>JACVVK020000214.1:847500-962500 GCA_018292915.2 Batillaria attramentaria | reverse complement strand
GTTTAATTTCCTGTATGATTTACACCATACACTGCTAGTAATCATCTGTTTTGCTGAGTAGTTGCCTAAAAATGACATTCAAATTTTTGTAAAGCTTGGGTGACCGGGTATTTTTTATAATTTTTTTCAAACAGTTGTCAAGAACTTTTGCCTCTCAACATATTTAATTGACATGCGTCCATGATTCAACTACAGTCTGTGTTGTTTATCTGTTCTGATAAGTGGATAGCGTTGTTTGAGGGGTATGCTGCCTTGTGCCCTGTTAAAGAAGAAGACACATTAGCCCATGCGAATCATTTTCACAGCTTGTCAGTCATCTCTTCTTCTGTGATGACTTGCACGAGAATTTGATGTTGTAAGTCCGAGATTTTGACACCGCTGGGATACGTTTACCTTTTTATGAAGTGTAGCCATTATTAATTGTATATCAGTAAACTGATTATACATGATATTCACCAAAGAAATCTCGGTGAAGGTTGGGGGGTGGGGGTGGGGGGGGGGGTGTGTGGGTAGTGTGGAGTCGAGTTTTCGTCGACATGGAGACAAAATGAACGCATAATTTTTTTATTTTTTTTTTTTTATTACTGAGTACCATACATTTTCTCTCAATGATTTATTTCTTGTTACACAGGCACAGGTACCGCAAAACTAAGGCTCCACCACGAAGCGCAGAACACCCTCAGCTTGAACCCTTGAATATCGCGGACGTGTAAGGAGGCCTTAAAAACGACATTCCTTCAGTGATCACACAAACGTTTGGGGCTGCATGCAACTGTTACGAAAGGTTAAAAGAGTGAGTAGGAAAAAAGAAGTAGCCATTCGAAAATCACCGCAAAACCAGTGTTAGTATACTCGACTTTCTTAACATGGTAGGATTTTGCGATTTTTGTGGTGTGTCGTGTGAAGGTTAGCTTTGATAATAAGTTCCTTTCGTGTGGATTTCCACTACACCTTTGCCAGTCTCCTTCTTTCGCAGTTTTTTGGCATGCCCAAGACTCACTTATTTCAGCCAGCTTTACCCTGCACGATATTCTAGAAAGTGTTTTGTATATTATTCCCTCAAGCAAGCCTTGAGACTAGCCCGTGGTACCATCCAACCAGCGAAACACCCAATAGATCTAAGGGTGTCTTACCATTCACAAGACCACCAGAAGGAAAATGGTCGGTACAGCCTAGGCCGTGTATATAGATGCTTTTAACCGCTCACAGCCATGGTTTCGATATTATATATCCTAAATTTGCAGTTAGAGAACATCACCCACATTAACGTATGGTATAGAGTAGGTCAGGGTCAGTTTCCCTCTGCAAGTAGCAAGACCTCCTTGGACATCACCCAGCCGTCAGGTATCTCGAGAGGGCCATCTGTTGCTGGGTCTAGAGAGGTCGGAAATTATAGTTTGCAGGAGTGGAGGAAGGTATGCTATATCCGACTAGAGACGTGACTTGTTGGAAGCAAGTTCGTGATGCATTCGGAGTGAGCCATATGTAAACATGTCAATTTTTATATCTCAAAGTCAGTGACCACCCCCCCCCCCTCCACCCGCAGTGGTGAGCACATTGAACCACGGACCGGGACACCCGGGTTCGAATCCTAGCCGACACAAAGCAGGTTTTTCCTACCTATCTCAGTTCCTACCCAGAGCGGGTGTGCTATGGGCTAGTGGGGAGACTGTTGCCACACAGCCGAGACTCACCCACTTCACGGGTGTGACTTTGGGGGTGCTTCCCTTGGCATAACACATCTCGTGTTGTGTATGATTTCACGGCCGGTACCGCAGGTGCCGTAGTTCCCGGGCTTGGTTAACGCCGGGATATTTATGACAGGAAGCGCTGAATGCGGCCCTGTCCCGCAGTCGTGTCAAGCGGGCCATAATAATAATAATAATAATGTCATTAATATAGGCGTTTTATCCCAAATATTTGCCTGAAAGCGCCGCGACCTAAACCCAGCACGCACGCTCACGTCGATCACACGCATTCGCCCACGCACTGGACATGAACACATTACGAAGGGCCAGCTCAGCAAATTAAATTTCGGAATTTTTAGAATTGCATTTATTTTTTTTATTTTTGTGGGCTGAACATTTCCAAAGCAGAGGGGAAGGAAGCCGGAGTACCCTATTGCCTATATTCCGAGCCGTCCGAGCCATGACCTGGGAGGAGTACCACTGGAGCTGGCGAAGAGCTGGGGCACAAAATACCAAACAAACAAACAAACAAAAATGATCAGTGGGTGTTTGTATTCCTTAAGGGTGGAAACCTTGTCCGGAATGCAATGAAACGAGAATGCATTTCTGTATTCAGTTCATGATTTTTTTCTCTGAATCTTCTGTAAAATAAAAAAGATAGAGAGGGGAAGGGGAGGTAAACAGCTGGTAGACCGAAGAGGTGCAGAACTTGTTGACTATTATAGAATCCTGTGTTCATAGCGAGGCTAGAACCTTCGCAGTTTTTGGACATCATCTTATGGGACATACATACACAAGAAGAATACACAAGATACGCAGCAGAAGGAAGGCAGATAGTATGGAAAATTAATGTTTCTTTTACCGTTCCCGGTGTTATTTCTATTTTGTCGTATTTTACCACGCATAACTGTGATAGCGCTAGACATACTCTTTCTCGCGCGCGCGCGCTGTGTGTGTGTGTGTGTGTGTGTGTGTGTGTGTGTGTGTGTGTGTGTGTGTGTGTGTGATTTGTGTTTATTCGAAAATGCTTTCTAGTTTCTTTGTTTGTTTGTTTGTTTAAAGTTTTCCATCCTTATCGGAATTTGTATGTATTGCATATTAAACAAGAAAAAACTTCAAAAATTGTAAGCGACACAGTGACAGTCTTAACAAGAAGGGGATCCCCTGAGAATGTTTTGAAAATTATCATGATCTCAATTCTCAATTTCCTTTAGTATTATCCCAATTTGGGCAATTTGTTGTTAAACAGCGGCACTAATCACACATCACAGACCTCAACAAATAAATACATATAAGATAAGATCCCCCCCCCACCCCACACACGCCCCCCCCCCCCCCCCCAACACACACACACACACACACACACACACACACACACACACACACACACACACACACACACACACACATATATATATATATATATATATATAGTCAGCGTCAAAATAAAGTATCCACCTGTTTCAATCAAATCATTTGGAAAACAAAAAGCAGAATGATACATATATTTGGTGTTTTTAAGTCATTTGCCCATTTGTCTAAAGGGTGAAGAAAGTGTTTTTGTTGTAATGAGGAAACCACATTAGCCATACACGCTTGGGTGCACATGGTGTCAAAATCAAAAGTCACAAGAAACAAACACCATTTTCAGTCGAATTTACACAGAGATGTTATGGTTTTATTCTCACAAAAAATAACAGTAAGGATCAGAAATCACTCCTAGACAACATTATGTTATCCAAATCATCTTTATTACAGCGATTTGATGTCTAGTTATGCTTGAGTAAACAAAAGTCTAAATCAACACGGCCAGCGCTTTTAAACACAAATTATCGAAAACAATCTTTGCAATAGTCTTTAATGTAATGATTTTAATCTCAATATTCAGTTGTTTAACTTGACAAGAAAATCTTGGAAACAATGATTAAAACAAACAACAAAAAGCGCCTACACGTGAGGAGATGTGTTTTGTGTTTTAATTTCATTCTTTTCCCATAAAGTCTTTCGTCTGTTAATTTAATTCACGAATTCAGTCTTTTTCAAAAACACGAAAAAGGGTGATGTTGCACAACAGAACGACCGTGAGTGTTTTTTTTTTTTTTTTTTTTTTTTGCAATTGATGCAAGGCGCTTTTTGTTGTTTAAGAGCATGAGTAGTGTCCTGTGTGATCTGAAACGCTTTCGTCAGTGTTCGTTGTTCACACAGGGCTTGAAGCCCTCTAACTTCCATCCTGCAGATTTTTGATGCCTGAGAGGTAATAGTTCTTAACTTGTTGATGTTTAGCACAGTCAGCGCTCCATACCAACAGAGGAATGAGAAGGTCAGAACACTTTCTATATGGCAGATGTAGAATGTCCTAAGAATATCCGGGCAAATACCATGCGCTCTCAGTTTTCCAACATATACAGACATTCCTGACATTTTTTTATAGATAGCATCTGTGTTTTGCTGAAAAGTTAAATGATCATCAATGATGGTTCCCAGATAACGACACATGCTAACACGTTCTACAGTTTCGTTGTTAATTGTGAGAGCACTGACATTCTGCCCCGACTGTCTGAAGTCAACCAACATCTCCTTTGTCTTCTTGACATTTAATTCCAGGTAGTTGTCATCACACCATTTTTTCAGGTGTTCTACTTGCTGTTGATAATGCTGCTCATCGTTCGAGTAGTCACTGAGAGAGGTATCGTCTGCATATTTGATCATCTTAGCCTTCTGACTATCGCTACGGAAGTCGTTAGTATAGAGGGTAAACATAACTGGCGAGATCACTGATTCCTACATCACGCCTTAGGGCCGGTGCACACTAGCGTCGGTGCTACATCGCACGCACGCACGCGTGTCGCGCCTTGCATGCTGCACGCATAGTGAGGCTCTCACACGTGGAGGTAACGCGCGCCGCGTGCTGCTTCGGAGATCTCGCCACGAGTCAGTGCTTCCGAGTGTGCGATGGAATGCGAAATTAGGGATCTGAAACGTATCATAAACTTCAGGCTCATTGCTCGCAGTCTGAATAGAGACTGGTGATCGAGGCCATGATAACTTGATAGAATTTAGCTACAACAAACCCGGCTTTGCTGTAGAATTATATTGTAGACGATGAGAGATCAGTGACTGACAAGCCAGCGGTTTGTGTCTAGTTTTATTCACTCCATTTATGTATTTACCGTAGTGTGAGTCAGCGGAGAGTGACACAACAAAACGGCATTCCCGTCGATTCGAGTCGAGCTGGAAATTGTAGAGGTTTTCCTGCTCACGATACAGGTCGATGAGGCGAAACATTTCGTCTTCGCGCAATTCCGCCATCTTGGAAGAGAAGAGGATGGCGAGTGCTGGCCCTTGCTGGCTGGCTCTTCTGATTGGCTGAAACCACGCTACACGCGCGCGTCAAGCGCGCCGAATAGAACATTTCCTATCGCCGCGCGACAGAATTTTTCAATCGTGCTACGCCTGTCGCTTCGCGCTTCAAGGGGTTGCACATGTAGACGCGCGACAAAATTTGCTGCACGCGTGGCGCGACAATGTCGCGTGACGCCAGTGTGCAAGGGCCCTTACATCCAGCGGTATGCGGCTGAAGAGATTCTGCCAGTATAATTATTGCTGCTATCAACATAAGTAACAGTTTGAAGCTGTTTTCCGATATGAAATAAAGAAACAATGGATTTATCTAAATACAAAACCTTGCCCAAATGTTCTACGAAATATGTTTCTCCTACGAACCACAAAAACAACAAATGATCTGATCATTTTTCATAATGTACATAGTTTAGCAGGTTAGTACGTTTGAACTGATATGTTTGTATTGTATTGTATTAATTTTATAAATATTTTTGACATGTCGGTATGCGGTTTTCAGTGGCAGCTGTTTTCCTGTTGGCTTAATGCTTCGGATGGGTGTAATTGCCTGTCTGCCCTGTTTGTTTTTGTCATTTCACAAATCAGACAATTTCGTGCAATGTTTTAGTTAAGACTGTAAAAAAGAGAACACTTCAAATATTGTGTTTTTCCTTTTTTCCCCGAAATCTCGGTCGATCCCTTTTATGCACAATTTGATAGTCTTACATATGTTCAAAATGCCACAATATTCTTCAAAGTGCCATACTAATACAATCAATTAACCTAATGTGTACGCGTATTCAAATGTGCCATTTAGTTTTCTACGTGTGGTTTTGTCAGTACTCGATGATGAATTACATTTTATTTGCCCGGTATTTCAAGCTGAATGACTAAGGGGTTTTTGTTTTTTTACCGTGCATATTTCGGAGGTCATTTGCGCTGTATTTTGTATATTGTTGTACTCTGATGTCGCCTGCTTTATATTTGGATTTTTCCATTCCCATACCAAAAGAAAGGAACAAAATCTTTGAATCTTGAATCTAATTTTGTGTGTGTGTGTGTGTGTGTGTGTGTGTGCGTGCGTGCGTGCGTGCGTGCGTGCGTGTAAGAGAGAGACAGAGACAAAGAAAGAGAGACATGGTACAGCTCATTTACAGACTTCTGTCGACTAGACTGAACAAGCCCCCCCCCCCCCCCCATCCCATCCTTCCCCCCACACAAACACCACTGAGGGCAAGTATCGGGAAAGGGACATCTAACAACTTGGGTGTAAATATGTTAACCACACACACACACACACACACACACACACACACACACACTGCCACACGCCGTCACGAGGTTGGCGTGGAGGAGCGATGGCCAGGTGAGTCTCCGACGAGCACACCACGACAATAAACAGATAAAAGAACAACACAGAACGATACTGATAAGGAACAAGGAATTTAATAAAGAAATAAAGACAAGAAACAATCCAACAACGACGCACGCTACAAAAACAAAACCTAACCTACTTCCCTATTATATTAGATAGCAGAGAGAAAGAGAAGAAAAGGACCAGAAATACAGGTGGTTAGAAGGAAAGTATACCCGATAGGCCCTGCCCGCCAGCCGCCGCCGCCGAGTCCCAACCCGCACTGAAGAAATCTACTCACCCCCTCAACTACACTAACTCCTACTACTCACTAACAGTGGCCACACGTGAAATCTATGAACTTTACTAACCCCGACTTAGAACCAAGAAAATAACACACTAGATATAAAACACGAGCCACACACACACACACACACACACACACACACACACACACACCACGGCTGCTATACTTCATACGACTGTGTCTGTTTCGTTTGGTCAAGTTTTTCGGACACTTGGTTGTACGCAGAATTAAATTCTAGCATCACACTGCCATGTCATACCATACGATTCCATATTAATTTTATGCTACCCAAATCAACCTTCCTACACCCACCTCACCGTACTAAATCCTACCCTACCCTAACCTAACCTAACCTAACATACCACGTTTCATACCCTATCCTCCCATACAATATCACAGCATACTAGACCAGACTTTACACCACTCGCCAGTGCAAACTTTCAGTGAGTTAACTTCGAGTGCTTTACGTCTGAAAATAATAAGGAAACAGAGAGCGAAAGTGTGAGATGCCTTTCCATAACCCACTCAGTGATTTACAAGTTCACAAAACACACTCTAGTTACGTCATCGGTCAGTGGCATCGAAATGGAGATTTCTGACCTTTTGCCAAAACCGCTGAAAATGGGTAAAAACATGATGTTATGTTGACTGCATTCGGAAAGACAATGCAGAGAACAGCAAAACAATAAGCCAAACGCTACCCGGAATCGTGTAAACAAGACATATAGCCACCAGCATCGCCACAAAACGCCGGGAAGGAGACGAGTCGAGCACTCGCACGAAACACGAGCAGACGAAAAGGGAACACATGAGCAGACGAACGACTGTTTTCTGCCTACCGTGATGAAATTTCGAAGATATGGCCTTCACAGTGTGAACCAGGTGAAACTTGGCGCTTTCATGATCGAAACATCGCTGCAGTACATGTCGAATGTGTTTGAATCTGCCCACGCGTGCAATTTTTGCCCCCTTCGCTACGGAGGCTGTCGCTTGCAGCCACTTCTACACCGATACACGAATTTAGCGCAAGAATATGGCCACGCAGATAGTAAACTTTGAAATTATTCTTTCATTGTTGAATTTACTGTGTTGGCAATTTGTTTCAACAGTATCATCTTCACATTTAATGTTGTTCGTTAAACTCGTAAAACAAGACAGCACACAGTGATTTTGGATGGAACTACTTCTTTTCCAGGTGTCGGTGGGAATGGTCTCTGTAAAAAAGGTCTGTTAAAAATGAGCACTTGGATCACTGAATTGGATTTTCCAAGAGAAAAGAAAATGCTCGTGGTATGAACAACGTACATGATTAGTTCTCGTGGTTTACGGCGAAAGACTAACCCCGAGATGGTTCGATTGTTTGTGTGTGTGTATAGCTACCGAGCCTCCGGCGAGGTAGCTACGCAAACAATCGAACCATCGAGGGGTTAGTCTTTAGCCGTAGACCACTCGAATTAATGTAAGCTCTATATATCCTACCCGTAACTACCCTACCCTACCATATGGTTACCATTGTTACGATACCATACCGTAAATTGCACTACCTTCATGTACAGTATTATTTCCTGTATGTAAAGGATTGTGCGTCCCTTAATGTTTAATAAATGCGCAATGATTGCATGTGCACATGATTAGATGTAGGAAAATCTTGAGCATGCAGACATGAGGTAACCAAGACAGATTTTTTCAAACCCTTTGTGTGACACATTAAATAGTGTGTCTAACTGTTGATATTAATTTTGATTTATGTGGGTCACACAAAGGGTTTCTGAAAATTCTGTCTTGGGTACCTCATGTCTGCATGCTTATCTCTCTTGACTCATCTAGGACACCCGGAATACGGAAACTGGTCAGAGCCGAACATTTGATCATAATTATGTGAACAGCACCTTCAGTGACAAATTGGTAAGAAATCGCCCCCGGAACTATCACTAAGTAAGAACATTAAATCAAAGGCATTAGGCACACGAGTCCTCGCAGCCAAACGAAAATATACGTCGTCTGCTAACGGTTTCTAGACAAAGGGCTGGCCTGGATTACGTGAGGTTCTCAGTGAAGCAAGCAACATGCGAGTAAAATGGCATGGAAATGGAGGAAGCACATAAGACACTTATCTTGAAAACACTTTAACTAAACTTATGCATACATACTTACACGAAATAAACCCAGCAGACACTTTCCTCTTGTAAACGATTTCAACGTGCAAGCTGCATGAGGAGAAGTCATTGGCTGGACTACGGCCGGCTTCTAAAAATGTTAGTTTTGAACTTCACAATAAAACTGAAAACTGTTTGGTGGTAGGAAATTTTGAAATTTATTATCATGTAGCCCGAGCGAGTTGATAAGAAATATACGCAGAGCGTGAAGGCCGTATGTTACCTTCCCAAGTGAAAAAATAAAAACACAAAAAAACATCTTCACCACACACACATAATGCCAGAATTGTTTCGCTACCGACAACAAACACAGGCATCAACAACAACAACAACAACAACAACACCCACTATTTTTGACATGAGAAGTTGAGGAAAGTGTCCTTCAAACTACGTTTTTTGTATTTTTTTTTAAATTAATAAGCATTTTGCACGATATGAATGAATAGGCAGCCTTGTGCCTGTTGTCACGTGACATTGTCGCCGAGGCTTCCTTTCAGTACCTGTCACACTTACAACTGAACAAAAATCCTTATTTTTACCACTAGCGAAAAACGGCGGAATTTTTATAAGAATGGTCGGAATTTTTTAAAAGCCGGGTCTGCTGCCTAGGCTACATGTAAGAAAAGTGTCGTAGTTCTAACAGAACAGCAGTGGCGATGAAAATATCAATTCCACTGAAAATTTTGGAACCATCCAAGCCGCTTTCGACCCACAATGGCCTCAAGTAACTATTATACAGTTAAGAACCAGGCATTGTATATTTTTAGCTCTAATATATATATATATATAGCTCTAAGAAACAGACAGCAGTTGCTCAGCTGAGTTGATATACTTTATTTGCACTTTGGTTATTTCATGTACAAGTATTGATGTGTGTAAGAATGTCTGGATGTCACTCTCAACTTTGAATGGGCCTAAGGCCTATCAATAAACAATTCTGAGTTCTGAATTCTGACTCCCATTTCAACAGACGACTCCACTCGGCAAACCCCGTGGCCAAAGCTCCGCCCCTTTACTCTGCCATGTATTGGCAAAACACTGTACGTCCATGACGTCATTGTGTGTGTGTGTGTGTGTGTGGGGGGGGGGGGGGGGGCTGATTTAAAGATTAACTTAGAAGAGGCTGACGTAATGGTCTTTTCAATCAAATGACGTCAACCATGGCGATTTCAAGGCTCAGTGTTCAAGAAAAATTATCTCAACCAGCTATATACAGTCTCATAGCATTCTAGCACATTCTAGGCTGACCTATCAAGAAAGAACCAATCAAAAATCAGAACATAAAACACCTCATTACTATTATAAAACTGAGAAGAATCCAGAATTATCGAGTACCCGCCCGCCGAAATCTAGGCGCTTTATATAATTCCTTGTAATCGTAAACAACCCCTAACAAAACGATGGGGAGCCGGGTGTGGCCGAATGGTAGAGCGTTGGACTTCTAATGCTCGGGTCGTGAGTTCGTATCCTGACTGGGGCCAAATATTTGTGCTGGCTTTTTCATTGTTGCCCCGTCTTTAATATAGCCCGTATGTGGTCGAAAAGGACGTTAAACCCCCAAACACCCACCCCACCCTAACAAAGCGATTTGCACGAGATTTCCGGGAGACTCAGACCTTGACCCTAAACGCATACCCCCCGTGGCAAAATTAGCTACAATCAAAACAAAGTCACCACTTCTAGAATGTTCCTGAAAAGCAACAGGAACTTCTGGAACACGGAGAACAGATCTACAGTATTAAAACACGATATGAACTAAACGTGAGGCAAACTCTCTCACTCAGTCACTCAATCTTCTAAAAAAGAAAGAAACCACAGCTATCGTCCGTCAACACAGTACAAAACTGACACACAGCCACACACGTAACAGTCAGATATAAGTTACTTTATACAGTTTTTTTTTCCGTTTCGAATATTTATTAATTGATTTATACAGTTACTTACTTAATCACAAAATTCATTCTGAAGAACAATGGCATTTGTTCAGCTGTTTATGAGTAGCCGGCCACAATGAATTGGTCGCCTTATGTGGTGGAAAAGGACGTTAAACTCCCAAACACCCACCCCCACCCACCCTCGCCAGTCCACTGAATCACGAATCGATACCCCCGCTCATCATCATGTGTCAGGCGGAACTGACGTCACCAGCATACTGACATTAATGTCACTTAACTGTTATTTTTTTTTAGGAATGTGTTTTTCCTACATTGTACTCGTTTCTCAGGAACGATTGATTCTCGCCCGGCTGTCATTCCTCAGGAACACAGCGTTCCTAGTTATGCGCCTTTTCTCAGAAACGCTGCTTTATCCTGTGGGGGTTGTTTCTTGGGAAATCACCGCCACTGTTGGGGCGTTCTGTGTGTGTGTGTGTGTGTGCGTGTTGTGCCAAGCTGCCGCGCCAGCCGCTTCGCTGTTCTCTGCATATATATTATCTGGCATGCTTTGACCACCCTCGACCATGTCGACTACCACTCTCGACCATGTCGACCACCACCCTTGACCATATCGACCACCACCCTCGACCATGTCGACCACCACCCTCGACCATATCGACCACCACCCTCGACCATATCGACCACCACCCTCGACCATGTCGACCACCACCCTCAACCATATCGACCACCACCCTCGACCATGTCGACCTGTACGGCGACCTCGTCGACCTTTACGGCGACATTCGATCTTTGTCGACCACAACGCACATGAAGGGCTTGTTTTGTCTTATTTGTGTTAAATTGCCATTTGGGTTTTGTAGCGTGGTGAAGGTATGGTATGGTATGGTATACTTCTCCTCGGCGCACATATCCATCTCTGCTGAAATGCTCACGGCGCCGCAGGGCTGGAGGACGAAGCAGTGAAAGCCTGCTGCCGTTAAGCGCTACTTTGTGTGCAAACCTCCACCCTGCTATTCACTCTGGTGCGTGCGACAGTATTTCTGTTTACCACGCCACCGGCCACAGCCTACTCTTCTTCGAAAGATGAACGTGGGATTTTTAGCGTGCACACTTGATGTTTGTGCGTGCGTGTGTACACGAAGGCGAGACAGGCACCGCAAACGAGTCTGCACATGAATTAGACTCGATATGGGAAGGAAAAATCCCACCATATTCCTGCCCACCGGGGACTCGAACCAGGCAGCTCAGGATCCGAAGTCGGATGCCTTAACCACTAGACCAAATCCCCTGTCAAGACCAAATCCCCTGTCACCCTGTCAGGTACATGAAGATTATATTAATATTTTACTTGAGAGAGAGAGAGAGAGAGAGAGTGTGTGATAATACAAAATCGCAGAACAACACTGATCAAATACTAACAGTTCACCCGAGCAGCACATGAATCAATATTTGAAAATGTTTATAACAAAAAGCGCTGTCCCGAGAGACAGTGTCCTGACCTGGCGCGAGACTGATTAACAGGAGAAGAGACAGGCAGCGTAAACCATTCAGAAAGAAGTCGGCGTTATTCAGCCGTTAATCGCATAACCACTATGTAGCTGTGTAGTTGACAAGTACCCTTAGTCTCGGGCAGCATCCCCTACGGGCATAGTCCCCCCCCCCCCCTGCCCCACACCCAGGTTCTACCCGTTGCGCCGCAAGCCAGCAGAAAGCTGGTGGCTAGCGCTGACCGCTGCGCTGCGAGCGTACTTACTAATGAGGTAGTCAGCGGCTTTCGAAACGGGCAGAACTGAAACGTGTGTGTGCGAGTCACAGTCTCAGTCGTGTGAGATTACTTTTGAAAGTGGTATGATGTGTAGCACTGAAATACATGTACAATGCAAATACATTTTATTTTTCAGATCTCACACGAGACTCCCACGCACACGTTTTAGTTCTGCCCGTTACGAAAGCCGCTGACTACCTCATTAGCGCCGCGGTCAGCGATAGCCAGCCGTTTTGATGCTCAGCTGAAATCGGCAGAACCTGGGCGGGAAAAAACATGGCTGGCTTAGTTGGCGGTTCACACTTCGCCGGCAGCCGATTTACCTCCGACCGCCCAAGGCACTTGGGCCGACACTACCCGCGACCCGCCGCTTGGACCCACCCCCTACTGTGCACGCGCGACCTCGGACAAAGAAAGGGCAATTAGCGCATTGCCCCCTAAACACAACTGCAGTTATGCGGGTGGTGATCACCTCATCCGCCAGTTCGACGCCCTTTACACCTGTCACATCACTGACCATTGTTTCCACAAAACGCACTATCACGCGCATGTCAGTGTGTGTGAACGTGTTTCTTTGTGTGCCAGCGCGTGTGAGCGAATTAAGGCGGATAGTTGATAGGTATGGGGTGGTTCCTAATCATCCTTGTGTTTGTGTTTGACAAGAAAGAAAACCGGCGGAAACTGCCGCTGGGAATTCAGTCTTACTGAACTAAGCGATTTGACACTTAGCAAATCTGCAGCGCCAGGATGTCAGTGTACGTCGTTTGTACACGCGCGCGTGTGTGTGTGTGTGTGTGTGTGTGTGTGTGTGTGTTTCATTGCCGCCGTGACGGTGAGAGAGAGAGAGAGAGGCTGTGATGCCGCTGGGAATTCAACCGGACTAAACTCGGTGATTTGACACTTAGCAAACCGGCAACGCCGAGATATCAGTGTACGTCGTTTGGACACGTTATCCGTCGCTCAAATTTAGATAAAGCCGCACAACCTTGATTACTAAAAGACTCCAAAGAAACACCAAACTCTGATACTGAGTCACATTAAAATTTATGCCATTATCTGTACGGTTGATATGCGCTTGCGGGGAGGTCGCCGTGGAGGTCGACAATGTCGCCGTAGAGGTCGACGAGGTCGAGGGTGGTCAAAACATGCCAGATAATATGGTTCGTTCTCTGCTTGGTCAGCAGACAGACAAACCAGTGAAGGACAAGAACGGGCACCCACTGACAACAACTGAGGAACAGCTGAAGCGATGGGCAGAACACTTCAGGGAGCTGTTAAATCGCCCCATCCCTGAAACACCACCAGACATCCCGCCAGCTGAGACAGAACTACCCATCAACTGCGACAAGCCCTCTAAGGCGGAGATCAGGAAAGCCATCATGACACTGAGAAATGGGAAAGCTGCAGGGCCAGACGAGATACCAGCAGAAGCCATCAAAGCAGACACAGAGACAGCCGTCAACATGCTGCACAGCCTATTCAGCAAGATCTGGGAGAAGGAAGAGGTGCCAGCCCAGTGGAAAGAAGGGATCGTCATCAAGCTGCCAAAGAAAGGGGACCTCAGGGACTGCAGCAACTACCGAGGGATCATGCTCCTGTCAGTGCCAGGCAAGGTTCTCAACAGAATTCTACTGGAGAGGATGAGGGAGGCAGTCGACCCTATGCTCCGAGACCAGCAGGCGGGCTTTCGCAGGAACAGGTCCTGCGCTGACCAGATCGCCAGCCTACGCATCATTGTTGAGCAGTCACTGGAGTGGAACTCCCCCCTCTACATCAACTTCATAGACTATGAGAAGGCCTTCGACAGTGTAGACAGAGAGGCGCTGTGGAAGCTGCTAAGGCACTATGGAGTT
The DNA here is from genome assembly GCA_018292915.2 of Batillaria attramentaria. Lineage (NCBI taxonomy): Eukaryota > Metazoa > Mollusca > Gastropoda > Batillariidae > Batillaria > Batillaria attramentaria. The sequence continues at coordinate 948,143 of JACVVK020000214.1, read as the reverse complement.
CCCGGGAAGATCATCTCCCTGATCCAGTGCACCTACAAAGACATGAGCTGCAGGATTGCCCATGCCGGCCAGTTGTCAGAAAGCTTCGAGGTGAAGACCGGAGTCCGCCAGGGATGCCTGTTGTCCCCGTACCTCTTCCTCCTGGTCATCGACTGGATCATGAAGACCACCACAACAGGCAGGAAAAACGGGATACAGTGGACACTCTGGGCGCAGCTGGATGACCTCGACTTTGCGGACGACCTGGCGCTCCTGTCTCACAGCCACAGCCAGATGCAGGACAAGACTACATGCCTGGAAGCCACATCAGCCGGAACAGGGCTCAAGATCAGCAGGAGGAAAACCGAGCTGATGAAGATCAACACCACTGCCAACACACCAGTCACAGTCGGTGGAGAGCCCATCAGGGAGGTAGAGTCCTTTGTCTACCTGGGGAGTGTGGTTGATGGACAGGGAGGCACAGACCGAGACGTCACAGCCAGAATCGGCAAGGCAAGAGCAGCAATGGTCATGCTGAAGAACATCTGGGCATCCAAAGTTGTCAGCATAAGAACCAAACTTCGCATCTATAACTCCAACGTGAAGTCAGTTCTGCTTTACGGATGCGAAACATGGAGGACAACGAAGACGATGCAGCAGAAGATCCAGACATTTCTCAACACCTGTCTGAGGCGCATCTTCAACATCCGATGGCCAGAGAAGATCCGGAACGAAGAGCTGTGGGAGCGAGCAGGGCAGGAACCAGCGGCCAAGCAGATCCTGCGGAGGAAGTGGGGCTGGATTGGACACACCCTCAGGAAGCCAGCATCCAGCACCACACGCCAAGCCCTGACATGGAACCCACAGGGGAAAAGGAAGAGAGGCCGGCCTCGCAACAGCTGGAGGCGGGACACTGAGGCAGAGTTATATAAGCAGGGGACCAACTGGACTGGAGTGGCAAGAATAGTCCAGAACAGAGTGCGATGGCGAAGGGTTGTCGATGGCCTATGCTCCACGTGGAGCCAGGGGCCTAAGTAAGTAAGTCTCTGCTTGGTCGGTTCGACTACACGTTCTCACACAGTGGCGATACTACGTCACAACATTTCGTGCCGGTGCGAGCAAAAATACCGATAGTTGGCCCCAGAATGGACAAATTACTCCACGAAAGGGACAGGGTTGTGAGTTTGAATGAATGAGCGTTCCTTTCGAGGAAACTCATGAGTGTTATGAACCAAACGGCGTGTGGATATCGCCTACAGTCGCCACAAACTCGACCGGAAATGGCCGTTGCTCAGTACAGAATTTGAAAATGACGACACAAATCCATGCCAAACGCCTCAGCTAGCCAACAGCGAACCTAAACTTTTATTGCAGAAGAGAACCTGTGTCCGTTACTTACAAATCAAGCCGCACTGGCATGCCTGTGAAGGCTTGTTTTGTCTCAGGCTGCCTTTCTTTCCCTGCCCCCGGCACACAATGCGGTGCTGACTGCTGTGTGGACAGTTTGTGTGGTCGGTGGCGATTTTGTGAGCACAGCGTGTGCACTGAACGATCCACAAAACAAGTCCATATCGAAGAAAGGACATTTTTTACACATCAGTAAATTCGGTATTAAAGTTTGGAATTGGGTTATACAGCTATTTGCTGTATATTTCAAGTAAACACTTACCAACCACCCGAATTCTCGATCCTCACTAGATATTATCTCTGCTTCCAGCAGGACAAAATGTCTGCATGTCCTGAAAACACATGCACAGTCGGTTTAATTTGGAAGCAGATTTTTTTTATTTGTAACTAAATTACTCCCCGTCGCACACAGAGCTTGCATTATTATGACAAGGTCGTGCTCCAAGGAGTTAAACTTTTACGTCTGTTCTCTGTTTCCTATCGGAATGAAGCCTTTCTAAGACACGTGGGCGACGAAATATTCACGACGTAGTATTGAAGACCTAACAAACAAACAAAAAAATCTGCAATGATGAAACATGTCGCACATGATTTACGAACGCATACTGAAAGTAACCAGCTAATGCCATATCTGAACACAAAACCGTCTGCTTTAAATAAAAAAAAAACTATGTGCAATGTAATCACACCAGTACCCAAAAAAAATTGATCTTGATAAACTGAAAGTAACAAGCACAAGCGTTTTATCTTCCCACCAAAACGGAACATAAATCATTTCAGAATCTGGCATTTTTGCGAAAAGCTTTCTGCGTTTGAAACTATGTGCGATGCAGTCACAATGCAGTGCACACACACACACACACACACACACAGAGGAAGGACAGAGCGGCTAAATTCGGGAGGTTTTAAAGAGAAAGAGACAGGCGAATGGGCTGGTGAGGGATAGACAGGAAGGAAAATTCCTTAGTTGCCAATACCGCGGTTGCCGGTTACGCAGAGTCGGGTGCTCTCCATCGCCGGAGACGCAAACGGTCCCCCATGATGTGGGCTATGCATGCGATGGCGAGCAACGTGAGCGTTTCGACCGGCAAAGATGTTCGCGACAAAATTAAATCACTGAAAGTTCCTGAACTGAAAAAAAAATATCTGAATGACAGGGGCGTGCGTTTTAGTGGCTACACAAAAGCGCAGCTTATCACTTTAGCCCTTGAAGCAGATCGGCAGTCGCTTCAACCGAGAGACTCGGTCTTGCCACGCGGAGAAGTTCTGCCTTCGAATCGCTTTTATCCACAAATTTCTGAGTCTCGGCTCTGAAACTTTTGAAGGAAAGGGCTCAAACTGAACGATCTCACCATTAGGTAAGACCATCTCTGAACATTTCTCCAGCTTATCTGATTTTCTCGAGCCATTTTGGCAGCCGATAGCAACGCAGTGGTAGTCCGACATCGTGTGTGACTCGAGCAGCCCACATGCCGAGTCTATCAAGCCCAGTCTCGGTCCAAAACCGCGCACGTTTACGCGCTATAGCGAGAATCGGCAACCGCAGTATTAAGACAACATGCCTGGGATGCAGTTGGAGAATAGACCGCTCCAACACGGAACCTCCCCGCCGTGAAGCGGTTTGGGAAAACAACGCACCAGAGAGGGAAGCGTTGTGAAGGTCTTCAACATGACAGGTGTTCAGCAGCACCAGCAGGGCACTGCGAACAAAGCCCGCCAGGGTGAAGACCAGGTGGGGGGAATCCAGTGAAGTCGGACTTCATAAACGACCCTCAGATGGAAAAAGAAACAGTTATGACTGCGAAGTGGTTACAAGTTAAGCACGTAAAAGGGACAGAAACCACTTAACTTTCACAAAGGAAAGTTTCCTTTAGTTAACTTTCCGGCCCCATGGGCTCGCCTTCACGCAGCGGGGCTGATTTCGCCAAGCTTGCCCACCCCTTTTGCTCTTTCTTTACTCTTATTTCTGCCTCCATCGGTCCATTCACCTGTCTTTTGCTCTCTTAAAATCTCCTCCGGGGGGAGGTCAGTAAGCGGGTGTCTGCTGACCCTTGGTCCAGTGAGACATCTGAGGGTAGTTTCTGAAGGCCGACTTCACTGGATTCCACCTACCTGGTCTTCAGCCTGGCGGGCTTTGTTCGCAGCGCCCTGCTGGTGCTGCTGAACACCTGTCATGTTGAAGACCTTCACAACGCACCCCTCTCTGGTGCGTTGTTTTCCCAAACCGCCTCACGGCGGGGAGGTTCCGTGTTGGAGCGGTCTGTTCTCCAACTGCCTCCCATTGGCAAATAAGGAATCTTCCTTCCTACCTCTCTGTCTATCCCTCACCAGCCCATTCACCTGTATCTTTCTCTTTAAAACCTCCCGAATTTAGCCGCTCTGTCTTTCCTCTCTTCTCTCAGCTGATTTCTAAGTTCGGCCCTTTCATCTATATTTCTTCTTTTTAACTCCTCACTCACGTCTGCACTACCAGTGGTTAGAAATAAGTGATGTTGGGCATATGCTGCGAACTGGTTTATTGCGCCTAGGAGATGATAAGTTGCAATATTTGCTGTATATGCGCTTAGTATTTATCTTTGTTTTACCTAGTTGTAATTGTCATTTGTTTTCTACGCTTTTTTGTAACCGGGAGTTCGAGAAATTAGCATGAAGGTGCAGCGTCTCCTGCATGTCCTAGGTTTATATTGCCTCGTAGACCAGTTTGCATCCTTTGTCCGACGTTACATTTTTGTTTTGTTTTTCATGTAGTGCAGGCACACTCAGCCGCGAATTAGTCTGTGGCTTGCGCGGCTTTAAGCCCTAAAAACTCACTCACTCACCCAATTAACTTTCCTTTCTGAAAGTTAAGTGGTTTCTGACCCTCAGATGTCTCACGCGACCAAGGGTCAGCAGACGCCCGCTTACTGACCTCCCCCCGGAGGAGATTTTAAGAGAGCAAAAGACAGGTGAATGGGCCGATGGAGGCAGAAATAAGAGTAAAGAAAGAGCAAAAGGGGTGGGCAAGCTCAGCGAAATCAGCCCGGCCACGTGAAGGCGAGCCCATGGGGCCGGCACCAAACGAGGCATGATGATAGACAACAATAAGACCTATGCAGACTGCCTTTTTGAATGACCTTGACTCAAGTTCAAGTCATTACAGCTGTTGTGAATTTTAACATTAGCGTTTTCGCAGGAACTACAAATACTAGAGGCATCAAACTTGGCATAATGATAGACATTGATGAGATATTTACTAACAGATCTCATTTGAATGACTTTGACCCAAGGTCAAGGCCCATACAAACTGTTTTGGGGAAAACTGTAATATTGTCAGGAACTAAGAGCATCAGAGACACCTTACTTGGCATTGATATACAGTGATAGGAGCTTTACAAACATAATGTTTTCAATGAACTTGACCCACAACACAAGTGAGCCATGGAGATTTCTGCCTCTGTACTTGAAAAAAGCTTTCTGCTTTTGAAACTATGTGCAATGCAATCATAACAGTACCAAAAAATGATTTATTTCCATTTTTGGTGGGAAGATAAACGCTTGTGCTTGTTACTTTCAATTCATCATGATGAAGTTTCAAGTTTTGTACTGTTATGATTGCCTTGCACATTAAAGTTTCAAAAGCAGAAGGCTTTTAAAAATAAAGTTTTGTGTTCAGAAATGGCATTAGCTGGTTACTTTCATTAGCTGGTTACTTCTTTTTTTTTTTCTTTTTTTTTGTTTTGAGGTCTACAACACTACGTTGTGAACATTTCGGCGCCCACGTGTCTTAAGAAGGCTTCATTTCAATGAGAAACAGAGAACTGACGTAAAAGTTTAACTCCGTGGAGCACTAATAATGCAAGTTTTGTGTGCGGAGGGGAGTAATTTAGTTACAAATAAAAAAAATCTGCTTCCAAATTTTAAACTGTGCATGTGTTTTCAGGACATGCAGTCATTTTGTCCTGCTGGAAGCAAAGATAATATCTAGTGAGGATCGAGAATTCGGGTGGTTGGTAAGTGTTTACTTGAAATATATAGCAAATAGCTGTATAACCCAATTCCAAACTTTAATACCGAATTTACTGATGTGTAAAAAATGTCCTTTCTTCGATATGGACTTGTTTTGTGGATCGTTCAGTGCACACGCTGTGCTCACAAAATCGCCACCGACCACACAAACTGTCCACACAGCAGTCAGCACCGCATTGTGTGCCGAGGGCAGGGAAAGAAAGGAAGCCTGAGACAAAACAAGCCTTCACAGGCATGCCAGTGCGGCTTGATTTGTAAGTAACGGACACAGGTTCTCTTCTGCAATAAAAGTTTAGGTTCGCTGTTGGCTAGCTGAGGCGTTTGGCATGGATTTGTGTCGTCATTTTCAAATTCTGTACTGAGCAACGGCCGTTTCCGGTCGAGTTTGTGGCGACTGTAGGCGAAATGCACACGCCGTTTGGTTCATAACACTCATGAGTTTCCTCGAAAGGAACGCTCATTCATTCAAACTCACAACCCTGTCCCTTTCGTGGAGTAATTTGTCCATTCTGGGGCCAACTATCGGTATTTTTGCTCGCACCGGCACGAAATGTTGTGACGTAGTATCGCCACTGTGATTAGGAGTGTCACTGAAGAAAACGGAAAGTATGTTTACTTATTTTTTTCCTTCCCGACGAAGTCCTTGAAACAGTTACGTTTTGGGGTTAGACATCGTCTGTTCACCAGGAGGCGGATTTCATAGAGGTACACTGGAAAAGGTCTGCACACGTGTTTGGGTCTGGATTCGAACCGTACACCAAAGTCCAATGCTCGACCGTGTCAACTGACTCCCCCAACAACGAATGTGCAAAACTGATTTTGGTCTACGCGCGATACAAAGGCCTAGTTGTAGTTGTCATTTGTGTGGCAGCAGGGAATGAGACAGTGTCAATGAACCACGAAACGGTTTCCTTTGACTGTGTAGCTTGATCTGTTTTGGGTGACTGGTCCTTCACAGTTAGGAAAACAGCAAATTAGAGGCTCCCCAGTTTGACTTGCCTGAATCGTGTTCAACTGGATTGTTTGTCTCAGGATAGCTGAGATAAAACTTAGAGTTCTCACATCGCATTTGACCTTGGTGAGTGCACGGCATTCAGGGGAACCCCAGGCTCTTTCTCGCAGGCAAAAAAATCTGGAAAATAAAAACGGAAACGGTAATGACTGCGAAGTGGTTACAAGTTAAGCAAATAAAAGCGACACAAAAGGGACAGAAACCACTTAACTTTGACAAAGGACGGCACAGGTCGACGTTTCGGCTTACGCCTTCTTCAGGACATAAACAAATGGGACATAACTTCAACAAACAAGCAAAAGGTAACTCTGCGGACGTACTGACATACACGGCGCGGGAAAAAAAAAAAAAAAAAAAAAGGGGGGGGGGGGGGGCGAGAAAAGGACCAGAAAAAATAGCAAAATTACCACAACACCCATCCTTAGGTGACAGAAGACCATGGACTGTGTGTGAAAAAAAAAAAAAATGTTGGGCAGAAAAGAACAAAAAAGAATAGTGAAAATTAGCAATCACAACACCCATCCTTTGGTGACACAGGACCATGGATTGTGTGTGAAAAAAGTTCAGAGGGTTATGTTACGGCTTTTCGTTCAAACCACCCGGGGCCTGACTTCCCAGGCGCTGAATAATGTGCGACTCCATGTCGCGTCTGTCTGTGGCGTCACCGTGCATAAGCCACAGGCCAGTTACTGTCATATTTAAGACGGAGTGGCCTGCAGAATTGAAATGCACGGCAACAACAGAATAAAACCCGTTGCCGCGAATTCCAAACCAGTTTTACTCCAGTAGGTCTAACGGTAATAAAACCACTTGGCTTTATTATTTTTCCCCTGAAAAAAGCGTATATCTCAGGTTTGACTTACTGCTGTGGGGCACGACGCGTCCATGTATGATACTCATACTGAAAGAACGCCACAAACTGAGCCGACTGTCCCGAATCAATTTTACTCTCAATTAGCGTGCACTCCATCGTTAGGTTTCTTGAGTTCCTTCCTCACGGGAAGGTAGGAAAGGGGAGGACAGCGCACACGGCAGATACTATATTCCCAACCAGATGTTGGAAATAAAATGACTTCTTTCTTTTTTCTATTCATCGAGTGGTCAAGTTACGGTGTTGCAACCCAACCAGTCAGTTTTATTTCATGAAAAGTACACCAGTCGTTGTCAGTCACCTAGATCACTAAAAGTATGCTCTGACTTGACGATTTTTTTTTTTTTTTTTTTTTTTTGCACTGAATATCATCTCACTGCTTGATTGATTGACCGAGTGTGTGTGTGGGGGGGGGGGGGGGAGGAGCATGTGGGCATTTGTACACCACCACCACCACGTTTTCTGCAAAGTATATTATTTTATTTGTTTCTTTTCTACCATCCCTCCCAGATCCTGAACATAAACACTTGATATAAAGTTGGTATGAAGTTGAGGCAGGCATCATGGACAATGAAGCATTGATTTTGGACTTTGTTTTAGAATGTAAAAGTCCCAAACCTGACAGGACCTGTCATGACCACTAGGCCAAATCTCCTTGTCAGCCTTCTGTTCTGTTGTAGCAGCAGTCTGGTCCAGTAAAGACAATGAACATGATGGGCTTCTTTGCCATCACATAAATGACTCTAGGGGGCGAAATAGGTGAGGGTCATTCTTTCACAGGTTTTTAAGGGAAATTAACCACCGCCTATAGCAATCACCTTCTTTTACTATGTAATGAAAACATTAACAAGAAACCAGCAGTACAAATCTTATACAAGAGCAGTCAGTGAATTTTCATTTCTCACTGTCAAAATTTAGCACCCTGGATAGTGTTTTGACAAATTGATTATGAAGAACTCAAGTCACAAAGATCTAGCTGAGTCAATAAGAATTGCTCTAAATCCCCTGTCCTCACATTTACACATGACTGAACATGGGAACAAGTGAAGACAGTAATAGAAGTTTGGTGATTGTCTTTGAAACATGTTACATGAAGCACTGTTTTCCTTAATGACTTTAGTTACTGCTATCAAAGATTTACCTAACAATCCTGACAAAATCAACTAAACTAAAATAAAATAAAATAATGAGTGGATACTCTGTGTGTGTGTGTGTGTGTGTGTGTGTGTGTGTGTGTGTGTGTGTGTGTGTAGTGGTGGTGGTGGGGGGGGGGGAGGTGAGGGAGTGTCAGGGACTTTTCATTTCTCACTGTCAAAATGTAGGATACTGGATTGTGTTTTGACAATTTAATTATGAAGAACATAACCCATAAGGTTCTGGGTGAGTCAATAGAAACTGCTCAACAACCCCTTACTTCACATTGACATATGTCTGCACATGGAAGCAAGTAGAGACTTTACAACATTTTACATCAGGCATTTATTCCCTGAACGATTAACAGATCCAAACCCATTTAAAACATTCATGACAAAACTGAAATTTAAAAATTAAATAAAATAACAAATGATAAAATAAAATAATAAAATTTAACAATAATAATAAATTTTTTTTTTTTTTTTAAATCATTAAAAAAAAAATAGCACTGTTCTCTGGTTGGACAAACAGTATGGCGTTTGTGTGTGACTCTGCTGTACTCCATGGGATTGTACATGTATTTGATTCCTTTCAAGTAAGTTCACTTTTCATTGCTATTTGTTTTCTAATACTGAGTCGCCTGAATAAAATCTCCCTTTTTTCAGACATGCTACATGTACTATCACAAATCATTATGATACTTTTTCTGCCTATTCGCTCTACATAAATCATTATTATCATTTTAAAATCTTTTGATCAGCAGAAGCTGACTATCCTGGGCTCTAACAATATCTTAGAAGTAATTTCTTTGACATTGCATGTTCTCACAATGCGATACAAGTGCTAATTTAAGTCAGTAGGGCAGATCTAAGGCAGTGGATACGGAAATGGTACCTGCATGTAGAACAGTGGTACATATGGTACCTACATGTAGAACAGTGGTACATATGTATCCATATACAATAAGCCTATTACAATAATAAATGGTTTTGAGACTCATTTCACCATAAACAGTTTACCAAACATAGAAGATTGTAGAGTACTTAATGACACTGGAACACGGAAATGAAGTTTCAAAGAGTATGCACTGCCGTGTTCAGTTCTATGTAGGTGGTGGACACTTATTACACAGATTTCATCCTCTGCTGCTGTACACGTGAAACGTGTATTCCATGTGACATTTCTGTTGTTTGCATTTGTCAAAAGTTAGAATTTCAGCAGTTACTGACAACATGCATCACAGTCACCTTCTATTGACTGTTTTGTTTGCATTTCCGTGTCAGGAACCAGATTGTTGTATTCTAAATATTCATTGTAATTTAAATCGTAACAAGTACTACAGGTTTCTTGGTTCCTGCCATTATAGTAAGTTGAGTTTTTAATTGAAATGATAGAATTCTGATAGAGTAGATGATGACGTCAACCACTGAAATTGCGTATGTTGCTTCCGTCAGAAACAAATTGTGACGTAAACGAAAAAACTGACGTCTGTTCCTGTTCAGAGATATAGCTGATGAGCGGAAAACCGTCAACTAGCCATTTTGACGCTGAATCGTCACTATTACCAAAGTTTTTTCCCTTTGTGTAGGAGTAAGCTTTTTTAAATTGTATTTTGTTAGTACGTTGATGTAAGTAACTGTTGTCACTTTGGTTACTTAAAAGGTGCATGTCTAACTCTATGTAGTGTAAGACTTGTCATTACTGTGACGGTAGTTTTAACTGGTGGCTCAACACATTGTAAGACAGTTGAGGACTGCGTTTGAGTGTGTATGTCATGCATATCTGTGTCCACTGCTGATGGAACGTCACGGACTATTTTATATCAACAGCGGTCTGGCTGGGGTCCAGAGTAACGGGTTGAGGCTACACTGAGGCTGACGGTCGGACGTGTCTCCTCCACGCAAGCAGGCGCGTATCGTGTCGACGCCACTTGGTACCCGTGGACCACCTGACGAGTTGGGACTGAGTTTTTCCTACGTGGGCCTTCTCCACCCTGAAGACGGCGGCGTCCGTTCCGGGAGAAAGGACGTATACACTCGTTACGTACTCCTCCAACTGTCAGAGACCAGGCCACCAGTATAGTTTCCCAGTTTAAGGGATAGAGACTGTTAATTATATCGTTTGTATTATCAACTAATTTTGGTAATTAGCCAGTAGTTACCATCAAGTCGCCTGTCACGTTCCGCGACAGACGGAAGTGCTGGTGCTGTGATTCTTATTGTATGTGTAAAATGTGTGTGTGTAGTTAAGTGTTGAGTGTTTGTGGTAAAGATTTCGTATTGTATTCTCAGCGTTTTCTGCGTCTGGTGTTGTATGGTTGCGAGCGGTGTGGGAGCAAGTGGTTATTTGCGTGTGTGAATGTGTGTATGAGTGGGAAGGCAGGACAGGGTCGTGACATTCCGTCGGTGAACCCTCTCCAGGTCTCTCCCATCAACTGACCTTCTATGATGCTGTGGACGAAATGGGCCCCTCCAACACCAACATCCCCCTCCCTCCTCTCACACACCCTTCTGCCCACTACACACAGGGATGTTTTATGTGGAAAATCACTTTCGCATTAATGTGGTTGATAACAAACAGCTGAACAGTGTATCCATTATCCGTAGTGTTAGCTCTGCATTTGTTTTGCCCTGCTCAAGTAATGAAATTAAATAATATGTCTGTGTCAAACATGAAAGCACTCACTGCCATCCACTTTCCTTCAATTCAGTGATTTTTTTCTTCTTTACTGAAGGTTTTGTATAACAATTTTACTATACTCATTTGAAAAGTCAGTTAGGTCCTGAAGCATTCAATTTATGGAATTTATGATTACATGTAACTCAGTTCTTTCAAGTATTTAAAGGCGGTTATTGTGGATACACAAAGCTGAGAGAGAGAGAGAGAGAAACAGAGTGACAAACTTCCAGAACTGAAGCTGCTGATTTATCACATCCCACACACACACACACACACACACACTGTGAAACGGAGCCCGGCTGACACATGTGCTGCATATGCGCGACTGAGTTGGGATGGGAGTAGGGTTAGGTGTTGTTCTACAGTTTAAAGAAATAACTTCTGCTAGTGCTCACGTCTTTTCCCACGATAAAGCGTCTTGTTTGCGCTAGAATAAACGAATAGATTTGTTGATAAACATCTTTATGTGATGAAATCACAGCCACTCCAGTGGTCGTTTTGATTTCGCCCTTAGCTGCACTGGCGTTAAAAGTCTGAAAAATTATCTGTACTGGCACACGCAGGACTTTTGAAAGAAATCTGTGAAACTGTTTCCTTTGCTCACATGGCTAATTCTATTGCTATCGACCCCACGATACTGCAGATCAAAACCCTTCGGCACGCAGTCTTGTCATTCAGGCGATGTGTCAGCCGGCAAAGCCGCTTTCCAAATATTAAGCAACTAAAAGTTATGAAAAATAATAAGGATGTCAACCAGAATTGTAGTTCTGCAAATGTGCACCGCAATGTCTCTTGATCGAGGCGTAAAAGAACGAAGCGAGCTAATTTAAGACAACAACAGGTCGAGTTCTTCGCGATTCTTTCGAGTACGCGCCAAATATGTCACGTGACACTTCCAAGGGATCATCGCGTTCGTACAGCGATCGTGTTTGAATTTGTATGCGTCTCTACTCGCAGATACAAAGAAAAGTTTTTGAAGTACACTTTCCTTAGCCTTACAATCAGTTTATAAAATATCTTTAAAACTGGCTGCTCGAACTTTGCACTGACTGCAGTTTAACATGGTAGTAAACTGCTGGTCCCCTCAAAAATATGGCTGTTTCGTCTGCACTCACGGAGCTGACAAAAGCAGCTACAGCAAATTTTGTCCAGCCTCCGTCGTTCTCAAAATGGTACCAAACCTTCTTTTACTTCACAATCTTTCACTCCATATGCCCCATCCTTTGTTAGTCACAAAAAGATCACTAGTTTGGATGTTCACTATAGGGCCCAGAAAGTTTTCCGCTCTACTATTAGGTCTACATAATTTCGCTCAGACTTCAATCTCCTTACTATGTCTCTGGTTCTATGTGACTGTAGTCCCTGTTTGAAATCAGTGTGTGTGTGTGTGTGTGTGTGTGTGTGTGTGTGTGTGTGTGTGTGTGTGTGTGTGTGTGTGTGTGTGTGTGTGTGTGTGAGGGAGGGAGAGGGTGGGTATTCGGGAGTTTAACGTCCTTTTCCACCACATACGCGTGATATCAAAGATGGGGCAACGACAAAAAGGCCAGTACAAATATTTGGCCCCAGCCGGGATTCGAACTCGCGACTGACACGAGCATTGAAAGTCCAACGATCTACCATTCGGCTATCCCGGTTCCCCGAGAGAGAGAGAGAGAGAGAGAGGGGGGGGTGGGGGGGGGGGGGTGTTTGGGAGTTTAACGAGAGAGAGAGAGAGAGATGATGATGATGAAACTTTATTTCTCAACGGTAAAAGTTTTGACAGAAAGTACGTTAGTTTGCAAACTTGCCGTTGCTAATACTACGAAAGATTAGAGAAAAGCAAATAATAAGAATAAAAAGACATAAAAAGAGAGACAACAACATTGAAGAAAATACATCTGGAACAAGAGAACACAGTCATGCACGCACACACACACACACACACACACACACACACACACACACACACACACACACACACACACACACACACACACACACACAAACACACGCGCGCGCGCGCGCGCGTACACACACTGTGTCAAGGTCAAACATTTGTAGTTTCATCTGGAACTGAGCGTGCCTGGAACATCAAACATGCATGCAGAGAGAGAGAGAGAGAGAGAGAGAGAAACAACAACAACAACAAAACAAAAAAAACAGTGAGTCCATCACGCGATCTGAGTAGGAATACGCATTATGGTGAGCATCAATTTGCAAATACTAGTTCGCACTACAGACAGTCAAACAAATACCGTCGTAATAATGCTTTAAATGTTTTTAGAGAAGTTGCTGACTTTATAGGCATCGGAAGTGAGTTCCACAGTGATGCTCCAGCAAATGTGAGTTAAGTTGTTTCTCTATAGAGAAACAACTTTATGAGACGGGGCAGATTTTGCTGCGCGCAGCAGCAAGTTTCAGTGATACAAAACAAGACTGTGACGTTTCTCCACACAATAATACTTTCACGCACATAGTGACGTAACGAAACCTGCGTCATAGACACTTGACGTGCACACTATGCTGCTGCGTTCTTTTTGGCGGGAGTTGTGAGACGTGTGTCTGTGTGTGTGTGTGTGTGTGTGTGTGTGGACGGATGTAATGATCGCTATCTCCTAAACCACCTCGATGGAGGCCTTTTTACTTTGAGATAAAATGGGAAATCACCTTCTCCAGACCTACCTTTCACGATTTTTAGCCTGCCGCATTTTCAGAAGAGTTATCGCCGATTTTAAAAAATCGGTCGTGTTACGAATTTTTTCGAAAAAGTTGTTCAAATTCCTTCCTTTTCTAGACTTTTGAAGTTCACCCAATCACACTGCCTGTATTCGTGCTACAGCTCTGTAGCTCTGACTGGTTTTGTGTAAAAAAAATATTTTCGAGGTACGGGTGGTTTGCACATAAGATCAAATATCTATGAAAAGACTACTGCAAATTACTTATCATCCCGGCGTTTTTGTCTAGTGTGACAACTGCACATATGACAGGAACTACTGCACTATTATAGCTTTAGCATTTAGAATAACTGAACTTTTAGATAAACATAACTTTTTCAAGTTTCTGCGAAAAGCACCGGTCAAAAGAGTTCCAAATTTTCGATTTCATAAGTACAATACAAGGTATTTTAGTCCATGTTTCACCAGCCCTCTAGATCTTCCAGATTTTATGTAAAAATTAATTCAGCCAGGGAAGTCACAAAAGCAACAGGGAAATTACAAGACATGCACAAGCATCATCTGTCATACCACCAGTGTGAAGCTGACGTCAAACGCTTAGTTCCCAGACAAAATAAGCAAGTATCGTCACTGCCTCCCACATTTCACCAGCCCTCTAGATCTTCCAGATTTCATGTGAAAAATAATTCAATCGGGGAAGCCACAAAGCCAACAGGGAAATCACAAGACATAAACAAGCTTCCTCAGACGATCGCAGTGCTAGAGGCTGACGTCAAAATGTTTAGTTCGCGGAACTGACGTCATCTCTCGGTCTGTGTATGACGACCTGCCTGAGGCTGACGTCAAATGTTTAGTTCACGGAACTGACGTCTCTCTCTCTCTCTCTCTCTCTCTCTCTCTCTCTCTGGGGAGCCAGGGTAGCCGAATGGTAGAGCGTTGGACTTTCAATGCTCGGGTCGAGAGTTCGAATCCCGGCTTGGGCCAAATATTTGTGCTGGCCTTTCTCTCGTTGCCCCGTCTTTGATATCACCCTTACGTGGTGGAAAAGGACGTTAAACTCATAAACACCCACCCACCCACTCTCTCTCTCTCTCTGTCTGTCTGTCTGTCTCTCTCTCTCTCCCCCCACCCGGCCCCACCCCCAGTCACGTGACTAATCGGTCGAGGTCGTAGAGGATCTAGTGTCATTGGTAGAACATGGAGAGGGGAGAACCGGCAACAATAACAACAAAACAGACAAAGTAAAATGAAATTTGGAGAAACAACTTTGTAGGACGGGGCCGTTCCTCTTTGTTTGTTTGTTTGGTTGGTAGGTTGGGTTGGTTGGTTGGTTGGTTTGGGTTTTTTTGTCTTCTTTACCACATGACCGCCAGCGCTACAGCTGGGAAGCAAAAACAGTATTTTCATGGACACAAGCGCACTGGTGTATATTAACTCTACACATATATATTCTGTGCAGGTCTTTAAGAGAAACCAGATATTTCTTAATTTAATGCAAAACATACACGAACTGAAAAAAAAGAAATGTTTTAAGCCTTTTTTCACTGAACTCGGTTAAAAGAAATATTTTTCAAAATACTCTCTTATATCCGACTTTCAGATTATAAGAAAACTCGGATATAAGAAACCAAAAAATACCCCCCCCCCCCCCCCTTTGGAGTTTCTTATAACCGGCGTATACTGTATATAGATAGATGTACAAAACAACAGTATTGTTGTAAGGATTACTCATATCGTTATGTATGTACAGACATCGTGAAAAGTTCCATGATCCCAATGTGTGTGTGTGTGTGTGTGTGTGTGTGTGTGTGTGTGTGTGTGTGTGTGTGTGTGTGTGTGTGTGTGTGTGTGTGAAAGGGCTGACGTTTGGGTTTAAATATGGCACGGGTTAATTAAGGTTAATTCCCTCTTTTAGTTTTTCAGACAGTTATGATTGTGGATCTATAAATTAGTCTTTGTATGAGAGATGTACAAACACACAAAGTTTATAGTGGGCTTGCAGAGACTTGAACTACATTTTCAATTTGTTGTTGTTGTTGTTTGCGTCTGCTTTTGAAAGTGCGTGTCTTAGTACTGTGCATCATGTTTCGTGTCACTGACAGCAAATACAATATCATAATTTCCCTATGCTTACAAGGAAACATTGAAACAGACATATACAAACCCTCTTCTCGGTTTCGCTTATATGATATAGAATCACTTAGCAGCAGTTCAGACCTATATCCTCAGGCTGAATACAAGTTGGATTGTGTTGCTGTAAGTGCTCATGGATCTGCCGCAAAAGCAGCATCTTTGTTTGATAACACTATTCTCGCTGTTTTTGACACCAGCTAGTTCCACAGAGACATGTAAGTATCAACCTTCGGTTCTTCCCCTGCTGCTGATATATGTGACAAGAAGTTGATCTGACAACGATCCAAACCACAAACAAAATCTTGCATTGATGTTCGGATAACGTGTTATAACGCAATATTAATATCCTCTATCGTCGCCGTTTGCTTTGAACGCCACTTTCGGTTTTTGTGCAGGTGCAACACTCAAATTCCCGACACTGAATGGCTCGCTAGCATTTACGGCTGCTGAGAACGAAAGAATTGCCCTTCCTTTCACCTTATCGAATGTGAGGTGCGACAGTAATGGAAAGGGAAAAATCGATGTTTGGAGATCATCAAATCGAAAAGGTGTAACCTCCATTCGAATATGTAAGGTTGAAATCGCAGACGGGAAATGCTTGAAATTCAACACTTCTGTTTGCATTTGTGAAGACAACGGTATCATTACATTAACTAAAACAGTCCTCCGATCAGACAGCGGTAGATGGACGTGGAGGAGTGACATGTTTGGCGACACGACTGTATCCTTCAACATTACTTGTAAGGAACGCTCTCTCTCTTTCTCTAATATTGTGTGTGTGTGTGTGTGTGTGTGTGTGTGTGTGTGTGTGTGTGTGTGTGTGTGTGTGTGTGTGTGTGTGTTCTATTTTCACAGACAGTGATCAGTATGAATATAACACATACATGTGTCGCATGGCTTTTACACAATTGCTATCACGCCCACACACGCGTTAACGATGGTCTCTGTTGTTTGTTGATCACTGGCGCTTCCAGACGAGTTTTCAGTAGATTTTACTTTGTACGTAGATCCTGCAGAGGTAAACAACCTAACGCTTGCGCCACCAACATCTGAGCCATCGAGGCCACTGGAACCAGGCCGTCGGCTGAACATCACATGTACCTGGGACAGAGGAAACCCGCCGCTTGAAGCACAGCTCATTCACAGTCGTCAGATGAGTTTGACCAGAGAACTAGTGACTGTATTGGTAGCGGAAACATCTACTGCTGGCAGTTTGACAACAACCAGTTACACATTCGACAACATTCAATGCACGGACGCTGGCCTCATTCACTGTGTGGCACCAGGTGCTAGTCACAATAAGACTGAGACACTTCTTGTTAAATGTAAGTGTCAGCTGACCATTATAGTGACTTCCACAAGTGCAATTGTGTGTGAGTGAAGTTACATTTACATGGCTGCCATCCTAAGACAGAAACGTTCACTAAAAGTCTGTAATTACTGATAGACCTGGGACTTTTAGAAACCACCTAAAAATACCCACCGTTCTCAAGAAAATGTTTTGTGGTGCGACGTTTGCATTGACAAGCTGTCTTGAATTTAGTTTTTAAAAAATTTCACGGCACCATTTTTGTCGGTTTTTTCAGGCCCCCCATCGATACTCCAAGACCAGAATTCGGAGTTCAACGTTCCTGGTGACAGTGTTAACGTGAGTTTCGCCATCCGTACTCACACGGCTCAAATTAACACCTGCCACCTCACCCACCTGAAGTCCGGACAATCTGGAAACACAAAAGACTGTCTGAGGTATCTTTACGTGCATTTCACGTACACAGGTGAAAAGACTAAATAGGGTGGATGCTGTAAATAGCCACAGACTGGGCGGTATTTCACACAGGCTCATCCATTGACCATTATTAAATCCATGAAACAGAATAGTACGTCTGAGTGAGAGGGTGTGCGTTTCTACTATGAAAAGGCCTCACACAGTTAGGTTCAACTGATAAGCCTATTATGTTCTCCGTAAGGGATACTGAACAAAAAAACAAAAAAAAAAACCACAAAATCAGTATTGTTCATACCTTGAGTTGTTCGTGTCAAGGTCACTGTCTGTAACCGGCACCCCACCTGACCTACTGTTGACCGTCCGTCTGGACAGTGTGACGTCAGAGGATGAAGGCCGGTGGAACCTCAGTGTATCCAATGACGCTGGGTCTGGGTACATGGAAATCTGCCTGACAGTTCCAGAAAGTAAGTATCAAATAATGGCATAAAAATGACATAATGACATAAAAATGACGAATAAATTTTGTATGTACTTTAAATGTTTGTCCTGTGTTTTTACAAAGTCTCGTTTTATAGCATATGACCAGCTTCAGTTTGAGAGTCAACGAACAATGTGCTAAGTGGTGTGTATTTTTTTCTTCATTTGTCAGCTACTTTAACAGTCGGCACCACGGAAACAGTACTTATAGGTATAAGGATTACATTTAATCAATAATTCTATTGATAATTTCATAGTAATAACTCATTGTCAAAAACAAAATCCATTCCTGGCCAAAAATTCAAGAGAGAGCAATTTCGACCAGGATAAGAAAACGCAAACAGAATCTCAACGGAGAAACGTGTATTTCTTCACAATTTCGGTAGTACTGCGGCTGTAACAGAATTTGCTGGTGCCAGCGTGACAGGTCTGTCTATGTTCGTCGGACAGAACATCTCAAAATCTTTTCAAACCTTTTAGTATACACGGGTGTATGCCATAATTGTAATAGGAGTAAGACCTGGAACCTTACAATACCACATCGTACTTCTATTCAACGTTTACAGAACCTGTTGCTGCCAGCGTGACAAGTCTGTCCATGATGGCTGGTGACAACAGCGTGACGTCTCCTGTAGACCAGAACACTACTGTTGACATCCTGTGTACCTGGGATGAGGGCTACCCTCCTGTCACTGCCCGCCTGTTGGACAGACACGGGGTAGAGATGGAAGGCAGCATCTACAGCAGTGGACAGGTCAACTACACCTTTCCTGCTGTGGGTTGTCAGGACGCTGGCCTCATTCGCTGTGAGGCACCAGGGGCTAGTCACAATGAGACGGCAATGCTACTGATCAAATGTAAGGGCAGTTTTTTCAATTTTTTTTTAATGTAGTTTCCATAGTAATGGAAACAACATTATAAGACGGGCTAATTTTTCTATGTTCAAAGTCAACTTTTTGTGGAACAAACGAACGCCGCTTGCATTTTCGGCAGAGACAATGATCAAGACTAACTCGGACAGTGACATAGGAAAAATAACGTCATCTTTACTAACGCGCATGGTGCACAGAAAGGCACTTCTCCGCTGCAGTGAGTGCCGTGTGTGTGTGTGTGTGTGTGTGTGTGTGTGTGTGTGTGTGTGTGTGTGTGTGAATGGTGTCCAGGCCTGTATCTCCGAAAATAGTCAACCGACTGGCTTCAAACTTGGAACTTCCGAAGAAATCAAGATTTTTAGTCAGAGCGAGCAGTCGATTTCTGAGTTATCGCCCTTTTGGGAAAAGTTGTTGTCTCGCGTTTACAGGCGTACAATTTATTTAAATCACTCTCTTTTTTAATGTTGACAGCACAACTACGGACTCTGAACAGAGGTACATTTTGGAGGTAGTTCCTCTTATACTTTTGACGTAAGCCGTTCCTCATTTGACAGTGCATTTTAGATCTCAAATCGCCCATATTGCATGTAGATAATGTGTCTCTGGTGTCATAGAACAAAAAATTCAGAAACATTCACTGCAGCTGTTATCTTCAGTTGATTGTACCCCAAGCACATTCTGCCACAAGCCACACGCCTCACAAACATCAAAGAAAAGACGCACGCGCACTGACACAAAGTATGAGTTTCATTTTGCCGACGTCCTGTTTGACTGACGTAATGCTGGCCTTTCTTGGGGATGTCTCACCTGGTTATCCGAATTTCTGTATTTGGGTACCTGGAAAGCAGGAATTTCATCGATGTGCTGGGCTTTGTTTTTGCCACTGACTCTCACTTAGCAGCATAACAGAGTGAGAGAACATCACAGAGGTCCCAATGGAGCATATGCACAAACGCGCGCGCGCGTGTGTGTGCGCGCGCGCGAGACATAACATATTGTGAGAAAACTCCTCCTCTTCGATACATAGCATTACAAAAGAACGAGCGTGACAACAGCAGGGGATTAAATGGAAACAACATATTGGGCTGGTGATCATCTTGTTTTGTTTTGTTCCAGCAAATACACTTTAATACCTTGCGCGTTCATTACATGCAGACTGGATATTGTCTTATTAAATTTTGTCTTTGCCCAAATTCGCGATGAGTCACTGCCCCCCCCCCCCCCCCCTTCCCCGCTACCCTCCTGTTTGATTTTTGGAAGCTGTGCCCCTTTCGCTCAGTGACACCCCCCCCCCCCCCCCCCCGCCTCAAAATGTAATTGATCCGGCCCTGAAGTCTGCTGGGTTTTTTGTCCCTTTTTTTTTTCGTTGCCTCAGTAGATATGAAACAGAGAAATCAGTGAATTTATCAGTGACCGTGTATAAGGAAACAACAACATGTCAGAGAGGGAATGACAGTCAGGAGGAGTCATCAGTAGTATAGTGACTGTATTGTTTTCACAATACTTCACTGTTTTCTTAACTACGTCCCTAATAAGCCACACATTTTCTGTATCCTGGATTCATTGTAACCATTGTTTTAAAGATGTGATCATTTTGTGTGTCACAGGAAAATACTTTCGGTGACCTTCATCTTACTTTTGGATTGAAGCTGGCAGTGAGAAAATTTCCTTAATCGGCCTAACCTCTGGCTTTTATAGCATTTCTAGCAACATATTTCTGTCACACTATTTCTGTATTGCCTTATTGCCGATTGCGAGAGATGATGATGATGATGATGATGAAGAAACTTTATTTATCATCGGTAAAAGTTTTGACAGAAATTCGCCAGTTTGCAAACTTGCCGTTGCTAATACTACAGACATATCTTCTAAGGAAAAAATGGAGCAAAATATAAAAGAGAAAAAAAATTAACACAGAAGATTATGTACAAAACCGTAGAGAAAATCGTCCATCAGGTCCAAACGCATTCACACACACGTGCGACCTTTGTAAACACAAATCACTGATATAATACTGCACTCTCTGGGGCACAGAGTCTTTCAGTGGAAAGTACCTCTGTGCACAGTGGGGAAATGGCGCTCACAGCGCTACCGTGACGGGCCTAAATTGTCTCGGTGCTCTCAAACACAAGGTCGCGCACTATGTCATCCTTGACCAGCTTTGAACCCAGAGGGATCCTCAATGGCGCAAGTGATGGCAGGCTGTCTTCAGAGTGAACGTAGGCGTGTTTCTGAATTAGAGACATACATAACATGTCTCTGTCTGAATGGACAGATCTATTATTACATTCAGTCCTAGAGCACGGGTGTGTGTGCTTTTGTAATCGTCTCTTATTCCACCACAAGGCAGGTACGTGATCGTCTGCACCGTGCAATAATACTTGCCTGCAGAGTGCAACACCTTGGCCTGTCAGAGTGCAACCCCCTTGCCGTTTACTCACATCCTGTTGGATCAGTGTACCACGTAAACAGTGCCATCACATCGCAACAATAATTGTCCGCTGGCAAAGATTTTGCCCAAACCAAAAGTGGTCGGATATACAAGACTTCGTTTCAAATCGATTCATATGACACACAAGTCTTCGCTTTTCTAAAAAAATTTCGCCATTTTTGAAAATGGCGCTGGGTGTAAGCAGTCACATTTTCACGCCCCGCCGAAAAGGGACTGCACTCTGGAGTCTAATAATACTGAAATGATGTAAAATAGAAAATCAAAATAACAGGTTGCCGCGTAACGTACGTTACGTGCGATCCATTAGGTACTGTTTGAGTGTACGCTTAAAACGTAGAAGTAGATATAGTTTGTTTCAGGTGTGAAGGTAGAAAATTCCATTGTAATGCTCCAGCGAAGGAAAGGCTTGTTTTGAATAAGTCAATACGGGGTAATGGTAAGCGCAGGATGCCATTCCTCGAGGTCCTCTCATGCCGCCGATTTAAATTAAAGAGTTTCCAGATATGGTGGCATTGTCTCGTTGAAGATTTTATGTAGGAATACACACTTATTGTAGGTAAACTGGTGTTCAAGGCTAAGATGATTTTTTTTTTAATTTTTCGCTAGTTGAAAGGGGTTCCGGAAGAACCATTTTAACAGCTCTCTTGTACAGCGAATTGAGTCTGGCCATATGGACATCGCTGCACCCGTCCCAAACAGTGGAGGGATAACAAACATGTTATGTTATATGTGCGTTAAAAAACAGCTTTCGGCTATGTATATCAGTTATGTGCCTTAGCTGGGAAAGTAAATATACGTTTTTCGAAAGAGGTTTACACAGTGCATGAATCTGGGCCTCTCATTTCAGCTGATCGTCAACAATAACACCTAAAAATCGACGGCCTGTAACTTGCTGAACTGGCTGGCCGTTCGAACGAAGTTTTAATGGGGAAAGATGACGCTGATGTTTTTGCCGCGTTGTGACTGGCATATGTAGCGTTGGTGGGGATGGAAGTGTCCTACACGGCAGCAACGGGGGTTCGTTGTTTCGCTCTCCAATGACCACCGACAGAGTTTCTGACAGTTCCAACATATTTATTCCGTAGCCTCTCATTCAGTCAAACAACTCATGCAGTGAATCATCAAATCATCAAACGGCGAATCACTGAACCAGCTGATCACCCTGCAAACAAGTAGTGTACAGTATCGTTAAAATACAGAATGCACGTCGCCATCATTCAGCAACATCACAATACTCATACACTTCATATATAACTTATAGACTTTCATCCAAAAAGACTTACAATAAATACCTCTGGAGTGTGATAATTCAGAATACGTGTGAACACTACCAGTGAAACCAAAAAACCTGTCACATGAATAAAACAGCTGACTTACAAAAGATAAACTTTACTGGCTATCGCAATATTTCTGTTGCAATACACAAGTACCAGTACATACCTCATCAGGGTGACAAAGGTGAAAAATGCAGAAACCACAACAGCAAGTACCAGAGATGTTGCCTCCTTGAATTGACAAGTAAGAATGTGAACTAACTCATACACTGACTACTAGGTAAACAAGTGAACTCAATTCAGGTACATGTATCACACACATAACAAGATGGCCACCAGCCCAATATGTTGTTTCCATTTAATCACCTGCTGTCGTCACGGTCGTTCTTTTGTAATGCCACGTATCCGGGGACACACACACACACACACACACACACACACACACACACACACACACACACACACTACACTCTCTCTCTCTCTCTCTCTCTCTCTCTGAATGGAAACAACTGACCGGGCTTGTCAAACCAATCTTGGTTTTGGAAGAGAGACGTCAAGTTGTTTTCTTTGAAATCTATGACGTTTTTCCTCATTGGGATGACGCATAATACATTTGACGTAATAACTTTGACTCGGATACAATTCTTGCAATGAAAGCAGCCTCATGAAAATTGAAGTGTTGCTACTGCGCAGTGTGAAGATCGAATTTATACCGGCTCAATGTGTTTAACAGACAAGTCTGCGCGGCGAACGTTTTTTCACTATGTGTTATGTCTGCTGCGCGCGCGCACACACAGACACACACAGACATACGCGCGCGCGCACGCACGCACGCACGCACGCACGCACGCACGCACGCACGCACACACACACACAGACTTGCGCAAGCCGCGTTTGTGCAAGTGCTCCATTGAGACGTACCTATGTGGTGTTCTCTCACTCTACTATGCTATTGAGTGAGAGTCAGTGGGAAAAACAAAGCTCACTACATCAATGAAACTCCCGCTTTCCCCGTCTACAAATAGAGAACTTCCGAAAAGTGACGACACACCCCCAAGAAATGCCAGTGTCACGGAGGTTGGGGGGTGGATATGTTTAGAGTGTGGGGTTGTTTCGGAATTCCAACTCGTGAACTCTAGTTTGCCCCGTTCTTCCCCCTTTTTGTATGACGTTTAACACGTGGGTTGCTGCAGTAGGAGTGCGTGCACGTCCAGTGTGTGGAAAGTGAGGGGTGAATGTGTGTGTGTATCTCCGTTTTTAGTGTAGTTAAAGGGTGGGGAAGGGGGTTTCGTTCATGCGTGTTTGGTGTGGATCCGCGTTATCCCCTTTTTTCCCCGTGCGCTCGGTGAACGCGTGAGCCGTAGAACTGAATCAGAGTTCACTTCTGCGTTTTCGGTATTTAACTGTATGTTTGTGTTGTTACGGGAGCTTGCTCTGAAATTTTTTGGACGTCTCTACGTCGGACTATAGCCAGCCACTTTTGCAGTCTAACCTTGACTGTGTTTGTCCCACTTCGTTGCGGGTCGTGCGGTGAGGGTATTCCGCCGCGGCTAGGTTTCTCCTGGCGTCTCCGTTGTCTTTCGTGATTGTCCAAGCCTTCTGTTATACGCACCGGTCGTTTTGGTATGTACTTTAACATGAATATATATGTATTTAGTTCGTCTGGGGCTTCTACCCTCGCAGTGTAGGCTCGTAAGTCATATATATAGTTATGTTGGTTATATTCTAGTTGTTTTTTTGTTTGTTTGTTTTTGGGTTTTTTTGTTGTTGTTATTGTTTCGTTAGCAGTACATTGTTTAGGTAGACGCTGGGTCACGTTATTTTTCGTGTAAACGCTTCTCGCTCAGACGGGTGTCCTCGGTCACGGGTGGGGAAGGTCACGTTGCTATGTGCGACTGCTCTCGTGCTGAGTGAATGCGTTTGTGATTCAGTGTTCTAGTTTTAGTTTAAGTTATATGAGAACTCGTCTTTTGTGTTTATTGTCATTTATCGGGTGGGTACTTCTATTTCTGGGTTTAGTTTGTCCCTGTTTATTTGATAGAATATACCTGTAACCATAAATTATAGTATGACCGTTTTCGCCTATGGTCATGTTCTCCAGTAGTGAGTGTTCACAGTCAGCTCTGAGCCCGTTTGCCTCCCTCGTACCTACCTTTGTACCTAGTTCTACTTACCAACCCCCACACTACCCGTTCATCTACGTGTACTTATACAGTCGTCCTTGTCTTCAGGACCGTATCGTATCAGGACCGTATCATTTTGTCTGCGGGCAACTCCATGCTCCGAGGGTCTCCGTGCTGCTCGAAGTCCGCGGCTCCTGGACCGTGTCTCGGTGGCTTCACGCTCTGAGGGTCTCCGCGCTGCCCAAAGTCAGCGTTACCTGAGCTCAAGAAGACCAGGGCTGTTCCTTCACCCTGCGAACTGCGCTGCCCCGGCGTACGGACTGGACCACAGCTCAGCACCGGACCACTTGCTCACTCAGCCGGTTCCGCTCAGTCGACGCCTCACTGGAGCTCCAGCTTCGGGTCGTGAGTGTGTTGGGGTGTTGGCTCTGGGTACGCGAGGTGGGTAGAGGAGGCTGTTACGCACGGGCGTGAACTTTAGGACCAGCTGGTTACCACTAGACTGTGCTTTGACATCGGAAGGCCGTCATTTGTGTTGTTACATATATTTATATTTGTCCATTTGATTGTTTGTTTCCCCCAGCGACTAGAGTCGCCATTGTATAGTTTAGTTTAGTTTAGTTTAGATTGTTAGGGTAAGAGTGCTTGGAGAGGGGTGTATGCGGGTGAGTGTATGACTGATGCGTGAATGAGAACCAGGGTAGGGGGAAAGGTGGGAGGCGGTGCGTGGTTGCGTGAGTGATTGGGTGTGACCGTGTTTAGGAACGGGAGTAGGGGGCTTTTTGTCAATAAATGTCGTATGAGAGATTGTGAACGTCCCGTTTCGTGTCTTCTTGAGTGAGGGTATTTGAGGGTGTGCTTGATGTGCGAGTGAAGGAACGTTGAGAGTCTATCCCCGATATTGTCCACGTGACAGCCAGCATCACGTCAATCAAACATGACGTCGGCAAACTGACGCTGATACAGTTTTGTGTCAGTGCGCGTGTGCCTTTTCTGCGATGTTTGTGAGGCGTGTGGCTTGTGTAGAGGAAATGTGCTTTGAGTACAAATTTTCGAGGTCAACTGACGATAACGGCTGCAGTGAATTTTCTAATTTTTTTTTGTATATTTTTTATGGCACCCCAGGCTCATTATCTATGTATAGTAGGAGCGATTCAATTCAATTCAATTCAATTCAATTCAATTCAACTTTATTGTCTGTCGATGGCAGAAAATTTTCTTCTGGCTGACACACACACACACACACACACACACACACACACACACACACACACACACACACATTAATTTATCTAGACATATAAATCCATACATATTAAACACAGATCCTAAAGTAATGCGTGATGTCCAAGTCTAATACTATGCAACTAAACTAAGAAATCTAAACTAAAAGATGGCAAGGGCATAGCGGACATGACACAGCTAAGTAGTAAGCCCAGTTTTGAAAATCTCAACAAATAAAATCTATACATACTGGGGACGGGCAGTAAACACAGTCATGAGTTTAAAATAGATACTGCTGAGGGAATGAAAGATTTCTTAAACAAATTTTTCCTCGCTCTCGGTACTCTGTAGCGGCGCCCAGACGGGAGTTCTTGGAACTGATCATGGACCTATGTGGTGTTTTCTCACTCTATTATGCTATTGAGTAAGAGTCAGTGGCAAAAACAAAGCCCACTAAATCAATGAAACTCCCGCTTTCCCCCGTCTACAAATAGAGAACTTCGGAAAAGTGGCGACACATCTCCAAGAAATGCCAGCATCACGTCAATCAAACATGACGCAAAATGACGCTGATATTTTGCGTCAGTGCGCGTGTGCCTTTTCTTGTGAATGTTTGTGAGGCGTGTGGCGTGTGGCTTGTGTAGAGGAAATGTACTTTGAGTACAAATGTTCGAGTCAACTGACGATAACGGCTGCAGTGAATTTTTCTAATTTTTTTGTATATTTTTATGGCACCCCAGACACATTATCTATATATAGCAGGAGCGATTTTGAGATCTAAAGTGGGTTCTCCAGCACTTTCATGAGGTACGGCTTACGTCAAAAGTATAACAGCGACAACCTCCAAAATTCACTCTGTTTAGAGTCCCTATTCATACTATTTCCAAAACATGGAGTGATTTAGATAAATAATACGCCTTTAAACGCCAGAAAGCCAACTTTTCTGAAAAGGGCAATAACTCGCAAATCATGTGTGCAATCGTACCTGGATCAGGCCGTCTGTTCAAAGATGTTGATTCATTAAGAAACCCGGCCCCATGGGCTCGCCTTCACGCGGCGGGGCTGATTTCGCCAAGCTTGCCCACCCCTTTTGCTCTTTCTTTACTCTTATTTCTGCCTCCCTCGGTCCATTCACCTGTCTTTTGTTCTCTTAAAGTCTCTTCCGGGGGGAGGTCAGTAAGCGGGTGTTTGCTGACCCTTGGTCCAGTGAAACATCTGAGGGTCATTCCTGAAGGCCGACTTCACTGGATTCCCCCCCCCCCCCCTCCCACCTCGTCTTCACCCTGGCGGGCTTTGTTCGCAGCGCCCTGCTGGTGCTGCTGGACACCTGTCATGTTGAAGACCTTCACAACGCACCCCTCACGGCGGGGAGGTTCCGTGTTGGAGCGGTCTATTCTCCAACTGCCTCCCAGGCATGTTGTCTTCATTGGCAACTAAGGAATATTCCTTCCTACCTCTGTCTATCTCTCACCAGCCCATTCGCCTGTCTCTTTCTCTTTAAAACCTCCCCAATTTAGCCGCTCTGTCCTTCCTCTCATCTCTCAGCTGATTTCTAAGTTCGGCCCTTTCATCTATATTTCTTCTTTTTAACCTCTCACTTACGCCTGCACTACCAGTGGTTAGGAATAAGTGATGTTGGGCATATGCTGCGAACTGGTTTATTGCGCCTAGGAGATGATAAGTTGCAATATTTGCTGTATATGCGCTTAGTATTTCTCTTTGTTTTACCCAGTTGTAATTGTTATTTGTTTTCTACGCTTTTTTTTGCAACCGGGAGTTCGAAAAATTAGCATGAAAATGCAGCGTCTCCTGCATGTCCTAGGTTTATATTGCCCCGTAGACCAGTTTGCATCTTTTGTCCAACGTTACATTTTTGTTTTTTCATGTAGTGCAGGCACACTCAGCCGCGAATTAGTCTTTGTGGCTTGCGCGGCTTTAAGCCCTAAAAACTCACTCACTCACTCACTCACTCATTAAGAAACCCCAAATTTGAAATAGTTCGATTGAGTATTTTCGGAGATACAGGCATCTGAACTGGGTTCACATGCAATGTCAACTGAGGTACGGTTTACATGAAAAAATATAAGAGCGACCATTTCCTAATAGTGACTCTGTTCAGAGTCCGTATTCAAGCTACCTACTTCCAAAAATTTGAGGGATTTAAATAAATATGACTCATGTGAACGCCAGACAACCAACTTGTCTCAAAAGGGCGAACAGACTCCTAAACCACTTAAGCAAATCGCCAAACGCTCGGTTCCTCTAACCACAAAGTTTGATACATTTGGAGATCCCAAATTTGATTACATTCGGTTGAGTATTTTCGGAGAAACAGGCCTGGATACACCGCACGCGCGCGCGCACGCACACACACACACACACACACACACACACACACACGGACGGCACTCAGTGAGGAGGAGAAGTGCGTTCGCTGCACCATACACGTCAGCATCGATGACGCACGTTTTTTTTTTACGTCATTGTCAGAGTTACACTTGCAAAATAGTCGCTGTGGGAGATCAGCAGTGACGTGCGCTTGTAACACAGAGGCTTGCCTATGAACGTGGAAAATTTAGCCCGTCCTATGATGTTGTTTCCATTACTATGGTAACAACCTAAAAATCCCGCTTGCCTCGGCTGGGACTCGAACCCGAGTCTCCCGGTCCATCGTCCGAAGTACTAACCACTACACTACGGGGGCCGGTAAGCCAACAGTACTGCGATGGGACGATAATTTTGATATCGTTCAGATCTTTAGACTTGGGAATTAGTACTACTTTTGCTTTCTTAAGCAGATTTGGGAAGCGACCTTGATCGATACAAAGGTTGAAGATAAACGTTAGAGAATTGATAGTGTGTGTGTGTGTGTGTGTGTGTGTGTGTGTGTGTGTGTGTGTGTGTGTGTGTGTGTGAGAGAGAGAGAGAGAGAGAGAGAGAGATCATGGATGATACGTGTTAACAACTGGACTATTCTATCTCTGATCGATTTCAAAATACAGTTATGACCATTGTTGATGACTCGCTTTCTTTTCCAGGTGCTCCCAAGTTTCTCAACCCTCACTTTAATGAAATCACTGTAGAATCAGGACATGATGCAGTGGAAGAGTTTCCAGTCCGGACTCACACGAACGAGTTTTCTCACTGTGTGATCACATCTGACACCCATCACAATGCCGGCTTTATGGAAAGGGTGCAAAAGGTCGTTAGATGCACCAGGTGAGTTTCATTCACCATTTCGGTATATATCATGTAAAGCGTTCACGTGTATCATTCCGTGAAGATTGGATTAAGATGTCTGGACTTGTCACTACAGCCGTACGAACAGTTTTTGATTAAATGTATGCCGTTTTGTAACCTGTCACATGGTCATTAGCATGTATCACAATTGTAAGTTGAAGCATAAGTGGACGTCAATCATGAAAAAGGGCCTTGAAAATAAGAGATACATCATCTTTGTAATTTACGTAGGAGATAACGGTCAGTTTGATTTTGAAGAAAAGAAATGATTATGTAAAAAAGGTTTATCACCTAGAATATTACTTCATGCCTGTTCGCTAATGTTTTGTTTCAGCTTTGTTAAGCTGCTCGGTACCCCACCTGACCTGGTGCTGCTTGTCAGATTGGAAAAGGTGAAGAAAGAGCTTGAGGGACAGTGGCAACTAAATCTGACAAATGAAGAGGGAACTGGCTACGTAGAGTTTTCATTGGTTGTGACAGATGGTATGTCCACTCTATAATGTTTGATGTAAAATCTAACATCCACGTTGAAATGAATCACTTTTTGTTTTGTTTGGTATATTTCATAGTTTAAGTTTCAAATGTTATTTCTTTTGATGACATTGGCAATTGCATTCTACAGCAATAAAGCAGATGGATAAACATGATAAAACAGATATATAACAGAGAAAAATTTCCATCATTATCGAAAGCCACTTTATGTTACAAGTTCATGGAAGCTAAGCTTTTTTGTATGTATGTTCCAGGTAACTTGACAGTGAAAATAGGCGCCGGTATTACTGGGTGTGTGCTTGGCATTGTCATCATTACCATTGTCTGCATCCGAAAAGGTTTCTGATTTTGAAATATCTTGAACCTTCGGATCCATTTCTGCAAGTTAATCTCATGAATCTGCAGGACACACACACACACACACACACACACACACACACACACACACACACACACACACACACACACATCTTTTCCGTGTGCGTGTGTGTTGTTGGTGGTGGTGTTACGCTGATGAAAAGCATCTTAAAACTCCGATAAGAAACATGAAATCTGTTGGAGAGCAGTGTTTTAGCCCCATATGTCTGGAACTGGCTGCCAACTGAACTACGTAATCTGCCCACACTGTCACAGTTCAAATCACACTTTAAGCCTAACCTTTCCTGTCAGCTAGGCCTTTGGCGTTTAACCCATCAGTTTTTAGTGTGTGTTTTTGTATTAGTAAGAGGCTGTGTGAGATGGGGGGTGTGTGTGTGGGAGGGGGGGATGATTGTCTGAAATCACATTTGGTGATGGTAGAGGGTGGGTGGGTGTTTGGGGGTTTTAACGTCCTTTTCCATCACATAGGGTGATATCAAAGACGGGGCAACGATGAAAAAGCCAGCACAAATATTTGGCCCCAGCCGGGATCGAACTCACAACCCGAGCATTAGAAGTCCAAAGCTCTACCATTCGACCACCCCGGCTCCCCTTGTGATGGTAGAGAAATACGTAATTGATGTAATGTATCGGACTACAACGCATGTATAACTCAAGTTGTCTGAAATTGTTACAACCAGTAAAATAAAACAAACAAACATTACAAGTACGAGAAACCCTTCCACGCTGCAATGGTTGGTATTTTGTTATATTTTAAAAATGATATTAGGGAGGACAATCTCAAGACGCCGCCGACACCGACACCAGTCTCCTATAGAACTGGCCGTTATAGAGAGACGTAGTGTGGCTCTAGAGGAAGAGGGTTCTCGTCAGAGTGCACACTTCTACATGGAGGTTCCCGATTCACCTCCTCCATCTGACGAGGACGATGCTGCAGGTAATTGTACTGTTTAGTTATCAAGGGACCCGAGTTAGTCACCTTTTCCTCACTCTACACTCAGCCAAGGCTACCTCTGAGAAAAGTAATATGATATAGTTCAGACATGTGCAAAATTATGATCTTCAGTGGATAGTGGTCCAAATCCTTAACTCTTTAGCGCTGTAAGCCTTGTTTGAAAGCGAACATGGTCATTGCATGTAAACGACCCTAATCCTTAGTTCGAGTGGTTTATAACGGAAGAAACCACGAGGAAGCTACGGAAATATTGAAACGTCGGGAGGTTTTCCCCACAAAGTTGAACTAAATGTCTGCACCTCCCGTGACGTTTGAGTTCCAGATGTGTCCTAACATTTTTCCGGACGTAAAGCACTCGTATTTGACACACTGGCGAGTGGTGTCACATAAAGGTAAATAATAGTGGCACAGGGCAAACTATATTTTCCAGAAGTCGCACCACCCCCAGTCTGTCATGGACCAGGCAATCGTCCTGCTGACTACTTGAACCCAGAACCGTCAAGTGATGAATTAGAAGGAGAAGGTACCGAGTGGAAGACTGTACCGTTCTACCAGAACACACAGATCAGAAACATTACTGCTTCAGGGACTCCAGAGGACAAGTCAACACCTGCGGCTTTAGCTAACAATGAGCCATCTACTAGCGGAGTTTCCGGCAGTCCCCAGCTCGTCGCTAGTGCTTCAGGCAACAGTAGTGGTCATAGTGACACTGCAGACAACACAACTGAATATGTTCCGTACGATCCACGTTTGTACGAAAATACAAGCCATGAGTCTCCCTAGTTGTGGTCGCACTGGGTTTGTCGTTTTGGGTTACAGCGTCATTGGAGGCGGATGACTGAAAGTAACAATAAATAAAGGCCTGTTGAAATAAGTGGGTTTTCAGTGCAGATCTAAAAGCTGATAAAGATGGTTGTTGTCTCAGCCCCATAGGCAAAGAGTTCCAGACTGTAGGGGATGGCGAACCGGAAACATCGTTCACCATAACTTTTCAGGTTTATTTTAGGGATTTTGAGTAGCTTGTCATTAGATGAGCGGAGGGTACGGGACGGAACGTAGGTGCAGACTGAAGCAGACAGATAAGGCAGGAGAGTATCATCGAAATGACGATAGGCTAGAACTGCCAACTTATATTTAATGCGGAAACTGACTGGCAGCTAGTGCAGTGATTTCAAGAGCGGTGTGATGTGGTCTCGCGTGCCTTTCCTCAGCACCAGACGGGCAGCACTGTTTTGTACTCTTTGCAGGCGCGCGATCTGTTCCGCGGGAAGGCCAGCAGAACCGAATTACAATAGTCTAGGCGGGAAGTTACGAACGCTGTGACCAGCTTGGCGCAAGTGGTGTCTGAGAGGCAAGAACGTATGGAAGCGATACGCCTCGGTTGCAGGAAACAAGCGTGACATGTTTTTTCCGATTTGTTCGTGCATGGACAGTGTCTGGTCGATGGTTACGCCTAGGTATTTGACGGACTTATGGAAGGGAACCATATGACCACCAATGTCCGCGCATTTGCTGTCTACTAGTCGTAGGCGAGCAGGCGAGCCAATGAGCAGGACTTCTGTTTTATATCAGTGTTCAGTAACAGCTTGTTGCTATTTATCCAAGACAGAATGTCTCGTATGGACTTTTCAATGCCCAACTGGATGTATGTAACCCTATGTAGACGTCTTTGCTTAACTGTACAAATAATTATCATGCTGGTGTTTCACTCATTTTATCAGCCTTGCTAAAAATCTGCAATGATCAAAATGGTTCCGCCAAAAACATTACAGAAAATAAGACACCCACCCCATGTGCTACGAACTTCTGGCAAAACAAATATGGTTTAACGATCAAAAAAGAACACTGGCTAGTTGCAATACATACAACTAAAGAACAAAGGCTTAGGCTCCTCCACTGGAAAATACTGCATAACATCTGCCCAACGGCAATCCTACTATCCAAGATGGGAGTACGAACAAATGATAAATGTGAACATTGTAATGTAATAGATTTTATGGAACACTTTTTCTGGCATTGTGTCAAAGTAAAACCGTTATGGTCATCCGTAATAGATCACATTTAGAAACTTACAGGGGAAAACGTTATTCTGACTGAAACCGACATTTTATTTGGCAATGTAAGAGATATTATACTTGCTCCATCGTCAACCTTTTTATTCTAGTAGCAAAGTTGTCCATCAGCGAGTATAAGTATGGAACCCGTACTGATTTAAAACACTGTTTGAAACTGAACTGAGGATTAGACACGTGATGTCACTGTTCTTCACATGGTTGTAGCATATGTCTCTGAATATATATATATATATATATATATATATATATATATATATATATATATAATATATATATATGACTGTCGGTCTGTCCGTCCCTGTCTGCCCGTCTCTCTCTCTCTCTCTCTCACACACACACACACACACACGCGCGCGCACGCGCGGCTTGACTTAAAATCGCTGTTGCTGTGTGTTTTCCTTACAGAGTCTGTACATCTGATAATAGTTGTTTAGAAAAAAAGTGTAAACATAAAATAACAATAAAAATTGAAAAAATGGGAAGATGATGACGGAAGGACAAAAAAAGAAAAACCGAGCACACCTTCCAAAACGGTTCAGTTTGGACACTCTTACTGATCCCCCCCCCCCCCCCCCCCCCCGAAAAAGAAAAAGAAAAAAAACTGCAATGATTTTCCTTGTTCTGTGAATCATGGGAAGGCCTCTGTGTTGGCACAGCTTGATCTATCGGCCACATTTGACACGATTGATCATAATATAAAGATCTCGCGTCTCATGAGTAACGTTGGTATCTGCGGCTCCGCTCTGTTCTGGTTCAGGCCCTACCTGACTGAAAGATCCCAGACTGTGTCTGTCAATGGGCGTCATCCAGTACCTGCATCCCTCCGTGTTGGGGTTCCCCAGGGTTCACTACTTGGGCCTGTACTGTTTACTCATGGATATGCTGCTGATGCTCAGCCGTACAAGAGTAGCAGAGTCAGTCACTGTATATCTGACGTCAAGTTGTGGATGACACACAACAAGTTAAAGTCAAATGAAGACAATTCTCCATGCATCAACATGTCAGTAACGTTTGCAGAGCTGCTTGTCTTAAGATGCGAAGGATTGGTCATTTGCTTTCTGCTGAAGCTACCAACACTCTATTGTGTGCTTTTGTATCGTCAGAATTGGATTACTGTAATTCTTTCTGGTTGTCTGAAATATTCCAATACAAAGTGATGTTTTTCTGCTACAACTCCCTTGCTGGTACTGGCCCGGTATCTTGCCAGTTACTAACTCTATACACACCATCCACACAGCTCAGGTCTTCAGCTGATTCACGTGTCCTTCGTATTCCAAGTGTTAGAGCAAAAACAGATGGTCCTGTATTGGTTTCTTTTAGTTCTTTTAGCTCTTTGTACTAGGTTAATTTCTTTCACTAATTCTTTCTCTTGTTTATAGCTATTTTAAGTTGTTTAGTCCTTTCAGCCTGGTACGCCGTGAAGCCCTAAATAACTAACTAACTAACTAACTCAGCCCGGTACGCGCTTAGAGCTAGCTCACTGAGAAGAAGCGCTTTGTAAGAATCAATTATCATCATTATTATTGTTTCTTTCTAAGTTCTCTCCCTTAAAGCATCACCTACGGTCCTTGCCATTTTTAGTTAGTTTGGAACGCAGCCGAGCCTTCCTTGATACTGAGTGTGTATAATAAATTATTACGTACTTATACCTATACGTATGCGTATCCGTTTTGTTTCTAGAACACGTTTGGCCTTTAATTAGTTATCGCATGCAGCTGTTTGTATTGAATATATGCCTTTTTAATTTCACAACAGAACAAACACAATGACATGGATGACAAGGAAAAACAATGATTATGTACACGTTTTCGTATAGTACTCTGTTACTGTTAATTTCTGCTTGTATTGCTTGCTTACGTTCAGCAGTCGTGTTTTGTTCACGCTTATTTTTTCCTTATATCGTTGGTTTGCTGTTGATGCTACCACATGGTGGATGGTGTATCATGTGGGATATTAAAAGTGTTCTCCTTTCTCAACATTTCATGTGGGCTGATAAGAAAATCATTTTATCTCATCCTGTAAGTTTGAACTGTCTTTGTATGTGTATTTCATACTCGGAAAATGATCAAATCATTTTTTTTTTTTTTTTGGGGGGGGGGGGGGGGTAAATAAATATGTTGTAAATATGTTGTCTTGTGTTATTATATTGTACCTTTTCGGGGGCTGGTTTAATTGTTTGATCGATTGATTGATACTTGACTGGCTGATTGTCTGACTGATCGATGTTTGGCCTGTTTTCGACATAGTTGGTAGGAAAATCACCGCATGGAGTCATCTACTGACAATAGCAAAACTGATTGTTTCATGAACGCCCTCATGCCAGTGACATACAATGCATTTTACATTGAATTGTGGGAAACGAATGCAAAGGTCACGTGTTTAGGGAAGCTGAAGGGGCGGTGGTCATGGGGTAGAAAGGTGGGGGAGGTGGGGCAGAGCAATTGGGTTTTATAATTCAACAGTGAGTTCAGAAATTTCTGATTAACGAACCGCCCATATTACCGGTACTATTGTTTAAGATAAGTATTTCCCTGTACGGTTTCCCTGTAAGGTTTACTCATCGTTATGTATGTACAACGTCGTGGAAAGTTCCACGACCCAAATGTGTGTGTGTGTGTGTGTGTGTGTGTGTGTGTGTGTGTGTGTGTGTGTGTGTTCCGTTCACCACGAGCGGGACGGAGTCTCGAAAATTCTATACTATTGTATATAAACAAGAGTGTTACAAGTGGCAACATTCTTGCTACAGTTCGTTGTAGATGGCGCCGTGTGTGTAGTTTCCGTCTTTTCAATAACGCCACGTTTGTGCACCACCTCACGCCTGACTCACTCTGACTGAAAGTGGATTACCGAAAATTGTGGGGTGTACGCATTTCCCTGTAGGACAACAACCCACATAAAGTCTAGAGCTATGCTGTCACAGTTAGCTGGAATAAATGTCATAGGTCGCGTTAGTTTGAAAGTGATGAAACCACACAGTGATGAGGTTTTATTTTATTTTATTTATTTATTTATTTTTGCTGCCCCAACTCTTTGCCAGCTCCAGTGGTGTTCCTCCCAGGTCATGGGTGGAAACCACGGAGGACTCGGAAGTTGGGACAATTTTTATTATGCATGATGATGGAGATGAGGATGATAGTAAGATGATGCTATGGAGGTCCAAGTGGTTTGGGACTGCGAGACAGGCCGCATTCCACGCTTCCTGTCATAAATATCCCGAAGTTAACCAGGCCCGGGAACTACGGCACCTGCGGTGCCGGCCGTGTAATCATCCACATCATAAGACGTGTCACACTAAGGGAAGCACCCCCAAAGTCGCACCCGTGAAGTGGGTGAAACTCGGCTGTGTGGCAACAGCCTCCCCATCGGGCCCATAGCACACCCGCTCTGGGTAGGAGCCGACCTAGGTAGGAAAAATCCCGCTTGCCTCGGCTGGGATTCGAACCCGGGTCTCCCGGTCCATGGTCCGAAGTGCTAACCACTACACTACGGGGGCCGGTAGTGATGAGGTTTTAATCAGCCATTGCTACAAAAACAACTAACCGAAAAACAAACACACAAACACAGCAACAAAGAAACAACAACAGCAACAAAACAAAAACAAGAACGAATGAAAACAAAGATGACAATGTAAAGTACGACGTTGAATCTCTCTCTCTCTCTCTCTCTCTCTCACACACACACACACACACACACACACACACACACACACACACACACGAGAGAGAGAGAGAGAGAGAGTACACACGCTTTTTCCTTCTTTACGAGATTCGGAAATCTAATTCGGTGTTTCAAGCCAGAACTGAAGGCACCTTTTCGTGAAAATGGAACTTTACAGAATGACCTTTTACAGCATAACGCATTTAAAGAAACCCTGACAACTTGATGCGTGTGTGGTTGGGGAAAGACATCTTTCCATTGTCACCAACTGTTTATAAGGTCGTGCAAGGTTGTTCGTCTGGGCCGTTTTTCGGACTGTATTATTTTTGCCATAATTTTTCTACATTCTTTTGAAAGCTAGTAGCCCTGATACAATTTGCATTTCATTTCAGGGCGTGGGCAATTTGGGGGGGGGGGGAGGGGGCGATGGGAGGAGGTAGTGCTTAGCAGTCTTCAGTGAACTTTCGCCTGTTACTGTAACAACGGAAGAACGGAAGTTTCTTTTTTTTTTTTTTTTTTTTTTGCTGCCCCAACTCTTTGCCGGCTCCAGTGGTGTTCCTCCCAGGTAATGGGTAGAATCCACGGAGGGCTCGGAAGCTGGGACAATTTTTATTATGCATGATGATGGAGATGAGGATGATGGTAAGATGATGCTATGGAGGTCCGTGTGGTTTGGGACTGCGGGACAGGGCCGCATTCCACGCTTCCTGTCATAAATATCCCGGCATTAACCAGGCCCGGGAACTACGGCACCTGCGGTGCCGGCCGTGTAATCATCCACATCATAAGACGTGTCATACCAAGGGAAGCACCCCCAAAGTCGCACCCGTGAAGTGGGTGAAACTCGGCTGTGTGGCAACAGCCTCCCCAATGGGTCCATAGCACACCCGCTCTGGGTAGGAGCCGACCTAGGTAGGAAAAATCCCGCTTGCCTCGGCTGGGACTCGAACCCGGGTCTCCCGGTCCATGGTCCGAAGTGCTAACCACTACACTACGGGGGCCGGTGGAAGAACGGAAGTTTCATGCGGAAGACCCTTTGCGATACTTTTCATACTGTTGGTGTGGTCAAAGTGTCGGCGGGGGGGGGGGGGGGGGGGGGAGGGGGATAGGGGGAGGGTATAAACATAAATGTTCTAAAAACAGACCTAAAAGGGCAAAGCTAAACCTAGTTAGGGTTTGTTAGCAGGGTTCACAAGTTTTATGTTTGCTGTTGTTCGTTTGTTTGTTTAGTTTTGATTTGTGATTTTATTAGTATTTTCTGGTCTTGCATTTCAAAACCGAGCTAACTTTCATCATTCGCACTCTTATCGGTCGGTGAGAAGAGAATCAAGTCTTCTCCACCTCCCCATTTAGAATATTTATTTCTTTACATATTTATGTATGTATTTCATTATGTATTTCTAATCTAATGTGTTTAACTTGTGTGTTTGTTTGTAGACACAAATTGTAGTGCATCGTTCACTGTACTATTATTTACTTATCTATCTATTCATTATTATTTATTGAT
The DNA here is from genome assembly GCA_018292915.2 of Batillaria attramentaria. Lineage (NCBI taxonomy): Eukaryota > Metazoa > Mollusca > Gastropoda > Batillariidae > Batillaria > Batillaria attramentaria. Next base: position 909,817 of record JACVVK020000214.1, on the reverse strand, counting down.
TGATTTGTTTATTTATGTCTACCTCTGTAGCTGCTGTGTACGATTTTCGTGCGTCGTCCGTGTAATCGGCAATCAGCCTTCCTTCCCTGATAGATAGCCTACACACAGGAAAACAGATTCTTACAAACCCTCATCTCAGTTTCTGTTCCGCAACTCTCTTGCGTTTTTAGAGGGAGACACCATGGCTCGTTCAGCGCGACAGGAAAAAGACTTCATAGCTTCATAGACTGATGATGGATTCACTGATGAAACTGCATCTTTGTTTGATAGCTATTCTAACAGTTATCACTCCGCAAGCTTCATCTTCGAGCGTGTGTAAGTGTTTGTCCTTCGCTCCTATATGTATAGTGTAAGAATAGCACATGTAACAACAGAAGCATTGCGTTTTCTATCTGAAGCTTCTGTTCTTGGCTATTGCTGGGAACATGTAGGCTCAAAACCGTCTGTCGACGTGCAGTTTCCCCAGAAGAAATGTCACAAATGCTGCTTTACGGCTTAAGTGACCACAAAACTGTCAACGTGTAAACGAAAATAAATCCACACTTTCAACTGTAGTTCAACCAATTTTCACGCTAGATCCACAAAACCTCAGGATTTGGTCAATAAGGGTATTGGTGAAGTATTCACCAAAACGTGTTTTATTTTGTTTGTAAATAAACAAGAAAGTAACAGCAAGCAGGTTGTGTAACCTTCCCTGTACATCGTGGGTGCAAAACCACCTGTCCTTTAAAGAAAAACAAGGAGGAACGGCCCCGTCCTATAAAGTTGTTTCTCCAAACTTCATTTTATTTTGTCTGTTTTGTTGTTATTGTTGCCGGTTCTCCCCTCTCCAAGTTCTACCGATGACACTAGATCCTCTACGACCTCGACCGATTAGCCACGTGGCTGGGGGTGGGGCCGGGTGTGGGAAGAAGGGAGAGAGAGAGGCAGAGGGAGAGGGTGGGTATGTGGGTGTTTAGGAGTTTAACGCTCTTTTCCACCACATAAGGGTGATATCAAAGACGGGGCAACGAGAAAAAGGCCAGCACAAATATTTGGCCCCAGCGGCCTGGATTCGAACTCTCGGCCCAAGCATTGAAAGTCCAACGCGCTACCATTCGGCCACCCTGGCTCCTCAGAGAGAGAGAGAGAGAGAGAGACGTCAGTTTCGCGAACTAAACATTTGACGTCAGCCTCAAGCAGGTCGTCATACAGAGAGAGAGAGATGACGTCAATTCCGTGAACTAAACTTTTGGCGTCAGCCTCTAGCACTGAGATCGTCTGAGGATGCTTGTTTATGTTTTGTGATATCCCTATTGGCTTTGTGACTTCTCCGACTGAATTATTTTTCACATGAAATCTGGAAGATGTAGAGGGCTGATGAAATGTCGGAAGCAGTGACGATACTTGCAGATTTTGTCTGTGAACCAAACATTTGCCGTCAGCCTCACGCTGCTCGTCTGACAGATGATACTTCTTCATATCTTGTGATTTCCTTGTTGCTTTTGTGACTTCCGGGACTGAATTAATTTTGACATAAAATCTGGAAGATCTAGAGAGCTGATGAAACGTGGACTTAAAGTGCCTTGGATTGTACTTACGAAATTGCAAAATTGGAACTTTTTTGACCGGCGCTTCTCGCAGAAACGTGAAAAAATGTGTTTATCTAAAAGCTCTGTTATTCTTAATACTAAAGCTGTAATAGTTCATGTCATATGTGCAGTTGTCACAAGTGACAAAAATACCGGAATGATGAGTAATTTGAAGGAGTCTTTTCATAGATATTTGGCCTTATATGCAAACCACCCCTACCTCGGAAATATTTTTCTTACACAAAACCTGTCAGAGCTACAGAGCTGTGCTACGAAAACAGGCAGTATAATTGGATAATCTTCGCAATTTCAGAAAATGAAGCCATTTGAATATTTTTTTCGAAAAAATTCGTAACATGACCGATTTTTTCAAATCGGCGATAACTGTTCTCAAAATGCGGCAGGATAAAAATCGTGAAAAATAGCTCTGGAGAATATGACTGCCCATTTTATCTCAAAGTAAAAAGCCATCCGGCGAGGTGGCTTAGCAGATAGCCACCATTACATCCGTCCACACACACACACGTCATTCCCGCCAAAAAGAACGCAGCAGCAAAGTGTGCACGTAAGGTGTCTATGACGCAGATTTCGTTACGTCACTGTGTGCGTGAAAGTAAGTATTGTGTGGAGAAACGTCACAGTCTTGTTTTGTATCACTGAAACTTGCTGCTGCGCGTAGCAAAATCTGCCCCGTCTCATAAAGTTGTTTCTCTATAGAGAAACAACTTAAAAACAGCATCACGTCAATCAAACATGACGCACTTACTTAACGTCAGTGCGCGTGCGTCTCTTCTTCGATGTTTGTGAGGCGTGTGGCTTGTAGAGGAAATGTGCTGTGAGTACAAATTTTCGAGTCAAATGACGATAACAGCTGCAGTGAATTTTTTTTTTTTTTTTTTTTTGTATATTTTGTATGGCACTCCAGGCTCATTATCTATGTATAGTAGGAGGGATTTTGAGATCTAAAGTGTGTTCACCAGCACTTTCATCAGGTACGGCTTACGCCAAAAGTATAAAAGCGACAACCTCCAAAATTCACTTATTTGAGAGTCCGTATTCATGCTATCTATGTCCAAACAATGGAGTGGTTTAGGTAAATATTGCGCCTTTAAACGCCAGAAAGCTACTTTTTCTGAAAAGGGTGATAACTCGCAAGTCATGTGTGCAATCGTACCTGGATCGGGCCTTCTGTTCAACAATCTTGATTCATTTAGAAACCCCAAATTTGAAATCGATCGGTCCAGTATTTTCGGAGATACAGGCATCTGAACTGGGTTCACATGCAATGTCAACTCAGGCTCGGTTTACATGAAAACTATAAGAGCGACCATTTTCTAGTAGTGACTCTGTTCAGAGTCCGTATTCAAGCTATCTACTGCCAAAAAATTGAGTGATTTAAATAAATATTACGCCTGTACACGAAAGACAACCAACTTGTCTCAAAAGGGCGATAATTCCCAAATCACTTAAGCAATCATCACACGCTTGGTTCCTCTAATGTAACATTTTGATATATTTGGATGTCCCAAATTTGAAGCCATTCGGTTGAGTATTTTCGAAGAAACGGGCCTGGACACAATTCATACACACACAGCCGCACGCACGCGCACACATACGCACAGACGGCACTCACTGAGGAGGAGAAGCGCGTTCGGCGGACCGTACATGTCAGCATCAATGACGCACGTTTTCTTCCGTCATTGTCAGAGTTACACTTGCAAAATCGTCTCTGCGGGAGATCGGCAGTGACGTGCGTTTGTACCACAGATTCTTGCCCATGAACGTGGAAAATTTAGCCCGCCCTATGATGTTGTTTCCATTACTATGGAAACAACATAATAAACAAGATGGCCACCAGCCCAATATGTTGTTTCCATTTAATCACCTGCTGTCGTCACGGTCGTTCTTTTGTAATGCCATGTATTCGGGAGGACACACACACACACACACACACACACACACACACACACACACACACACACTACACTCTCTCTCTCTCTCTCTGAATGGAAACAACTGACCGGGCTTGTCAGACCAATCTTGGTTTTGGAAGAGAGACGTCAAGTTGTTTTCTTTGAAATCTATGACGTTTTCCTCATTGGAATGACGCATAATACATTTGACGTAAGAACTTTGACTAGGATACAATTCTTGCAATGAAAGCAGCCCCATGAAAATTGAAGTGTTGTTGCTGCGCAGTGTAAAGATCGAATTAATACCGGCTCAATGTGTTTAACAGACAAGTCTGCGCGGCGAACGTTTTTATGTTGTTTCCATAGTAATGGAAACAACATAATAGGACGGGCTAAAATTTCCGCGTTCATAGGCAAGCATCTGTGGTACAAACGCACGTCACTGCCGATCTCCCGCAGAGACGATTATGCAAGTGTAACTCTGACAATGACGTAAGAAAACCTGCGTCATCGATGCTGGCATGTATGCTGTTCCGAACGCGCTTCTCCTCCTCAGTGAGTGCCGTCTGTGCGGATGTGTGTGCGTGTGTGAATTGTGTCCGGGCCCGTTTCTTCAAAGATACTTAACCGAATGGCTTCAAATTTGGGGTATCCAAATTTATCAAACTGTTACATTAGACGATTCAAGCGTGTGATGATTGCTTAAGTGATTTGGGAGTTATCGCCCTTTTGAGACAAGTTGGTTGTCTTTCGTGTACAGGCGTAATATTTATTTAAATCACTCAATTTTTTGGCAGTAGATAGCTTGAATACGGACTCTGAATTGATTCACTACTAGAAAATGGTCGCTCTTATAGTTTTCATGTAAACCGAGCCTGAGTTGACATTGCATGTGAACCCAGTTCAGATGCCTATTTCTCCGAAAATACTGAACCGATCGATTTCAAATTTGGGGTTTCTAAATGAATCAAGATTGTTGAATAGAAGGCCCGATCCTGGTACGATTGCACACATGATTTGCGAGTTATCGCCCTTTTCAAAAAAAAGTGGCTTTCTGGCGTTTAAAGGCGTAATATTTACCTAAACCACTCCATTTTTGGGACATAGATAGCATGAATACGGACTCTCAACTGAGTGAATTTTGGAGGTTGTCGCTTTTATACTTTTGGCGTAAACCGTACCTGATGAAAGTGCTGGTGAACACACTTTAGATCTCAAAATCGCTCCTACTATACATAGATAATGAGCCTGGGGTGCCATAAAAAATATACAAAAAAATTAGAAAAATTCACTGCAGCCGTTGTCGTCAGTTGACTCGAAAATTTGTACTCGAAGCACATTTCCTTTACACAAGCCACACGCCTCACAAACATCGCAGAAAAGGCACACGCGCACTGACGCAAAACTGTATCAGCGTCAGTTTGCCGACGTCATGTTTGATTGACGTGGGGGTGTGTCGTCACTTTTCGGAAGTTCTCTATTTGTAGACGGGGAAAGCGGGAGTTTCATTGATGTAGTGAGCTTTGTTTTTCCCACTGACTCTCACTCAATAGCATAGTAGAGTGAGAGAACACCACATAGGTCTCAATGGAGCACATGCACAAACGCGGCTCGCGCAAGTCTGCGTGCGTGCGTGCGTGCGTGCGTGCGCGCGCGCGTATGTCTGTGTGTGTCTGTGTGCGCGCGCGCGCAGCAGACATAACACATAGTGAAAAAACGTTCGCCGCGCAGACTTGTCTGTTAAACACATTGAGCCGGTATAAATTCGATCTTTACACTGCGCAGCAGCAACACTTCAATTTTCATGGGGCTGCTGTCATTGCAAGAATTGTATCCGAGTCAAAGTTATTACGTCAAATGTATTATGCGTCATCCCAATGAGGAAAACGTCATAGATTTCAAAGAAAACAACTTGACGTCTCTCTTCCAAAACCAAGATTGGTCTGACAAGCCCGGTCAGTTGTTTCCATTGAGAGAGAGAGAGAGAGAGAGTGTGTAGTGTGTGTGTGTGTGTGTGTGTGTGTGTGTGTGTGTGTGTGTGTGTGTGTCCTCCCGTATACATGGCATTACAAAAGAACGACCGTGACGACAGCAGGTGATTAAATGGAAACAACATATTGGGCTGGTCAGTGGCCATCTTGTTTACTTATCTTGGGGGGGGGGGGGGATCTCATCGTAGCAGCCCGCCATTTCAATAATATGTGCAGTTTCAATCTGCGGCGACATTCATTTGGTCAAACAGGTATCTGTTGACATTTCAGTTCGTTTCTTTTTCTGTTGTTTCCATAGTAATGGAAACAACATCATAGGACGGGCTAAAATTTCCACGTTCAAAGGCAAGCATCTGTGGTACAAACGCACGTCACTGCCGATCTCCCGCAGAGACGATTTTGCAAGTGTAACTCTGACAATGACGTAAGAAAACATGCTTCATCGATGCTGACATGTATGGTGCACCGAACGCGCTTCTCCTCCTCAGTGAGTGCCGTCTGTGTGTATGTGTGTGTGTGAATTGTGTCCGGGCCCGTTTCTTCGAAAATACTTAACCGAATGGCTTCAAATTTGGGGTATCCAAATATATCAAAATGTTACATTAGACGATTCAAGCGTGTGATGATTGCTTAAGTGATTTGGGAGTTATCGCCCTTTTGAGACAAGTTGGTTGTCTTTCGTTTACAGGCGTAATATTTATTTAAATCACTCAATTGTTTGGCAGTAGATAGCTTGAATACGGACTCTGAACAGAATCACTACTAGAAAATGGTCGCTCTTATAGTTTTCATGTAAACCGAGCCTGAGTTGACATTGCATGTGAACCCAGTTCAGATGCCTATTTCTCCGAAAATACTGAACCGATCGATTTCAAATTTGGGGTTTCAAGATTGTTGAATAGAAGGCCCGATCCAGGTACGATTGCACACATGATTTGCGAGTTATCGCCCTTTTCAAAAAAAGTGGCTTTTTGGCGTTTAAAGGCGCAATATTTACCTAAACCACTCCATTTTTCGGACATAGATAGCATGAATACGGACTCTCAACTGAGTGAATTTTGGAGGTTGTCGCTTTTATACTTTTGGCGTAAGCCGTACCTGATGAAAGTGCTGGTGAACACACTTTAGATCTCAAAATCGCTCCTACTATACATAGATAATGAGCCTGGGGTGCCATAAAAAATATACAAAAAAATTAGAACAATTCACTGCAGCCGTTGTCGTCAATTGACTCGAAAATTTGTACTCGAAGCACATTTCCTTTACACAAGCCACACGCCTCACAAACATCGCAGAAAAGGCACACGCGCACCGACGCAAAACTGTATCAGCGTCAGTTTGCCGACGTCATGTTTGATTGACGTGATGCAGGCATTTCTTGGGGGTGTGTCGTCACTTTTCAAAAGTTCTCTATTTGTAGACGGGGAAAGCGGGAGTTTCATTGATGTAGTGAACTTTGTTTTTCCCACTGACTCTCACTCAATAGCATAGTAGAGTGAGAGAACACCACATAGGTCTCAATGGAGCACATGCACAAACGCGGCTCGCGCAAGTCTGTGTGCGTGCGTGCGCGCGTGCGCGCGCGCGCGCGTATGTCTGTGTGTGTCTGTGCGCGCGCGCGCGCAGCAGACATAACACATAGTGAAACAAGATGGCCACTGACCAGCCCAATATGTTGTTTCCATTTAATCACCTGCTGTCGTCACGGTCGTTCTTTTGTAATGCCATGTATACGGGAGGACACACACACACACACACACACACACACACACACTACACACTCTCTCTCTCTCTCTCTCTCTCTCTCAATGGAAACAACTGACCGGGCTTGTCAGACCAATCTTGGTTTTGGAAGAGAGACGTCAAGTTGTTTTCTTTGAAATCTATGACGTTTTCCTCATTGGGATGACGCATAATACATTTGACGTAATAACTTTGACTCGGATACAATTCTTGCAATGAAAGCAGCCCCATGAAAATTGAAGTGTTGCTGCTGCGCAGTGTAAAGATCGAATTTATACCGGCTCAATGTGTTTAACAGACAAGTCTGCGCGGCGAACGTTTTTTCACTATGTGTTATGTCTGCTGCGCGCGCGCGCACACAGACACACACAGACATACGCGCGCGCGCACGCACGCACGCACGCACGCACGCACGCACGCACGCAGACTTGCGCGAGCCGCGTTTGTGCATGTGCTCCATGAGACCTATGTGGTGTTCTTTCACTCTGCTATGCTATTGAGTGAGAGTCAGTGGGAAAAACAAAGCTCACTACATCAATGAAACTCCCGCTTTCCCCGTCTACAAATAGAGAACTTCCGAAAAGTGACGACACACCCCCACGTCAATCAAACATGACGTCGGCAAACTGACGCTGATACAGTTTTGCGTCAGTGCGCGTGTGCCTTTTCTGCGATGTTTGTGAGGCGTGTGGCTTGTGTAAAGGAAATGTGCTTCGAGTACAAATTTTCGAGTCAACTGACGATAACGGCTGCAGTGAATTTTTCTAATTTTTTTTGTATATTTTTTATGGCACCCCAGGCTCATTATCTATGTATAGTAGGAGCGATTTTGAGATCTAAAGTGTGTTCACCAGCACTTTCATCAGGTACGGTTTACGCCAAAAGTATAAAAGCGACAACCTCCAAAATTCACTCAGTTGAGAGTCCGTATTCATGCTATCTATGTCCCAAAAATGGAGTGGTTTAGGTAAATATTACGCCTTTAAACGCCAGAAAGCCACTTTTTTTGAAAAGGGCGATAACTCGCAAATCATGTGTGCAATCGTACCAGGATCGGGCCTTCTATTCAACAATCTTGATTCATTTAGAAACCCCAAATTTGAAATCGATCGGTTCAGTATTTTCGGAGAAATAGGCATCTGAACTGGGTTCACATGCAATGTCAACTCAGGCTCGGTTTACATGAAAACTATAAGAGCGACCATTTTCTAGTAGTGAATCAATTCAGAGTCCGTATTCAAGCTATCTACTGCCAAAAAAATTGAGTGATTTAAATAAATATTACGCCTGTACACGAAAGACAACCAACTTGTCTCAAAAGGGCGATAACTCCCAAATCACTTAAGCAATCATCACACGCTTGAATCGTCTAATGTAACATTTTGATAAATTTAAATACCCCAAATTTGAAGCCATTCGGTTAAGTATCTTTGAAGAAACGGGCCCGGACACAATTCACACACGCGCACACATCCGCACAGACGGCACTCAGTGAGGAGGAGAAGCGCGTTCGGAACAGCATACATGCCAGCATCGATGACGCAGGTTTTCTTACGTCATTGTCAGAGTTACACTTGCATAATCGTCTCTGCGGGAGATCGGCAGTGACGTGCGTTTGTACCACAGATGCTTGCCTATGAACGTGGAAATTTTAGCCCGTCCTATTAAATTTGTTTCCATTACTATGGAAACAACATAAAAACGCTTTATCTGACAAATGTTTACGACTTTTTTATTTTTTGTATTTTCTGCACACATGTGCATGGAAGCAATTTTGATTTAATTCAGTTTTAGATTTTCTTTACTTTGCACTCGCGATGTACGGCGAGGAATAATATTACGTTTCTTTCTTTAAAAGCATGGGTGTATTTGCACCAACGATGTATGGCACGCAAGCTTTTAAGGAGACGTGCGGCGAAGGTTAAGAATGTTCTTTTTCGTTTCTCAGCTTGCATCCTGCAGTCACTGTCGTTCAATTTTTTGCAGGTACAACACTCCAGTTTCCGACACTTAATGACGCATTGGTTTTCACAGCTGAAGAGAATGAAACAATTGCTCTGCCTTTCGTTATATCTAACGTGAGCTGCCTGGGACATGAAGAAACAGCCATCACAGTCTGGGGTTCATCTGGTCAAAGTGATGCGCCTATTCGCATATGCAGGGTTCGGGTACAGGATGGTAAATGCTTAAATAGATTAAGGCATGTGTGCCCTTGTGGAGACACGGGCACTTTCATACTCGAGAAGAAAGTACTCCGGTCAGACACGGGTGAATGGACGTGGAGGAGTGACATGTTTGCCACCAGGACTGTATCCGTCAACATTACTTGTAAGGAAGTCTCTCTCTCTCTCTCTCTCTCTGCACTTCACAACGTCCAGCCTGCCTGGTCGGTCGCGCGCGCGTGTGTGTGTGTGTGTGTGTGTGTGTGTGTGTGTGTGTGTGTAAGATTATTTCCCCACTTTTACACCAAAAACCAGTATCACTAATTATCTCTTAATAAGCGATTAGACCTTTCGGACCATGGAGACACAGGCGTAGGTGGTCATGTGCGTCATGGGTCGAGATGAGTGGTTATCATTCTGGTTGTACCCTTGTTGCTGGGTCTTTTTAATATACATTATTGTTTAACATTTTATTCTCGAAGCAGAAGTTCTCTAGCGCGAAAGGGACTAATCGACAGATTAATTTCCTTCGTCATGATTTCAAGAAATGGTAGTACAACCACAGAATGAATAACAACGATTAGTTCTAACCGTAAATGGATAAATATAGCAAACATTTTAGTTTTGTCTCTGCGGGGGAAAAAACCGCCGCACAAACTTGGACCAGCGAAACCGGAAAACCAGCTTGTTGCCTGCCATGTAGCAGTTGGAACACGGACGCGTTTATGAAGAGTAGTCATTGAGACTGTAGATTTTTTCCGGGCTGTCCACAACTCGTCATCAAAATGAATGTAAACATGTAAACAAACCAACTCCAGATGATTCTTGTAAACGCGTACGCGTGTTACGGAGCATAGAAACCGCTAACCGCTATGGACTTCAGAGAAAACGTTGCGGCTGAGGGTGAAAGTATACTTGTAGTGTACGTAGCTCTCACACAAGGTATTAGTATGCTGCAGTAAACACACACAGTATCCTCATATATCGCTTCCAAGTGTATATAAAACTTGGTTCTTCTTTGCATTCTTTAGTTCAATTCTCTTTTATTTGTAGATCCGGCAGAGGTAATGGAGTTGAAACTTGTTTTACCTGGATCTGAATTATCCATGCCGTTGAAACTGGGCGGTCAGCCAAGCATTTCATGCACCTGGGACAGAGGAAACCCACCGGTTGAAGCACAGCTCGTTCACAGTCGTAAGATGAGTTTGGCTGGAGTCATAGAGTCTGCTTTGGTACCGGAAACAACTGCCAGTGCTAGCGGTTTGTCAACAATAAGCTACACGTTCGACAGTATTCAATGCCCAGATGCTGGCTTCATTCACTGTGTGGCACCAGGGGCCAGCCACAACATCACTACTGCACTTCTTGTTAAGTGTAAGTTACTGTTGACCATTTCAACTGCCTTTGGCTGACTTCTCTGTTCGCGTGTCACGTATGTATAATATTATGTGTGTACAAGCCATTCGATAACAGCAAGGTTTGCTAGGGAGATGCTAGATGTTACTAGATTTGATCCATTAAAATGATTTGGACCATCCCTACGTCTATATGTCCTTCATTACTCCGGTCGTTAGTTCGATTCCCGGCTGGGGCCAAATGGATGTATTTATGCTGGCCTTTTCCTCGTCCCCCCGTCTTTTATATCACCCATCCATAGTGGAGAAAGATGTTAAACTCCCAAACACACACACACACACACACACACACACACACACACACACACACACACACACACACACACACACACACAAATCCATACCCATGCCCATATTTTGTGGAAATACCCGTACTTTGCGAAGTTGTTTTGTGGCTGATATTTTTTTCCTATTGCCTTTTCAGGTCCGCCCTCGATTATCTACGGACAGAATCGGAACTTCAGCGTGACTGGTGACAGAATTAATGTGAGTTTCGTCATCCGCACACACACGGCTCGGACTGACAACTGCCAGCTATCCCCGGCACGACTTAAATCTGGAGAACCTGCGGACATGAGAAAGACACGAGACTGTCTGAGGTACCTTTCCATAAATAAAACTTAAGGTTTAATGGATGATTTGGGAAAGTATAAAGAAACGTTGGTATCCATCACTATGCAAATCTGTCTATCAGTTAAACTGTATGAGCGAGCTTATCACAGATACACCCACGACGAATAAAATATGGTAATTGCAATGATGTTTGTGTTTCAAGGTCACTGTCTGTAACTGGTACCCCACCTGACCTTGTACTTACTGTCCTGCTGGACAACGTGTCGTCAGAGGATGAGGGACGGTGGATACTCAACGTGTCCAATGACGCCGGATCTGGGTTCGTGGATTTCTGGCTGACAGTACCGAAGGGTAAGCGATAAAAGGCAATAATTATTTTAACTCTTTGCTTTTGTTTTCTCTCACGTGAATTGAATATATAGAGTTTTCACAGTGAGGTGCCCTCGATTACATAAAATACACCATACGAGTTTGTTGATTTCGTCCAAAGAAATGCGAGTTTTAACGAAAAATCATTGATACCTCGTCCGTACCCGAATTTCTTTGATTTGACTCGATTGGCAATCCAAATGCTTCATGCGGCATCTCTGACTGAGGTGCTTTACTTCGCTTTGTCCATCGGCTTGGAGAAATCAGTTAATCCGTTTCGATGCCTTCATTTGAGCACGAACTGGAACTAGGCTTACGATTTTCACATATGCGATTGAAACTCAGCAAAAGCTCAACAATTTCATATCCTGCGACTGGTAAAGCTCCGTTGTTCCCATTCCCGTACGGGATCGATCCGCATCATGCATTATTCTTTAGGTGCTTTTACTGTCACGCTGATGGAACATTGCTAGGGGTAGTGCATGTGCACTTGTTATGTACACCCATAATTCTCACGTGTGGTTTTTATGGGTGTAATAGTAAACCATGCGTGGTGATTAAAGGATTTTAAAACCCTTTAGTATACACAGGTATTGGCAAAACTGTAACAGGAGTAAGACCTGAAAACATAACAACACCACATCGTTTTCCGATTTAACGTTTACAGAACCTGTAATGACAAGTCTGTCCATGTTTGCTGGAAACACCACCGTGACGTCTCCTGTAGACCAGAACACTACTGTTGACATCCTGTGTACCTGGGATGAGGGCAACCCTCCTGTCACTGCCCGCCTGTTGGACAGACACGGGGCAGAGATGAAAGGCAGCATCTACAGCAGTGGACAGATCCGATACAGGTTTCCTGCTGTGAGCTGTCAGGACGCTGGCCTCATTCGCTGTGAGGCACCAGGGACTAGTCACAACATGACTGAAGTCCTGCTTGTCAAATGTAAGGGCTCTTTTTTTCCCCAAAACTTAAGTTCTGCATTATTGAAAGGGACACCGCTGATGAAGACGGCAGTACAACCACAGACTAAATGACAACTAAGACGTTTACAACGTAGCCAGTAAAAGGCATTAATCCAGTTTTTGAAGTGACGAAAAGGCTTCAATTTCTCCCTTCAGTTTTGTTTTTCTCATTGCTTCAGTAAAGGAACAGCCTTATGGTAGAAATTTTACATTAAGGTCTTAGTAATAGGGAGAGAAAAAGACAGAGAGAGAGAGAGAGGTTCACAGACTCGCAGTGTCTCCAGTATGTGTCAGTGTAAAATAACCGCCTTGTTTCCCGAAAGTGCCCGGTTTGTATTTGTTTCATGTTAACATGACTTGTGTGAGACATCTAATACGAGGCTTGTGACAGTGAATAGTCTTCCTTATATGAATTGTACCTTTGCACACTACACGATCATATGTATTTGTTATGCTAACTGTATGGGTCATTCAAGGAAACTATGATGTTTATAAAAAATACGTGTGATAGATAGTGTAGTGTGTGTGTGTGTGTGTGTGTGTGTGTGTGTGTGTGAGAGAGAGAGAGAGAGAGAGAGAGAGAGACAAAACGATGGTATGGCCGTTGTCAATGATTCTGTTCTCTTTACTAGGTGCTCCGGCGTTTCTCAACCCTGACTTTAATGAAATTACTTTGCCGTCTGGCGATGACGCAGAAAAAGAATTCCCGGTGCGGACTCACACTACCGAGTTTCAGGACTGTGTGCTGTTCAAACTCACATCTGACACACAGGACGATGGGGGCTCTCTGGACAAATTGACGCAAGTCTTTCCATGCACAAGGTGAAACGGTTATATGAGAGCTGTAGATACATGCATTCTCTTTAAAGAAGAGTGTTTGTCGTAGGTGTACATTGCGTTTTTTGTGTGCTAATTTTATCAATTTAAATCGTCAGAGGCCTGTATATACAGGTCAATGCTGGTTAAATCGTGCTGCAGGTCTGTGCGTCCTATTTACCGACGAGCATAGAATCGACCACCTGATCAAGAAAGCAGCAGGGTCACCCTAAAGTCTTAACTTTTTTCTTCAAAACTATAGGCCTCGAAGTTCTTAACGTCGTGCTGTTTACACGGAATATCTCTTAAACTGCATTTAGCAAAAGGGAACGTAAGAAGTATTTTTCCTGCCCTTTTAACTTGCATCTAATTAATTTTAACCACATTTGGCGTAACTGTCAGAGGAGCCACTGAAGTTTTCATCGGTAGAAAGATGACTTTTTCATACATGCTTTGTCATATTAAAAATAAGAAACAACAACAACAACAACACCAAACAAACTCGGGGTTTGCTTGCCCCTATGCAACCCATACTGACTCCTACTACTGAGGGGGCAACAGTTATATATGAACTGAATGAAAATACATATCATCTATTTACCTTGATAGAGTGGCAACAGGTGGACATTTGCGGGATTACGAGTGAAAATCATTTATGTTTCACCGGCTGGGGCCAAATATTTGTGCTGGCCTTTTTTTCTCGTTGCCCCGTCTTTGATATCACCCTTATGTGGTGGAAAAGGACGTTAAACTCCCAAACACCCACCCACCCACCCATTTATGTTTCAGCTTAGTTAAACTGTTTGGCACCCCACCTGACTTGGTGCTGCATGTCCAACTGGAAAACGTGAAGAAAGAATACGAGGGACAGTGGCAGCTTAATCTCACAAACGACGAGGGAACTGGTTATGTGAAGTTTTCACTGATTGTGACAGACGGTATGTCCAGTTGGTATTGTTATCAATAACAAAATAATGTGAAAACGACGTAAATCATAGCAAATGCTTTTCATTCTCGACAAAGGGTTTATGTTTGTCGGGTGTCAGATGGGTGAAATTGGGTGATGATCTTAACAGCTGGCAGTAATCAGAGAATTTAGGAATTTCGCACTAGTCGCAGTCTTTACCAATTTCAAAGTTAGTGGAGGCTGTAGAAGAAAAGTAATGTAATCTGTGATTCCTTATTATCTTTGTGAACAATCTGTGTGAATTCATACACTTATTCTAAAAATGCACAGAAACCAAGGGTTTTTTTTTTTTTTTTTTTTTTAACTTAACTGGTCACCTTTGCTTTGTGACGTCATTCATTTCAGCTTCTTGGAGAGTCATAGTTGGTGCTGGCGCTGGTGTTGCTGCATTTGTGCTTTTGGTTGTCGTCATTGCCAGTTTCTTGATAAGGAGAAGAGGTAGCGTGTATTGTATACATCGAAAATATAAGTATATCTGCTTGTAGAAAATATCTAACATCATCAAATAGTTTGTAAAAAAGTGAACGGATTGCATCGTTTACAGCGGGTTTTCTTTTGGTTTTGTGTGTGAAGCCTACTACGCGTATTGCTGGACTAGTCTGACCAAGCGGACAATAAAAGCCGAGTTGTTTGTTTTGCTCATAAGTCGTGAACCATTTTTAGCTCTATTTCCTTTTGCCTGTGAGGTTTTTCGTCTGTTTGATTGGAATTGGCGAAAACGGAATATGTCAAATATATTGGTATTCAGGTATCAGTTTTGGGACACCGTTGTATTTCTAAATGTGTATAGGAATGAAAACCCCAAGACGCCGACCACGCCAGTGTGCTACAGAAGTGGCCGTCATAGAGAGACGAAGTCTGACAGAGGCTGAGGGTTCTCATCAGAGTGCGCATTTCTACATGGAGGTTCTGGATTTACCGCCTCCCTGTGACGACAGACATGCTGCTGGTAAGTGAAGGGTTTTCGTAGTGACGTCGTGTGAATTTTCCAGGCTCATATCTTATTAACGTCTTTTGCTGATAACGACGTCGTAAACGCGATACCATAGTAGCATTCTCTTGTTTTTCAGTGCCATGCCTGTCATGTAAAACCATATCCACAGAGAAAGAAAACAATGACAAAAGGGTTTTTGAAGTGCTCACTGACGCAGTACTCACAACGTCTGTTTTGACGATCGGTCAAACAGTCCATGTTTAAACAGTTGAGGAAAGAAACTGCGTGTGAGATTGAGCTGGTACTCCATGTTCCCATGTTGTCAGATATCTCAGATATCTTGTTCCTTAAATTGGATTGCCATCCTTCGTCGACGTGGATTTTTAAAATGTTCATAATGGGAGGGGGCGGGTGGAGGGGGGAGGGGGGGGGGTAAGGGAGGTATCAAATGCACTCACAGGCACAACTGTTTCCGATGGCAGAAGCGGAGGTAAGAGATCAGAAGACCTGCGCACCTTTCTACGAGAACACACAAACCGGAAAGAAAGAATCGCCAGGGCCTTCACAGTTCGTCACGGAACATGACATTGTGGCGTCGAGCGCCAATCAGCCATCTACGAGCGGAATTTCCAACATCCCCAAACCCGATAGTGAGGCGACAGATAACGATCCTGAAAGTGATAGGAATAATACTGAGTACGTTCCGTATGATCCACGGTTATACGAAAATACAAAAGCTTAAGCTCCAACTGACAGACTTATCGAACCATGCAGCAAATCAAACGTTTACAAAGAGGTATAGAAAATACATGAACTAGAGGAGCAAAGCTTCCTTGGCTCACTTGTGAGATGGGTCAAGGTCATTCAAAAGAGCATGTTTGTAAAGCTCCTATCACTAGCTATCCTGAAGTAGGGTGTCTCTTGTGTTCATAGTTCGTAAGAAAACGGCAAATGGCGATATAACAGTTTTCCCAGGACAGCTTCTATGACCTTGACCTTGGGTCAAGGTCATTCAAATGAGATCTGTATGTGAAGAGCTTATCAGTAATTATCATTATGCCAAGTTTGATAGCTCTAGTTTTTGTAGTTTCTGTACAAGTGGTAATGTAAAATTTCACAACAGACAGCTGTAATGACCTTGACCTTGAGCCAAGGTCATTCGAATGGGTATGTGTGCATAGGTGTCATTGCTGTCTATCATTGTGCCTTGTTTGGTGCATCTGCTATTTGTTGTTGCCAAGAAAATGCTAACGTTAAAGTCTCCGCAAAACATGTTGAATGGCCTTGACCTTGACTCAAGGAAATTGAATACAAGCATGCCAGTACATGTTTTGTCAATGTCTATCATTATGCAAAGTCTGATGCCTCTGGTTCCCCTACATTCTGAGAAAACGGCAATTTTAATTTCCAATGCGACAGCTATTGATGACCTTAACCTTTAGTCAAGGTTATTCAAAATGGTATTTCTTGAAAGGTCTTACTACTGTTTATCAGCAAGCCAGGTTTGGTGTTACTGCTGTTTATTGTTTCTGAAAGACTGCAAATGTTCAGGTTTTCAAAGGTTTTCCGCAAAACTGCTTGTGTGGCCTTGACCTTGATTCAAAGTCACTGAATACAGGTATGTCAGTGAAGGTGTTGTCAATGTCTATCATCTTGCAAAGTCTGATGTCTCTGGCTTTCCTAGATTCTCAAAAATTGCCATTGTAAAATTTCCTAATCAATTTTGGTGTCTCTGCTGTTTGTAGATTCTGAGAAAAGGCCAATGTTAATGTTTACTGCGGACACACAGACACTCAGACACACACACACACACACACACACACACACACACACACACACACACACACACACACACACACACACAGACGACGGAGGGTTATTACATAGACTCACTTTGTTACACAAGTGAGCCAAAAATCGATCGCAGTATAAGGGGTTGCGTTACAAACAGCTCAGGAATGTTGCAACCATAGAAGTGAACAAGGTGAAAAAAAAGTGTTTGAATCAAAATGTTTTTGGAGATATGTCAAATCAAAAATTCAAAAGTCGCGAGTGCATCGGTAAGCTCATCTACAATGGCGTTTAAAAAGGCGATGTCTTCAACTCTTTCATTAGTAATGTCTTCACTAATACAGACTGCCTGCTAAATATAAACAACGGGCATGATAATGATTTCTTTAAGTGACATTTTAGTATCACCATTAGCTGTGGAAAAGAAATTAAAAAGTCTATACACTAACAAATCCACAGGACCCAATGACATAGACCGTAAAGTACTCAAGGAACTCTTTGTCTTTTCCTGACTAAGTGCTACTGCACACGAACTATGCCAGCACAATGGAAAAGAGCTGTTACATGTGCATGTAGCAGTTAAAAAAAAAAAAGATTAAAAAATAATTACCCCTTTTTCGGAACCCTGTGGTTAGAATGGCTTTAGAGCATCCTAGCCCTGTATTGCACGCTTATTCTTGGACCACTACTCTTGATAATTTGCATTAATGACTTTTGTGGTGGCGTTTACACTATCTGTAAAGTTTTGCTGATGACACAAAGCCTTATGGCTGTCCTAGTGACAGGTGGTGGCAGAGTCCGACACTGCAAATGACTTTTAATGGTTCTACATGCACGGTCATGCATAATGGATGGACAAAGGACGAAGAACAGTACTTTACTGACAAAGACGGAACTAGTAAACTACTGTGTAGCTCTAAATCTGAAAATGATCGTGGTGTGACATTTACACATTATAAATAATGTTTCAAAGGGAAATTCTGTATTGGGATTGATCAAGCGGTCCTTTGATGACATGGATGAACAGATGTGCTTCAGTTTGTATTCCACTTTCGTGCGACCTACACTTGAATATATGTAATTTTGAACCCATATACACAAACGTAAGCATACAATTGATTGAAAATTTCATGTAGTTTGTTCAGCTCAGAGCAACCAGAACTTCCTAAATTGGCCACAATTTCTTACGGAGAAAGGCTTTGTAAATCGAATTTGCTTTCGCTCGTCGCAGAAAAGGGTGATTTTATACAAGTGTATAGAACATTAAATGATGTAGATAATATTGATAGCACCCGCTTCTTTGAATTCGGGAATAACACGTGGCAATGATGGAAAGTTTACCAAAAATAGAAATCTGAATGTATGGATGTCTTTAGCCAAAGATTATAAATTTCTGGAACCTACTGCCAGACTCTGCCATATGCGCCAGACATTACAAGAATTCAATTTGGAAATGAAAATAATCAAGGATGAGGTTCATGTTTATTAACACTAATTTTATGACGTACTCACCGTAATTCCCTAATATTAATGAAAACTATGTATTAAACGAGAGTGCCCATTACAAGCATATAAGCTTACGGCTCAACTGAAGATGCTGAGGAAGAGGAGGAGGAGGAGTTCCCGTAGATGTGTTCATACTGGGTTTGTCGTTTGGGGTTACAATGCCACTGGAGGCGGATGACTATAAATGTAAAAATATGTCCGCCACTTGACTGTACAAATAATAATCATTCTTTTTTCCACCCACTTATCAGTTTTATTATATTTATATGACAGTGAACACTACTGGCATGAGAGGGGGAGTGGGGGAGGGGTGAGGGGTGGGGGGCAGCGGATGGGCAACAACAAGAACAGCCATACCATATGAATTATTGTTTGTGCGCGGGGTATGCCGCTGAGTCTTATGAATATATACCAGGGACAGAAAGTCGCTATTGTATAGGCTTTGGGTACACCCGACTATCAATGCTGCAGTTCAAACAAGACTCGGTTTTGCTTCATCGTAGTTTTATGTATACATCGTGTATATATTTTTCTGTCTTGAGTGAAGACCTCAAAGTGCATACAGTGTACTTTATAAGCTCTGGCGTTCTGTCACGTAACAAGTTGCGCGCCGTTCACAAGCGCAAGGCTATTTATGGCTGGCATGGATTTCCTCTCCGAAGGCGGCCAGCGCAAACGCCACGCTATTCGCGTTGCCACGCTATTGGCATTGCTTAACATGACCAAATTCCGCACGCTGGACGCTTCCTTCCCTTGTCCGATGTGTCCAGCTCCTTGCGCCAGCATCGCTCTTAAAAGACAGACTTCAGTTCGCTCGGCAGCAGCGGATTTCCTCTGTTTTTACAAACTTGATTTCATGCTTAGGGAAGTACCTGTTCTGGTCCATTTGACTTATTCTCTCACATGTTGTTTCCGTTGTTTGTTTTACTACACGATCTGGATTTGCTCTCAGAATGTCCCCCTTTTCGATTGTTTTCAAACGCTACGTGGTCCGGCCCTTTACCGTGCCCCCCCCCCCCCTCCAAGTCCGACCATGCCGGCAGGCGCACAGCACTGGCATCACTTTTTGCTAGACATAGCGCAGCTCTTTAACAACAGCAGACTCTAACTGCTGAAGCGTCGCAACACAAAACTGTAGCAAACGCTGACATTTTTCGTTACCGATCTTATGCTGCCTTTACTGAGTAAGATTCGTGAACCTCCTTCCTACGGAGTCAATTGGTGTGTGTGTGTGTGTGTGTGTGTGTGTGTGTGTGTGTGTGTGTGTGTGTGTGTGTTGCTGTCGTTGTTGTTTTCCGGAAATGTTTGCTTTCGGCCTTTCCGCTGGCAATAAGCGGTTTCTTTACTCAGTACGGTTTTTCTGTCGCCTGTTTAGAAATTACCCCCCCCCCCTTTTTTTTTCCTAAGCGGTCGCCTTTGCTGTTCCTCGGAAGTTCAACTCACAGAAATGCACAGTGCCGGGTGGTTAGGCAAGTCTGCCACGTGTACCGGCCGACTGACGTGTGTAACCACGGAGTGTGCGTATTGCGGGTTGTCTGGGGTCCGGTGGCCGTTTCTTTGTTTCCCGCGCCGCTGGGCAGTCTTGCTGAACACACGCGCATGCGTACTCTTTCAACTGACAGGGAAATACCGGATTCCCACACTCTAAATTTAGATATAGTAGATGACGTCACGTAGGCCGACTGCAAGTCTGAGACTTGGTTGTCCGAGCTGTAGTCCGCGGCTGCGCGTAGCGGTTACGCAAGAAATTTGGGCCGAGCCTACGCTTTGCTGTGTCCATGTCGGCATTAGACCCGACGCCTCTTTAGCCCGGCCACCTTCACTATGATCGTACAGTAGATGACTGAGTAGTACTGATCTCAAATCAGTTACAACGTCACACCGTGTTTTATGCCGGCCTCTTTAGCCCGTCCAACTTCAAATTTCTCGTCACAGTATTGAATCACCTTAGGACGTCTCTTCAATTCTGAATCAAGAATGATGCATGCCTCTTACGACATCACACTGTCGTCTTTTTGCGGGCGTCCTTCGTTTTCTGTCACTGACACGTGTATCTCACCTTATTGTATCGCCCCCTTTGGCAGGCCTCTTCACTGAGCCCCACCACCTTCGTTTTGACGCCACCTTCAACATTGTTCACACACTGGTACCTAACCTTCTGTTGTTATTATGTCTCGTATGCAGGCCGGATTCGTCCGGCCATCTTCATTATTGTTCACACACCGGTATCTCAACTTCTGACTGATGTCACATTGTCTCGTATGCAGACCGCCTTTTCCTGTCATCTTCCGTAATATTTGACGCACTGGTCTCTCGCTGTATGACGTCACATCGTTTTTTGCGCGGGCCTCTTTAGCCCGGCCATCTCCATTTTGTTTACATACGCACTGGGGTTTCACTTTATGACGACACTTCTCTAGCCCGGTTATCGGCTCGATTGTTGCACACACTGGTGTCTCATGCGGGCCTCTCCAGCCAGGCCAAATTAATTCATGGACCAACCACACTTTCAATACACAGGTATTAATTTATTTTGTATAACGTTTCCTGCAGAACGAATATGAGCCTTGTGGCATGACCTGCGCGATTGGCCTCGCACTCATATAGGACGAGAAATTTCTTCGCAACGAATCTGGCCCACGGAGCCGAAATCTGAGTGTTTGGGACTTCAGTCTTATTCCGACACTATTTCGTTCCTCTTTGACGACAGCGAACTCTTGAACATAAACCTCTGGACGCGGACTTCTTTCCCACGCGACTTTCTATACGTGGGCAGTGAGCGTCCTGGGCTTCTACGGTAGTCATGCGTCCAGCGCTAGGCGCTTAGAAGCGCAACATATCTGTGTGTCCTGTTAGTTAGGCTTGCACCACGACCGTACCACTGCCTCTTTCTTGTCTCCGAAGTTGCTACTTTGATTTCGCTTTTTAGTTCGGCATTTGCCAACCTACCGAAAGAAAGTGGGTACCTCCTGGCTTAACCCGGAAGTTGCACACGATAAGGAACACCAACCCTCTCTCGATTTGGTTTCCGTGTCGCCTAGGACACGGAGCGGAGTTAACACCCCCGCACTTCTTTCCAACAGGCTTGCGGGTTCACCGTCTCGTTGTTTTGTCCAGTCTGCGGTTTACCTTTTGAGTACGCCTGCTACGGCGTTTGAGCTTTGGCGAGAGGAGTCCACTTTTTCTCCCTACTTTTGGGCGCTGAGCAGGAATCCTGTCGGTCAGGCGTCCTGTTTGTGGCGGGTTCAGCCCCCAAACAGTAGTGGATTTCGCAATACTGCTTTTGTCCTAGAATCTTGGACTTGTATGTTTTAATTATCCTTATTCTGGGATTTTGCTTTTCCGTTTTGTCAAATAAATTCACTGAACGTGGACAACTCCGCCAATAGCTGCCTCTCGGGTCGTGTTGTAGTTAGTGTAGGGTTTGGCTGGTGGTACCTTTACAGTGCGAACATGCAGTAGATTTTCTGGGACACTTAAAGTTTTCCCTGTCTCACGAATGGCAGACATTAAAAAAAAATTCTCATGTATTTCGGCGATCAATACTCGTAAGGAATGAACCATCGTGATATTTCGAGTAACGTTTCCTTAGAATGATTTTTTTTTTTAAGTCTCATACAATTGTGATAAATGATTGCCATAGTTTCGGATACTATGTGGGATGAAAGTTGCATTCAACATACTGTGTGAACCCTATGTACAGAGAATAAAACGTTTTCCAGGTGAGACGTGTTTTATGTCAGTTATACTGTCTTGTCTGCAAGTTGTGAACGTTTAATAAAACTACTGTACTTATATTTGTCTACTTGTATACCGAGGAGACTTTTGGAAATACAAACTGTCAAATATCACACACACACACACACACACACACACACACACACACACACACACACACACACACACATATTCTACTATAAAACTCAAGAAGCAGTATAGTGCACTTGTTTATTGCAGAGAGGGAACAGTATAGCTTATGCTGCTCACAGAAACAGAAACAGAACTGTAAAACTGACGAAGGCATGGATCACATAATATTATTAGGAAAGATCCACATATACAAGTGTAAATTACAGAAAACACTACCAAACATTAATATGTTTAAGAATGTTATCAAGTACAGGCACAATGTTGAAAAATACAGACAC
This sequence comes from Batillaria attramentaria, assembly GCA_018292915.2. Classification (NCBI taxonomy): domain Eukaryota; kingdom Metazoa; phylum Mollusca; class Gastropoda; family Batillariidae; genus Batillaria; species Batillaria attramentaria. Next base: position 886,949 of record JACVVK020000214.1, on the reverse strand, counting down.
ATTATAACTACTCCTGTAGAAAAATTTACACGCCAGTGGACATCATATAAAGCTCTACTAGAATGAAATCTAAAGATAGTTCAGCACTCAACTTTCAACTGTGCTATGTACAATTCTACAGTAACCAGTTCATGTATGTGCACCAGTGTGTGTGTGTGTGTGTGTGTGTGTGTGTGTGTGTGTGTGTGTGTGTGTTCAAATAGACATGCGGACTAAGCGATATGTACAAGTGTAATACAACTAGGTAATGCATGCAACGCACATAGAAGACGTAATTCATGTAGACTAGGTAAAAATTAATATGCCATACACGCAAAGTATGTAGTGTACGTAGTATATATGTATTTGAGGTCATTGTATGTAATGTAATGTGCATATATAAGGTATGTAAGGTATGTATTGTATGTAATGTAATGTGCATATATAAGGTATGTAATGTATGTATTGTATGTAATGTAATGTGCATATATAAGGTATGTAAGGTATGTATTGCACGTAATGCTGTCCGTTATGTCATCATATACCAAAAAGATGAAAAAAAAGCAAACAACAACAACAACAACAAAAGATATACATATACAATGCATTTTCCTCTCCCCAGTTCCACGCCACACACCCAATAAAGTCAAACAGGTTATATATACAATTATACATACAGCTATCTGTGTGTGTGTGTGTGTGTGTGTGTGTGTGTGTGTGTGTGAGTGAGATGCTAGGAATCATGTTATTTATGTACTTGTTTACATTATCTGATTATTTTACTAATGTACTTGTGTAAAGAAGTTGTATTTTTTTGAGTGTTTCTGTGTATGATTTTATTTGTAAGCTTATGTGTCTGTAATAATAGAGAGAAATAGGGAAAAGTTGCCGACGTGCACATTTTGGATGATTAAGTCAGCATTGTTTTCGGTCGCTTCTTTGGTTGACAGCGGGCCCCCGAGTAACCCCACACGTGCACAGGCAGAGGAGGGCAAAATGTATAAAAGCTCCCCTTAAATAAGTATTAGCAGACAGCTGACCGTTTTTGTTTGGATACCTCTGTGCCGCCAGTGCTCGCCTCTTCGGGCCACCGGTGTCTCCACCGGTCTCCACCAGTCCTATCAGTTTGATTGTTAGTCGCTTCAGTTCCATCAGTGGGAGTACCAGTGGATTATTAACCAGTGTTATTAGTGTGGATTACCAGTGTGGATTCTTGACTGGATTACGAAAATTTGGGTTAGTATTGTATTTTGGAAAGAACGGCTTGATAGGGTGTCTTGTGAAAATAATGGTCAGTGATTTGACAGGTGTAAAGGACGTCGAACTGGCGGATGAGGTGATAACTACCCGCAGAGCTGCAGTGGAGCTTCGGGGGCGATGCGCTAATTGCCCTGTCTTTGTCCGCGGTCACGCGTGCACACAACATTAGTTCGCTGTCTTGCCAGGACCGTAGCGAGGGGAGATTTGCACCGTTCGCGGAAAGCGTACTACTGGGAAATTTTTTTTTCCAGTAGAGAGAGAGAGGCTCGCTGACAGTACCGTGTGCATTCAGCTCTGTGAAAATAGAGCAAGCCTTGCCTCGTAATCTCAACTAGTCCGGCGGGCCAGTGGTAAAACAATTTAACTAGTCCGACGGTATTTTCACTAGTCTGCGGGCTTTCGGACGCGTCTTTTCATAATCCCTGACTTGTCTGTTAAACATACTGAGCCGGTATTAATTCGATCTTTACACGCAGTAGCAACACTTCAATTATCATGGGGCTGCTTTCATTGCAAGAATTGTATCAAAGTGATTACGTCAAATGTATTATGCGTCATCCCAGTGAGAAGAAACGTCATAGATTTCAAAGAAAAGAACTTCACGTCTCTCTTCCAAAAACAAGATTGGTCTGACCGGCCCGGTCAGTTGTTTCAATTAGAGAGAGAACGAACGAACGAACGAAACTTTATTTTACAAGGATAAAAGATTAGGTACGCAGACCTGTCTTACATCTTGTCCTTGCTAGGCTACTGATATATATACAAAGTAAGCAAAGTAAGCTCTAACTAGGTAGAGCATACACATACACACACACACACACACACACACACACACACGACCATGCTACTACATACATAAATCAAGCAATACTAAGAAGAAAAAGAAGGAAAAAAAAATGGGGGGGGGGGGGGGGGAAACAAAGGATGTGATAGGTGAGCAATGCAAACAAATCTTGAGGCGATGTTTTTACAGTTTTAAAACCAAAACAAAACAAAAACAAAACAAACAAGATGGCCACCAGCCCAATATGTTGTTTCCATTCAATGACCTGCTGCAGTCACAGTCGTAGTCGTTGTGTCATGTATGCAGCCCGCGCGCACACGCCGGAACGCAAGCTCTCTGACATCAGAGAGAGAGAGAGAGAGAGTCCTCCCGGATACATGGCATTACAACAGAACGACTGTGACGACAGCAGGTGATTAAATGGAAACAACATATTGGGCTGGTGGCCATCTTGTTGTTTGGATACCTCTGTGCCGCCAGTGCTCGCCTCTTCGGGCCACCGGTGTCTCCACCGGTCTCCACCAGCCCTATCAGTTTGATTGTTAGTCGCTTCAGTTCCATCAGTGGGAGTACCAGTGGATTATTAACCAGTGTTATTAGTGTGGATTACCAGTGTGGATTCTTGATTGGATTACGAAATTTTGGGTTAGTATTGTATTTTGGAAAGAACGGCTTGATAAAGGTTTTATTGGTAATTTTAGGTGTTTCAGTGTAGGTGAGAAGGTGTAGTGTTTGTAGGAGTTATTTTTATTTAGTCAGATTTGTAGTTGTGTATAGTTTGTTGGTTTGTCAGTCCGTCTGTTTGTCTGTCCGTTCGTACTCGTTTTGTATTCTGTGTGACTATTTTTTTTCCTCTTTCTTTGTTTAATTAAGCCATCACCACACGAACCTGATTGTTCGTTTTAGGCCCCGTGTTTCCAAATTCTAGTACTGAGGTTCGGAAATAGAGTCTACCTCTCTTTGTTTATTTTTCCAAATTTTGTTTAATAATAAGAACAGAAACTTCAGACTCCTCTTTGTTATGACTTGCATGTCAGCCTGCAGTGCGTATGAAAGGGAGTGCTGCATGTTTTCTTTCTTTGTTGCGTGTGCACGGGAGCGAGTCTGAGTGTGTGGATGTGTGTGTGTTTGTGTTCAGGCGTCGCTCAGCGGCCTGTACAGTGCGCTACCACTAATTCCACACGCATTCTTTACTCAGACATTCTCTAAACTTAAATGTAGTGTCAGAGGATGGAATAACCACTTCGGCCGCGCCTCCGGCGCTACACTTGTACTTGAAGCCACATAGATTATCTTTTTTTCATCGATTCTTACCCTTGCAGAATTTTCGGTTCAGCTGCGCTTTTTGCGATGGCCGCAGCCAAGCAGCTGATCGTTAGTGTTGTTTTAGAGGTTTACCCGCAATCTTGATGTAATATAACAAACATGTACAACGAGGATCATTCAGAGGCGAAACAAGAAATGTTGGCACTTAAAATACAAAAATTGATCAAGTTCCCCATGCAAATTAGAGCCTCATAATTATATATATAAACATTCAAATACTGATCGACAACAAACTAAGCGAAAAACGTTAAACCCCCAAACACCCACCCACCCCACCCCTTTGTTATTCGGAATTTCACCGGCAGCAAGTGAAGATGCCACAGCAAGACAGAGATTTCATCCGATTTTCTTCTTTCTCAAAGTAAGCCGTGCCATGGTGTTTTCCACACGTTGTTAATAGGGTATATGTTCTTCTGGCAGACCGATCAACACCAAATTGAAAAACAAAACGAAAACAACAACAACAAAAACAACCACTGTCTGAAAGAAAAGGTCGGACTAAAGCGATGTGCATTAACTCAAAGAAAGCAGGCCGAAAGATGCTGCCTATCTGATCTTGCATCGACAATGTTTGGTCGACCTTGACTCCAAGACACTTTACGGAATTCTGAAGCTGAATGACTTTCCCATCTATGACCGGAGAGTCACAATCTACTTGAAGGCGTGACGAAGTACCCACAGCCATTATTTCTGTCTTGTCTGTTTGAAGCATCAGCTTATTGCTGTTCATCCATGACAAAGTATCACAGTTACAAGACTGAAGATCTGACTGGATGGAACAGAAACCATTTGGTGAAAAATCATTGTAGACCTGTTAACTAGCGACAAAAACCGCCAGAACGTTACTGTACCTTTTTCATTTTGTTTTTTTCAGGTTCATTATCTATATTTGTGATACCCACAGCTTGTATTTGGAATGTTATCCGTTTAAATATTGAGCATCGTTCTTGCGGAAGACATCTGTGCGACTCGCAAGAAGCTCATGAAATGAAGTTGTTCGCACGCAACGTTTGGTGGTCTGCACAGCCTTAAAGGACTGACATTGCGCTACCGGTTCATTTTACAGAACCATGGACTTGTTCGAAGAAAGTCCAAGATCGAAATCTGTTCTACTCAGTTTGGAAATGAAAAAAAAAAAAAAGAAGAAGAAAAATACGACTTGTCCGATTCAATTCGGTAGGATTCTACATAGCAGTCAGTACGCCTCGTGACAGAAACATTCTCAGAAAACAGCCCCCTCCCCTCCCCCCTGCCAAAAGCGAGCTGACGAACCTCGTTTTGAAGGGCCTAAACGCAACAGAGAAATCTTTACTGATGGAAATGACACCGAAAACACCAAACCTGAATACACGCTCTGCATATCTCTCCGCGCACGCTTCTTTCATCTTCAGCTCGTGTCAGTAGTCAAATCATTTCTGTAAACTGTCTTAGTGTAAATGAAAACATGAGCTCGACGTAAAGAGAATATCTCTGGTCATAAGGGTTTCTGCCATCTCAGTATCTGTGCTCTCACAAACGTCGCGTGCGTGGAGAATTTATTTTTCTTTGACAGCCTGATTTATTTAGTACCTGATAAATTATGTAACATTTTGTGGGGTTTCTCGTTCTTCATGCTGTGGACTTTTTGTGGGAATTGCTCTGTGATTATCATTACATTGCCTAAACTATTATTACATTTTGTGTCTTTCTGAATGAAGCTGAAGGAACAGATAGAAGGATTAAGAAAGGGATAGGGCTGGTCGGACTCCTCGGCGTTTTGTATAGTGTCCAAACATCAAAATGAGGGGTTAGCATATCAAGTTACAGGAACAGGTTTCTTTCTCAACCGATCAATACCCTATCAAAATGTCTATCTCTCACGTCTGTCTCGTAACACTGTTATAATCGTTTATCATAATCGTTATATTTTTGCGAAAGAGGCAAGCACACTATGGGGTCTGCGTGAAACGCGAACAGCGAGACTATAAAACACATTCATCGTGTCAGATTTTAACATAAAAATGGTTATGATACTCACAAGAGTGCACTATTGGGCACATACATCGGCCAAATAATAATGCGTATCTGACCTCCCTAGATCCAACAGAAAGTGAAACGGCATTGTGTTTAAACGGTCCGGGGAGGTCTTGCCCATCCTAATAAAATCCAGAATAAGAATTTTGCTCGGAAAGACCGCAAGATTTCTAAGACGTGCACAATCTCTCAAGGGGCACGATAACCAGTCCCTCAGAAACGCTGTTACTTTACGTTTACTGCATAAATTGTTTTCGAGGGAGTGGATGTAGTTCAAAATCGTGAACTTTAAAAAAGTGCAGGTTTTTGTGAAAGTCTATCCACATGCAAAGTATGCACAGCCTCTCAAGTCAAGAGGGTTTTATTTAGGAGTGCTTCCAGCTGCTGACAGACATTGAAATCTCTTACTGATTGCATGGCATCAGTGTGTTCGGGTGTTTGGGAGTTTAACGTCCTTTTCCACCGTATACGGGTGATATCAAAGACGGGGCAACGATGAAAACGCCAGCACAAATATTTGACCCCAGCCGGGATACAAACTCACGACGCGAGCATCAGAAGTCCAATGCTCTACCATTCGGCTACCCCGGCTCCCCGCATGGCATCAGGGAAAGTTTAACTAAACTGTAACTTCTACTGGACAAGTGAGCGACATCAATTCGTATCGGTGTTGCGGTGCAACCAAACTGATCTAATCCATACATGAACTGCTTTCCCACGCTATCACAAATACGACGACTTGATACGAATGCAAAGAAACACCATCTTTCCCGACACAATCATGTAAATCCACTAACCCAATACAAACAAAGTAGCACAATATACAGCCACAAAGGTTAGTAAAAGATAAAGGAATTATAAAAATAAAACGATTTGGTAAAACAACTTTTCTATCAAAACAGTGCCAATTACTCCACCGTGTCTCTTCATAAATCAGCGTGTATGAGACGAACTGTAGAGTGGAACAGCTGAGAAACAGAGTACTGTCAATCCACCAAAGAACCGTAAACAGTGGGGACAAACATTTCAAAGTTGGTAAACCAGCCAACAAAATTTGACCCCGGTGGTGTGATTCTCTGAAATGTACACACGAGGAAAAGATTTAAGTAAGCTAGATGTTTTTCCTTAAAATATTTCATGTGTGCTATCGTTCAATAAATCACACGGGCTGTTACCGAAAATGAAAAGTATTCCTACGCTTACAATGCAAAATTCTTTGCAAACGCGATTTCTGCAGAGGGCCAGCATTCCTGCCAGCGCTAGCGGACAAGCTTACTCGAGAGAGGCAGAAGGTTGTGCTTTAGAGTGCTTCCAATAATTTACTTTGCTCGAATTTTCTTGATTTTCGACACACTGCTGTGTATATCAGTAATGGCGTTCACTCTCATGTCATAGGTCGAGCGAAACGTGAAAATGCGCGCAAGCCCTGCTTTCCGCCACGGCAACGATCAAACGTTCTGTGAATTTCGTCACTCGTTTCTCGTGTTTGAGCGGTCAGCGTGACGTCAGGGGTCATGCTGTAGGGGAATCCCCTAAACTCTGCCAATGTCACCCCAGGGAAAACACATTCAGCTCTCAACGGAAATGACGTCGAACTGACAGCACTCTGAGCAGGGGCAGCCTTGACCAGTTTACGTTTCAGGTTCCAGTGAAAACCGGTGAAATCCAGTGCTCGCTCGTGACAGATTGGCATTGCCGATCGAGTCAGTTTCGTTTCTTTGCTTCCGACGTGATTAAAAAACAACAACAACAACAACGACAACAGAAAAAAAAAATTCCGCAGCAAAAACTACTAATCTTTTTGTTCAATATTAGAACGCCTTAATCCGTTTTGATTAGTGTTTCCCAATAAAGTTTAGAACTGGTTTCGTGATTTATTATTGAGCCGGCTTTTCGTGTTGTATGAAGAGCGGAACTCTACTCTGTAGCCACGGAAAAAAACATAGGAAACACGGAGAAACACGGAGAGAACGCTGCAATATTCCCTTTCCGCCCGAAAAAATCGTCTGCATTTATAGGAAAAAAGGGAAAAACATAACACAACAAAAAAAGTTTTTGTCCTTGGGGGTGGGGTGGGGGGTGGGGATGGGAGTGTGCGTGCTGGGTGGGGGTGGGTGGGCATGTGACCTTTTCCCTCAGAACCTCAGCTGCGCCACAGACTAGCGAGAAAAAAGCCGATAACACACACTGATTAAATTTTTCTCGTAACTTCATCCTTGGCGCATCATTCCGCTACAGCGGAACAGATAATGGGCGTCAAAGATGCCACCGAGTTCAGCCTTTGTTTATGCTGTTAACAACATCATGCTTTGTTACGTCATGCTTTGAGGGCATCTCCTGGATAGCCATTCCCAAGTCTGGCATAAGACTGGTGACGGGTCTGTTTTCTCCAATTCCTGGAAATATGGATACACAAACTTTAACAGGATTATACATCTACAATGAACGTACAACATAATTATACGTACTAGTAGTCATACGTGTTCCATTGTTCCATTGATCACGTTCCAAACGGAATGCACTTATTGTGTTTCAACAGGACATAGCAAATAAATCAAAACCAGCAACAATGTCCTCTCATCACCTCCCTCCCCCACCACGTATACTGCTCTATATACTTTTCATGCAGGTTCACACGGAACCGCAGCTCGGAACCGGTAACATACTTTGTGTCTGGTTGGCTACATGACTTCCAACAACGACATTCAATGGATATTCAATGTCGCAATTCAATACTCTGTCTTTCACACGTAATATGTTTACCTGCCCCCGCCCTCCTCTTTTATTCAAGCTGGAAGCTCTTCTGTCGCAATGTCCACTTTATGCTGTGGATTGTCGGCTGAAAACAAAGAACACACACGCGCGCGCGCACACACACACACACACACACACACACACACACACACACACACACACACACACACACGCACACACACACACACACACACACACACACACAGAGTTTATGACAGTGATGGGATATAATTACATATGTTTTGAGGTTTTTCATCTTCTGTAAAACCCGAGCGAGTAATATTTGTATTTAGCTTTACTAACCTTTCAAGCCAAACTAAACTTAAACTCCATGCTTACCTTAAAGCCAAACAAATTAACCTTTAAAGCCGAAGTTTTTAAAGACAGGCATTATGCTGAGAGAAGAATAAGTCAGTGTAAAAGCGCTGTTGAAATGCATAGATCAGTGTTCCTTCCAGTATTATTAACATTAAACAAGGAGGAACGGCCCCGTCCTACAAAGTTGTTTCTCCAAACTGCATTTTATTTTGTCTGTTTTGTTGTTATTGTTGCCGGTTCTCCCCTCTCCAAGTTCTACCAATGACACTAGATCCTCTACGACCTCGACCGATTAGCCACGTGACTGGGGGTGGGGCCGGGTGGGGGAAGAAGGGAGAGAGAGAGAGAGAGAGGCAGAGAGAGAGGGAGGGTGGGTGGGTAAGTGTTTAGGAGTTTAACGTCCTTTTCCCCCACATAAGGGTGATATCAAAGACGGGGCAACGAGAAAAAGGCCAGCACAAATATTTGGCCCCAGCGGCCAGGATTCGAACTCTCGGCCCAAGCATTGAAAGTCCAACGCTCTACCATTCGGCCACCCTGGCTCCCCAGAGAGAGAGAGAGAGAGAGACGTCAGTTCCGTGAACTAAACATTCAGCCTCAGGCAGGTCGTCATACAGAGAGAGAGAGATGACGTCAATTCCGTGAACTAAACTTTTGACGTCAGCCTCTAGCACTGAGATCGTCTGAGGATGCTTGTTCATGTCTTGTGATTTCCCTGTTGGCTTTGTGACTTCTCCGACTGAATTATTTTTCACATGAAATCTGGAAGATCTATAGGGCTGATGAAATGTCGGAAGTAGTGGCGATACTTGCAGATTTTGTCTGTGAACCAAACATTTGACGTCAGCCTCACGCTGCTCGTCTGACAGATGATACTTCTACATATCTTGTGATTTCCTTGTTGCTTTTGTGACTTCCGTGACTGAATTAATTTTGACATAAAATCTGGAAGATCTAGAGAGCTGATGAAACGTGGACTTAAGTGCCTTGGTTTGTACTTACGAAATTGCAAAATTGGAACTTTTTTGACCGGCGCTTCTCGCAGAAATGTGAAAAATGTGTTTATCTAAAAGCTCTGCTATTCTTAATACTAAAGCTATAATAGTGCAGTAGTTCATGTCATATATGCAGTTGGCACAAGTGACAAAAATACCGGAATGATGAGTAATTTGAAGGAGTCTTTTCATAGATATTTGGCCTTATATGCAAACCACCCCTACCTCGGAAATATTTTTCTTACACAAAACTTGTCAGAGCTACATAGCTGTGCTACGAAAACAGGCAGTATAATTGGATGATCTTCCCAATTTCAGAAAATGAAGCCATTTGAACATTTTTTTGGAAAAAATTCGTAACATGACCGATTTTTTTAAAAATCGGCGATAACTCTTTTGAAAATGCAGTAGGCTAAAAATCGTGAAAGGTAGGTCTGGAGAAGGTGAATTCCCATTTTATCTCAAAGTAAAAAGGCCTCCAACGAGATGGTTTAGGAGATAGCCATCATTACATCCGTCCACACACACACACACACACACACACACACACACACACACACACACACACACACACACGTCTCACAACTCCCGCCAAAGAGAACGCAGCAGCAAAGTGTGCACGTAAGGTGTCTATGACGCAGATTTCGTTACGTCACTGTGTGCGTGAAAGTAAGTATTGTGTGGAGAAACGTCACAGTCTTGTTTTGTATCACTGAAACTTGCTGCTGCGCGTAGCAAAATCTGCCCCGTCTCATAAAGTTGTTTCTCTATAGAGAAACAACTTAAAACGTACACAACAGTATTGTAGATTTATATATATATATATATATATATATATATATATATATATATATATATATATATATACAAAACCCCAGTATACTACAACGCATAATTATAGTGGCGACAATCCTATTTAGCGATGGTGATATCTGATGTCTGTTGTCATCGGTCCTTTCTTTAATGCTTTACACATATTTCTCCGATAAACAAAACAAGGAAGAATGGCCCCATCCCATAAAGGTGTTTCTCCCAATTTCGTGCTATTTCGTTCTTATTGTTGCCGGTGGGGTATTTTCTTTTCTTTCAAATCTGTAAGCCCAACCGAAGACACTAGATCTGCTACACGATAGCGGATCCAGAATCCTAGGCGAGAGGGAGAAAACGACAATTCCGAAAACTAAACATTTGACGTAAGCCTCACGCAGGTCGTCATAGAGGCCGGGGGGGGGGGGGGGGGGGGGGGACGAACGAACAAAACTTTATTTTACAAGGATAAAAGATTAGGTACGCAGACCTGTCTTACATCTTGTCCTTGCTAGGCTACTTATGTATACAAAGTAAGCTCCAACTAAATAGAGCACACACACACACACACACACACACACACACACACACACACACACGACCATACTGCTAATACATATATCAAGCTATACTAAACAAATGACCAATATGTGAAGAACAATAGGGGGAAACCAAAAGATGTGATAAGTGAGCGAGAGAGAGAGAGAGAGAGAGAGAGAGAGAGACGTCAATTCCATGAACATTTGACGTCAGCTTCATGCAGGTCGTCTGACAGAAGATGTTTGTTCATGTCTTGTGATTTCTCTGTTGGTGTTGTGACTTCCCCGACTGAATTAATTTTTACACGAAATCTGCAATATGGAGAGGGCTGGTGAAATGTCGGAGGCAGTGACGATATTTGCAGATTTTGTCTGTGAAATAAACATTTGATGTCAGCCTCACGCTGCTCGTCTGACAGAGGACTTTTGTTCATGTCTTGTGATTTCCCCTTTGCTTTTGTGACTTCCCTGACCAAATTAATTTTTACATAAAATCTGGAAGATCTAGAGGGCTGGTGAAACGTGGACTAGAATACCTTGAATTGTGATTGCGCAATCGCAAAATTGGAAATATTTTGACCAGTGCTTCTGGCAGAAATTTGAAGAAAAAAATGTTTATCTAAAAGCTCTGTAATTCTTAATACGAAAGCTATAATACTGTAGTAGTTCCTGGCATATGTGCAGTTGTCATACGTGACAAAAACGCCGAGATGATAAGTAATTTGAAGGAGTCTTTTCATAGATATTTGGCCCTACATGCAAATCACGCCTACCTCGGCAATGTTTTTTTTTTTTTTTTTTTTTTTTTTAAACACAAAATTCGCCAGAGCTACATAGCTGTGTTACAAATACAACCAGTATCATTGGATGAACTTCCAAAGTCCGGAAAATGAAGTCATTTGAACAACTTTTTCGTCAAAATACGGAACATGACCGATTTTTTTTTTTTTAAATGGGCAAAATCTCTTCTAAAAATGTAGCAAGAGAAGATTCGTGAAAAGTAGATCTGGCGACAGTGACTTCCCATTTAATCTCAAAGTAAAAAGCGCTTCAAGGAGGTTGTTTAGGACATTATAGCTACAATTACATCCCGATGTTCTTGTCTAGTGTCACAACTGCACATATGACAGGAACGACGACACTATTATAGATTTAGCATTAAGAATAACTTAATTGTTAGATAAACATAACTTTTTCAAGTGTCTGCGAGAAGCACCGGTCAAAAAAGTTCCAAATTTGCTACTTCATAAGTACAATCCAAGGTATTCTAGTCCATGTTTCACCAGCCCTCTAGTCTAGATCTTCCGGATTTTATGTAAAATTAATTCCGGCCTGTTAGTCACAAATGCAACAGGGAAATCGCAAGACACGCACAAGCGTCATCTGCCATACCACCAGTGTGCGGCTGACGTCAAACGCTTAGTTCACAGACAATTTTTATCTGCAAGTATCGTCACTGCCTCCGACACATTTCACCAGGCCTGTACTCGCTCTAGATATTCCAGATTTCATGTGAAAAATAATGCCAACAGGGAAATCACAAGATTAAGACATAAACAAGCATCCTCAGACGATCTCAGTGCTAGAGGTTGACGTCCAAGCTTTAGATCACGGAATTGACGTCCTCTCTCCCTCTCTCTTCTCCCCCCCCCCCCCCCCCAATCACGTGGCTAATCAGTCGCAGAGGATCTAGTGTCATTGGTACGACTTGGAGAGGGGAGAACCGGCAACAATAACAACAAAACAGACAAAATAACATGAAGTTTGGAGAAACAGCTTTTTAGGACGGGGCCGTTCCTCCTTGTTATCATTGAAACTTGCTTCTGCCCATAGCAAAATCAGCCCCATCTTATAAAGCTTTTTCTCTATAGAGAAACAACTTACAATGAACACATAACTTACCAATGCCTGTGCTGTAGGCAGGTGTCGTGGTTGGATTTTGGCGCTTAGCGTCCGGCAAACTGAAACAAATAAACAATAGACAAAATGAAATCTTCTGCCTGTTGCTGCCCTGTCTCTTGAAGGTTTTGTGGTCGACAAACTCATGGATGAAACAAACATATCCTATATTGTGCAAGTTGGTAGCAGCGAACATAAAGTTTTAAAAAGGAGAACGGGGTATAATGTGGCTCAGAGAGTCCTGGGTACTTGTGATGCACAACCATAGATACAAACTGTGCTCACCCGTCAGCTGAAGTCTTCTCCTCGTTAGGGGAGTGATCCTGGTAGTTGTCTGTGGGCGTGTCCAAGGCGAGTGGGTCTGTGTCTTGTTCTTTTCGAAGTAAAACACAGTATTTTAAATATCAGCGACAATACCCCCACACGCATACATATGTAAATGTGCGAGTTCGCTTTGTGTTGGTTTTCGTATTCGCCTGTACTCGCTCTAGATATTCCAGATTTCATGTGAAAAATAATGCCAACAGGGAAATCACAAGATTAAGACATAAACAAGCATCCTCAGACGATCTCAGTGCTAGAGGTTGACGTCCAAGCTTTAGTTCACGGAATTGACGTCCTATCTCCCTCTCTCTTCTCCCCCCCCCCCCCCCCCAATCACGTGGCTAATCAGTCGCAGAGGATCTAGTGTCATTGGTACGACTTGGAGAGGGGAGAACCGGCAACAATAACAACAAAACAGACAAAATAACATGAAGTTTGGAGAAACAACTTTTTAGGACGGGGCCGTTCCTCCTTGTTATCATTGAAACTTGCTTCTGCCCATAGCAAAATCTGCCCCATCTTATAAAGCTTTTTCTCTATAGAGAAACAACTTACAATGAACACATAGCTTACCAATGCCTGTGCTGAAGGCAGGTGTCGTGGTTGGATTTTGGCGCTTAGTGTCCGGCAAACTGAAACAAATAAACAATAGACAAAATGAAATCTTCTGCCTGTTGCTGCCCTGTCTCTTGAAGGTTTTGTGGTCGACAAACTCATGGATGAAACAAACATATCCTATATTGTGTATATGCAAGTTGGTAGCAGCGAACATAAAGTTTTAAAAAGGAGAACGGGGTATAATGTGGCTCAGAGAGTCCTGGGTACTTGTGATGCACAACCATAGATACAAACTGTGCTCACCCGTCAGCTGAAGTCTTCTCCTCGTTAGGGGAGTGATCCTTGTAGTTGTCTGTGGGCGTGTCCATGGCGAGTGGGTCTGTGTCTTGTTCTTTTCGAACTAAAACACAGTATTTTAAATATCAGCGACAACACCCCCACACGCATACATATGTAAATGTGCGAGTTCGCTTTGTGTTGGTTTTCGTATTCTCTGTCTTGTTAATCAAGTAAAATACTGTACCACTTTGAACACGCTGCATGTGCATTTTCTACTCCTCAGTGATACAACTGTGATACAACTGTGACATAACTGTACGTCGGTGGGAATCGACTCAAGACGGATTTCAGTATTTTGCTCTGACATGATTGTAGTCTTGTTGCATACTTAACAAGATTTACATGAAACTATCAGCTTACCAGAACCCGTACTTTGAATGCGTCGCATTTTTAGATGTGCAGAGTTCAACAAACTGCAACAAGTATCATTAGAAAAAAATAACATGCGAAACTCCAGCGGTAATTTGCCGATAGACTATGACCATAGAAGACTAAGTTAAATGTCATGACTGTCTGTCTATCTGTCTGTCTCTCATCTGATTTCAACCTCGCTACCACATGCTTGCGTTTCAATTAAATTCAATTCAAAATAAAACTTGCACTAACAGAAGCCTAAGTCACGCACACAAGTACATCTTGCACACAAGTCCACACACATCCATACACGTCCGTATAAGTCCAAAGCATTAACGCTCTTAAAATATAAAACCACTCACAAACACTCGCACACTCATAGATAAAACTTACACACACACACACACACACACACACACACACACACACACACACACGTATATATATATATATATATATATATATATATATATATATATATATATATATATATATATATATATATATATATATATATATATATATATAAAATGCTTGTGTACCGGCCCCCGTAGTGTAGTGGTTAGCACTTCGGACTATGGACCGGGAGACCCGGGTTCGAGTCCCAGCCGAGGGAAGCGGGATTTTTCCTACCTAGGTCGGCTCCTACCCAGAGCGGGTGTGCTATGGGCCCAATGGGGAGGCTGTTGCCACACATCCGAGCTTCACCCACTTCACGGGTGCGACTTTGGGGGTGCTTCCCTTGGTATGACACGTCTCTAGATGTGGATGGCCTGGTTAATGCCGGGATATTTATGACAGGAAGCGTGGAATGCGGCCCTGTCCCGCAGTCCCAAACCACACGGACCTCAATAGCATCATCTTACCATCATCCTCATCTCCATCATCATGCATAATAAAAATTGCCCCAACTTCCGAGCCCTCCGTGGATTCCACCCATTACCAGGGAGGGACACCACTGGAGTCGGCAAAAGAGTTGTGGCAGAAAAAAAAGAAGTAAAATGCTTGTGTACTCAGACACCTATGAAAGGCCCCATGGGCTCGCCTTCACGCGGCGGGGCTGATTTCGCTGAGCTTGCCCAAACTTTTTACTCTTTCTTTACTCTTGTTTCTGCCTCCATCGGTCCATTCACCTGTCTTTTGCTCTCTTAAAGTCTCCTCCGGGGGGAGGCCAGTAAGCGGGTGTCTCTGACCCTTGGTCGAGTGAGACATCTGAGGGTCTTTCTCTTTGAAACCTCTCGAATTTAGCCACTCTGTCCTTCCTCTCATCACTCATCTGATTTCTAAGTTCGGCCCTTTCATCTATATTTCTTCTTTTAAAGCCCCTTAATCACGTCTGCACTACCGGTGGCTAAGAATAAGTGATGTTGGGCATATGCTGCGAACTGGTTTATTGCGCCTAGGAGATGATAAGTTGCAATATTTGTTGTATATGTGCTTAGTATTTATCTTTGTTTTAAATAGTTGTAATTGCTAGTCTCATGCATGTCCTGGGTTTATACCGCCCGTATACCAGTTTGCATCATTTGTCCAACGTTTCTTCTTTTTTTTTTCTTTTTTTTTCATGTAGTGCAGGCACACAGCCGCGAATTTGTGTTGTGGCTTGCGCGGCTTTAAGCCCTAAAAACTCACTGACCCCATACCTATGAAAAACTTATACTTCACACACACACACACACACACACACACGCACGCACGCACGCACGCACGCACGCACGCGCACGCACGCACGCACGCGCGCACGCGCACTCGCACGCACGCACGCACGCACGCACGCACGCACGCACGCACACACACACACACACACACACACACACACACACACACACACACACAAATGATAGTCTTGTGTAGTCACACGTTGTTGCATCCATTGCTGCCATAAACATGAACTTTGTGTATTTTCCGTAACTTTTTACTATCACTATCAGCAATACCAACAGTTACAAAAATGTAACATGATTTGGAAAAAATGGCACTGAGGACTGGATGAAATGTGGTCTTGTGATGTATATGTGAATCTTTACCAACAGGCGCTAGCTAAACAAATGTGCCTACCTGTCAGCTGAACTCTTCTTGTCTCCCTCCTCCGCCTCGGTTTCTGGGTGATGCTGGCAGTGATCAACACACGACCCATCCTCTCCATGAAGGTCGACAATACATGCGTCTTGCGTATTCAACGGAGTTTTGGCTTTAAAAAAATATACATACAGCAAACAGTGATTGCAACAACGAAAAGGGAAGAAATAGGTAAGTGGGCGCTGCAAGGGAGAGAACTGTGCCTCTATGGGATGAATGATTACTAGATCCAGCAGTTCCCAGCACAGAAAAGGGCCCAGATATAATAGGAAACAGGGGGAGGAGGGATGGGGAGACTAAAGGAAACTGGGGGGAGAGGGGCCGTATCACCCAGCATGTCCCTCACAGCTCCATGGTGCGCTGGGAGAGATAGAACGTATTACAGTACCAATAAACAGCAATCACATCAACACACACACACACACACACACACACACACACACACACACACACACACACACACACACACACACACACACTCTCTCTCTCTCTCTCTCTCTCTCTCTCTCTCTCTCTCTCTCTCTCTCTCTCTCTCTCTCTCATCTGCGTTACTTAAATTTATGCTTGGATCAGTATACAAAGTTTTTCAGTTCAACCAAGCACGACAACCTTGCACAGAAGACAGAATAGTTTCTAGTTAACATGGAAACTATCGTCCAGTAAAACTATAATATCTACATACCACTAAGGAAATTCTGGACATGAACGGGAAGTTATCCTACTTACATTCCATGCTGTCATCAGAGCCCGTTTCCTCCTTCGCTTGACACTTTGACGGTCTGAATCTGTGCAAACCAAAATGGAAAGAAAATCACACGCTTGATTATCAGCCAAAGAGCAATGTTTCGTCGCAACTAGATTTTCTTGTTCACGTGTATGATACAGATAAACCGTGTCAGTATTTTACAATAAAAAAATAACTTGGTGAGAGCTCGGGGGGTATAGTGAAATGCACGGTCAGTCAAAAAATCCAGCAATTAACACATTCAACGGGACCATAGTGAGACATCGACATAGTAGTAAAAAGTATCACATACTATTAGTAAAAAATCGATGCCCCAAACGGGAATCGAACTCTCGGACATCTCACACTAGTTGACATGGCATAAATACGGACTCTAAACAGGGTGAATTTTGGAGGTAGTCGCTGTTATACTTTTGACGTAACCCATACCTCATGAAAGTGCTGGAGAACCCATTTTAGATCTCAAAATCGCTCCTGCTATATATACATAATAGGCTAGGAAAATTGCCGAACAAGGTAGAACAAATTTGATCCTAACTTTTTATTACAGATTTCAGTAGAACACAGGCCCCTAATGCCGTGGTGGTCTCCGTGAATTTTTTCTCCGTCCGCGTCACCGTTAAAAACGACCGTTTATCTTGCCATTTTCACTATATGAGCCCTATAAATGGGCTTTTGAGGGTGTGCACAAAGTATGCGTGTTTGCGGGTACAGAAATGCGCAGAACTCCACTCTAAATACGGTTACTGTTAGACAAGACATGCATTGTTGACATACTGAAATTTTACCCCAATCAGAATGATGCTTCCTGGAAAATTACGGCCATCAGTTTGGCCGTTGATTCAAAGGACCCTGTAAAACGGCAGCATTTGATGCTTGTGCACTTATCAGGTCACTGCAGGTGACATGTATCGCGGAAAACATTTATGAACATTGAACAATTTTGTCAGGAAACGCTTCTTTGGTGTTGTGAAGTTCCCTTGTCACCGCATGTCCAGGTACGTATGAAATATGATATCCAAGTGAGCACTTTTTTCGGTAGCGATATTTTGGGGGTGTACTTACTAAAGTAGTTGCTGCGTTGTGAGTAGTGAACGGTTTTTCTCAAAGAGCAGTGCACACTCAAGAATAGCCAAAAAGTTGGTGACGTCAACCAGCTAGGCGAGCTCAGGGACCTCATGTGATTGGGGTTTTGCGAGTGCATAGAGGCACGGAAAGGGTTTCCGGTACTTTCTTTATGTCAACATGCTTGATGTCAGAGAGCTTGCGTTCGTGCAAAGATCCTCTATCTTTGGTTCGTGTGCGCGCGGGCTGCATACATGACACAACGACTACGACTGTGACTACAGCAGGTCATTGAACGGAAACAACATATTGGGCTGGTGGCCATCTTGTTTACACGAAATCTGTCAGAGCTGCAGAGCTGTGCTATAAATACAGTCAGTGTAATTGGATGATCTTCTAAAGTCTAGAAAATAAAGAACATTTTTTTTTCGTAAAAATACGTAACATGACCGGGTTTTTTTTTTGTTTTTTTTAGCATAGTGTGCACGTAAGGCATCTATGACGCAGATTTACGTCACTGTGTGCGCGAAAGAATGCTTTGTCTGGAAAAACGTCACAGTCTTGTTTTGTATCACTGAAACTTGCTGCTGCGCCCAGCGAAATCTGTCCCATCCCACAAAGTTGTTTCTCTATAGAGAACCAACTTAAAAATGGCACTGAGGATTGGATGAAATGTGGTCTTGTGATGTATAAGTGAATCTTTACCAACAGGCGCTAGCTAAACCAATGTGCCTACCTGTCAGCTGAACTCTTCTTGTCTCCCTCCTCCGCCTCGGTTTCTGCGTGTTGCTGGACACACGATCCATCCTCTTCATGAAGGTCGATAAGACATTCGTCTTGCGGATTCAACGGAGTTTTGTCTTAAAAATATACATACAGCAAACAGTGATTGCAACAACGAAAAGGGAAGAAATAGGTAAGTGGGCGCTGCAAGGGAGAGAACTGTGCCTCTATGGGATGAATGATTACTAGATTCAGCAGTTCCCAGCACAGAAAAGGACCCAAATATAATAGGAAAGGGGGGGGGGGGGAGGGCTCGGGAGACTAAAGGAAACTGTGGGGAGAGGGGCCGTATCACCCAGCATGTCCCTCACAGCTCCATGGTATGCTGGGAGAGACAGAAGGTATTATCAACAAACAGCAGTCACATATCAACACACACACACACACACACACACACACACACACACACACACACACACACACTCTCTCTCTCTCTCTCTCTCTCTCTGACGGAGTATATCATTACGTGTAACATGATTATCTGTGTTACTTAGATTTATGCTTGGATCGGTATTCAAACTTTTTTCAATTCAACCAGGCACGACAACCCTGTACACAAGAAAGAATAGTTTCTAGTTAACATGGAAACTATCGTCCAGTAAAACTATAATATCTACATACCACTAAGGAAATTCTGGACATGAACGGGAAGTTATCCTACTTACATTCCATGCTGTTATCAGAGCCCGTTTTCCCCCTTCGCCGGATACTTTGAGGGTCTGAATCTTCTGTGCAAACCAAAATGGAAAGAAAATCACACGCTTGATTATCAGCCAAAGAGCAATGTTTCGTCGCAACTAGATTTTCTTGTTCACGTGTATGATACAGATAAACCGTGTCAGTATTTTACAATAAAAATAACTTGGTGAGAGCTCGGGGGGTATAGTCCCGGTCAGTCAAAACATCCAGCAATTCACACATTCAACGGGACCATAGTGAGACATCGACATAGTAGTAAAAAGTATCACATACTATTAGTAAGAAATCGATGCCCCAAACGGGAATCGAACTCTCGGACATCTCGCACTAGTTGACATGGTGACCCTCTCCGGCGTCCCCGAACACTCACGGGTTAGCCATAACTAAACTAGTTGCAGGAATTGTTATCACCATTCCACTGACCACGTTTCCTTTGTATCACTGAAAGATTCGTATGATGTTGTACAGCAGTATAAAGAGCTATCATGCACTCTAACGCATCAGGCAACATTCACTGACTCACTTCACTGCAATGCACAACTGAGTCTCTTTACAGATAGTGTACCCCCAAACAACAACAACAAACAACAACAGGAAACCATTAAACCTAGCTTAAAAGGCTGAGTGTCACCTACATAATTATGACATAACGCCCATGCTGAATAATGTGATCAGACAGCTGCGGCGGTGCAAACACCATAACAGATCAGAGACGAAATATGGATAACCTACCTGGCACAATATGCTGACAAACGTTTCCGGTTTACAATGAAAGCGACCACAGTGGCCACAAGTGCAAGTACCACGACAATAGGGACCACCACAGCAGCGACGATAACGCCCTTTCCTTCCGAATCTCCACTCGGTCCTTCTGTTTCTGGTACATGTATAGAATAACATTAATTATATCACACAAACACACACACACACACACACACACACACACACACACACACACACACACACACACACACACACACACAAGCAAGCAAGCAAGCAAGCAAGCAAGCAACCCTACGAAATCAACCAAAAATTATTTTCCCCTTAACAATTTACATTGTGTTTCTCATACGACCACTTTACGATGAACAGTCACAAGACTTTGGACTGGTCATTTTTTCAGTCATATGCAACCACACCGAATTCAGATTTTTTTTACACAAACTCTGTCACTGTCAAGTATAATGGGATGAACTTCCAAATTCTAGAAAATGAAGGAATTGGTAAAACTTCTTCGCAAGAGAATCTAACATGACTGATTTTGTCAGTTTATTTGGCACATGTTAAACGTGTCATTTCACGATTACTAATAAGCCAGCTTATGTTTTGCTACAGTTTCGCCTGTGAGTGCACGTGTAATAATGATAATAATAATAATTAGCTGTTACACCATATGACTTGGTTGAATACCGACGAGTATTTGCTCCATGACGCAGATCCAGCCCTGAGCTTTAGCAAATACGAGTCGGTATTCAAGCAAGTTATGCGGTGTAATGGCTTTATCATCCTTTTGTTGCTATCATGTACGGTGCATTGTGAGTGCTTATCCGACTAAAAGCTGAAATCTACTTGTAATATTCGGGGAATCGGCAACTGGGCAGCGCATAGCAGACGCGCGGAGTGGTCAGGAGATCAGTACGCGAAATAAAGTGCGCCTTCTTATGCAAGCTATACAATGTCAGTTCACTCAAACCGAAACAAAAACAAAAGTTCTTAACTCCGACTGAGGACACAAACCTGGTAACACTGTGAAGGAAATAGAAATGTGCAATGTCAATGCGAAACCAAAACACGCACAGCTCTGTTTGCGTCCTACCACCTCGGTCCCCCGTAAAATATATTAATTCGTGAGTTCTGCTTCAAGTATTTTGAGTGCATGCACAACGACGAAAGTGTCCTTCCATCAACAGCTACATTTCATAATTGCCTGTATGATTCGAACGATTCAAGGAGCTTCGGTTGAATCAGAGATCTAGACTGACATGGGCTGATACGCTTGCCTTCACAGCGGATAGCAGACGACTGGATTGACTCGAGACGATTCCGCTTTATGTCACAGGCTTTTGGTTGGAAAGCGTTGAAACTGGCTTTGGTTTGAGTACGCAGTGCTTTTTAGGCAAACATGTCGTTTCAACAGCGTTATTTGCGCCTAGCTTGCCACGGCCAGTCAAGTCAGCGAATTAGTCCGGTGCCCGGGACAGGCCATCTTCGTGTTTTTTTTTTTGTTTGTTTTGTTGTTGTTGTTTTTTTCAGAACGGACTTTGCTTAGTGTTCGTTGAAACTGTCCATGATCTGAGTAAGCAGTGCTTGTTAGGTATCAGGTAAAGTCATTTTGTACTTGAACAAGTAGTTGATACCGAGCCGTAAACATATTTCGTTTTTGCCGGCCGTGTTGGCAAGGAGATCAGCGTGCCGCGCACCAGGTGTAGTACTACCTTCTTCTGTGATTCTCTACCAGAAGGATCCATCTGTATTCTTTCTATCAATAGAGATAAAACCTTGGCAGAAAACACAAGGAAATGTTTGTCACGTGATGTGTCACATGAGTTATTTTCACTAGTGAGATTCGCGCACTTATACAACGGGAGAGATCAAAGGAAAAAAAGCCGGTAATGGATGATGATGATGATAATAATGATATTAATTAATAATTCGAAGGTTTTTTTTAAAATAGAATCCTGGTCTCCAAATGCCAAGGACTCGCTGCGCTTACAACACACACACACACACACACACACACACACACACACACACACACACACACACTATTTGCACACACTCTATCATCCAATTTGGCAGGTGCTGCGACATCAGACGACTACAGATGTATGCTCGAAATACGCTGTCTTGATGATTAGTAGAGCTCTTCGTGCGATACTATGTTGTTTGTACACACACACTGTACCTCGAATGTGGAGAGTACAAGGCACGAGCTCTTGAGGTTCAGGTGTTTCATACTGACACTTTGCGCGAGCGGTCAAACATTTACAATTCTCAGACTCGGCGGTAGTGTTGCTATGCACAGCACACTTGCTCAGTACACACACAACCGTGATTTATGAGCATAAAAATCGTAATGATAAAACCTTTAACGAGACCTACCGTCAACCGAACCTGCTGAGTACACAAGTCAAAGTGTCTTATCGGATATTGGTAGACTTGCATAGTCACCAGGGAACTTTGACAACACAGACTTACCAGTTGAAACAGGAGTGCTGTTCTCCGGTGTCTCAACAACAAACTCTGGAATTCAGAAACAACAACGAACACTGTGTAATGTTTATTGGTAGGTTGTCATGGTTCATGACACTACTCTGTTATAAATCAACAGATATATGGAAAGGAAGTTTAACTCAACACACACACACACACACACACACACACACACACACACACACACACACACACACACACATGTACCTTGCACAAGGAGAGTACACGCCTTCAGCTGTTGAGGTTCAGGTGTGTCATACTGACACTGGTATCTCCCTTCAAAACGTTTCTCAGCCGAAGGAATCTCTATGACCTGCAGTGAACCAGTACGTTCGGTATAGCTGTAACCGTCTGCTACATAGCAATGTCCATTCGTGCAATCCACAACGTCCTCTGTTGCAGAAAAAAACATGAAGTCACCCGCAGAGTTAAAGGGAGAGAGTCTGTACATACGCACGTTAACTACATAATTATTACTGATAAAGCAACATAACTATTCACACACACATACTCTCTCTCTCTCTCTCTCTCTCTCTCTCTCTCTCTCTCTCTCTCTCTCTCTCTCTCACACACACACACACACACACACACACACACACACACACACACACACACACACAAGGAGGTGGGAGAGGGATTAAATCCTGTACCTGGAAAATCTGCAGAATCCAGAGGAAACCTCGTCACCAGGAATGGTCTTTCCACACGTGAGACATTTGTACTAAACGTGCAGCTAATGGTCGCAGACTTGCCAACAACTGTAGTGGTGTCTTGACAATCGGCTTTGAGCACTGTAAAGGTTAAAATACGAGCCGACATGGTCAATAAAGGAAATATGTTGCCACACAGCTGAGACTCACCCACTCCATGGGTGCGATTTGGGTGGTGCTTCTTTTGCTATGATACATCTCTTGATCTGGATGATTACGCGGGCGGCGGGATGCGACCCTGTCGCGCAGTCTCAAACCACAAGAACCTCCATAGCATAATCCTCATCCTCATGTATAATAAATATTGTCCCAGCTCCGAAGCCCTCTATGACCTGGCCAACTCCGTACCATAGGGCTTCACTACGCTTACCCTCTGCACTGCCCAAAAATCGGCTAGCCGAGACCTGCCCCGAGACAAGTGATACCTAAGCAGGAAAAAACAAAAATACTTGGTGACAAGGAAAGTGAACAGTTCTGAACAACTTTGTGGTCATCGTGTCATTTCACAGTGTGCACAGAAGCGGTGAGTTCGTCGCATTCACCAGCACAGTACATTTTAAGCCTGATTAGAGATTATTGCCATTCTCTGGGGCACAGGGTCTTTCAGGGTAAAGTACGACCCGCCGATAAGGGACTGCACTCTGGAGTCATACATAATAACATGTCTCTGTCTGAATGGACAGATCTATATTACATTCAGTCCTATAGCACGGGTTTGTATGCTTTTGTAATCGTCTCTTATTCCAAGGCAGGTACGTTATCGTCTGCACCGTGCAATAATAATTGCCTGTAGAGTGCACCTTTGCTTGTCAGAGTTCAACCCCTTTTCCGTTTACTCACATCCTGTTGGATCAGTGTACCACGTAAACAGTGCCACCAAAGCGCAACAATAATTGTCCGCTGGCAAAGATTTTCCGCAAACGAAAAGTGGTCGGATATTCAAGACTACGTTTCAAATCGAATCATATGACACACAAGTCTTCGCTTTTCTAAAAGAAAAAAAAAAAATCGCCATTTTTGAAAATGACGCTGGCTGTAAGCAATCACATTTTCACGACCCGCCGAAAAGGGACTGCACTCTGGACTCTCTCTCTCCCTCTCCCCCCCCCCCCACCCACACCCCAGTCACGTGGCTAATCGATCGTAGCGGATCTAGTGTCATTGGACTGACATTGGTAGAACTTGAAGAGGGGAGAACCGGCAACAATAACAACAAAACAGACAAAATAACATGAAACTTGAAGAGGGGAGAACCGGCAACAATAACAACAAAACAGACAAAATAACATGAAACTTGGAGAGGGGAGAACCGGCAACAATAACAACAAAACAGACAAAATAACATGAAACTTGAAGAGGGGAGAACCGGCAACAATAACAACAAAACAGACAAAATAACATGAAACTTGGAGAGGGGAGAACCGGCAACAATAACAACAAAACAGACAAAATAACATGAAACTTGAAGAGGGGAGAACCGGCAACAATAACAACAAAACAGACAAAATAACATGAAACTTGAAGAGGGGAGAACCGGCAACAATAACAACAAAACAGACAAAATAACATGAAACTTGAAGAGGGGAGAACCGGCAACAATAACAACAAAACAGACAAAATAACGTGAAACTTGGAGAAACAACTTTGTAGGACGGGGCCGTTCCTCCTTGTTTTCATGGCAGAGCTCAAAGTTGCCGCTAAAAATGCATACATGATGCGGTTCTGTGTATGCACGGGGCGGGCAATAATATCTATTTAGGCTGAAAACGTTGACCACAAAGTTGTTCAGAACTGTTCACTTTCCTTGTCACCGAGTTTTTGGTTTTTGTTTTTTTTTCCTTCTTAGGTATCACTTGTCACGGTGCATGCAGGTCACGGCTAGCCGATTTCGGATCAATGCATAGGGTAGTGAAGCCCGATGGTGCAGAGTTGTGACCTGGCAGGAATACGACTGGAACTGGCAAAGAGTTGGGGAGTGAAAAAAGTGAAAAAATCTAGGTCACATAACTAAACACCATTCATCTCTCTTACCTGCAGTCACTGGCGATATCAGGACGATAAGAAGGACCAGGTCCATTTTTTGCATCACCTTTATTTCAGAGAGGAAAGGTTGATGTATTCGGTGCATTTGTCCAATCAAACACGCGTTTGGTCTGCAGTCAAATGCGGTAGGGAATAGTAAACTATGTTTTCGTTTGTTTTGTTTGAGATTGACTTTTCCGTCAACCACAGATGAGTCAGGCTTTCTTGTTTTCAATTTTTTATTTATTTATTTATTTATTTATTTATTTTTATTTTTATTTATTTATTTTATTTTTTATTTTTTATTTTATTTTTTTTTTGGGGGGGGGGGGGGGCATATTTACAGACACGTATACAAAAACGCACATAAATCAGAGCACAAAATACAAACTAAACTAAAACTAAATCAATCAAACCAAGACTCAGAAACAAAAGGACAGGTAGGAAAGAAAATAAAGTAAAAATAAAAGTAGACACACACCCTATTCACACACACACACACACACACACACACACACACACACACACACACACACACACACACACACACACACACACACACACACACACACACACACACACACACAGGTTACTTTCCAAACAGTGAACAACTTCGGGGCGGTCGGTGGTCTAGTGGTTAAGAGACTTGTCACCAATGCGAGAGGTCAAGGGTTCGAGTCCAACTCGGGCCAAAAAAATTTTTCCGTTCTCGTATGTGGCACCGTTCATTCGGGCCGATCGTCGAGGGTTCTCTCCGGGTACTCTGGCTTCCTCCCCCTCTGCTTTGGAAATGTTCAGCCCACCAAACTTGAAAAATAAATGCAATTCTAAATTCCGAAATTTAAATAGCTGAGCTGACCCTTCGCACCACGTGATTGTAATGTGTTTATGTCCAGTGTGTGAGAGAATGCGTGTGATTCACATGAGCGTGCGTGTTGGGTTCAGTTCGCGGCGCTTTGAGCCAATTCATGAAATTGGGTAAAGCGCCTATACAATATTCATTATTATTATTATTAACAACTTACCGCAAAAAACATCTGTGAAAACATTTGAATTAACCTTTTGAAAGGCGCGCCATACCTTGTTACCCCCCCCCCCCCCCCCTCTCGGAAACTTAGAAATGCGCATGCGTAGGTCGCGGTGACGTTATTTTTTTCCTTTGAAAACCTAATCGGTTGTTATCAATGTACCTACACACAAAAGAAAATTCCCATGAATGTGTAATCTGTTTGCATATATATATCAGACGCCGCTGATTGTGTAATTTCTTGATTTCTTTCCATACACAAACCTCGTAACACCTGACGACAAATTGTAAAGTTTATGTTGACATTTGTTGCCTCCTTGGAGTACTTCATTCATGCGCTGCAGCAACACAATATGGCGGAGAGTCTAGCAGGCGATGGAGAAGTGAAGCGGTTTCACTTTCACTTACTCTGTTTTCGAAGAAACTGATCAGAATTTCTTTAAAACCATCTGTTTATCGGCGACAGAGCTCAGGGATGATTTGCGTTGATTTGCCTCTTGGACCAAAGTACTCTTCGGTATACAACAGCTTGATGGGGAATGACTGCTAATCGTTATTCTCACCAGACGTCATTTAACTTGTAGCGGGCCTGGGCTATGAAATATTCACAGGGCTTTTATTTCTTTACTCAGTCTTGATCTATGTTTTGAGTTTGCAGCGTCCAAGCCAGATTCAAAATCTAGAAACTACCTAACTGGTCAAAGCCGGCAATCATCCGTGGGATCCGGATTAGATAATACAGATATTGCTAGCAAGGTTTACTGGCGATAGTTTCAAGACATTTCTGTGACATGTACGCCCTTCTCTACTTTCAGTGGTTAAAGTATCAGGATTCGTCTTTCAAAAACCCTGTCGCCCCCTCCCGCCCCCCTCCCTTACCCCTAAGCACACTTACCTCGTCCAGTCAAAATTAATGAGAGACTCTCCACAGCGTGCCTTCCTTTACTCGCGCATACCGATTCACTGAGTACGCCGCGCGAGCACTGCGCCCGCGGCAGGCCTGATCTAGTCACTCGCCCAGTTTCTCAAAAATGACTTTGGTTCCTAGATAGCTCAAAGGTACTGTCAGATGCAAGTTTCGTAGAACCACGGGGCGACCGTTTCAATATGGCTACCCTTTTCTGTGACTACGCTTCTGTTGTCTGACCGAGTACGTTAAAAAACAAAACAAACAGAAAAATACCAAACACATTAATGATCCAATGCCCACTTGCAGGACTACATAATGAGATACTTACGTTTTTCTTCAGTTTGACCAGTGAAGTCGCCGTTATCCTAGAGAGCTAATGTTGATTGGTGTGATCCGCCATCTTTCCCGAACCAAGTGTACGTTCTTCCTGTTGGAATTTTTGTGGCTAGAACAGGCCACAGTAGCGTCCCTTCAAGGATAAAAGAGACACATTTATAAATAAATACTACACAACTTAGTGGTATGGCATTGCTAAAAATGTAAACATTGCATGGAAGTCATATCTTAAAATATAATAAACTGATTAACTGGTTGATTATTTGATTGATAGATTTATTGATTGTTATGGATTGGCTGAGTGATTGACTGGTCGATGATTGACTTATTCTCAACACAGTTGACAGGAAAAATGACTGCATGTAGTAAACTACAGACAATAAGTCAGGGGATCTCTTCCTGGGCGCCTTAATGCCGGCAGTAAGCAGTGCAGTTCACACTGAGTTGTGGGAAACGAGTGCAAAAGTCACGTGTGTAGGGAAGCCCGAGGTGGCTGAGATACGGTGGGGAAGATGGGGAGAGGAGAGAAACATTTTATCACAAGTGAGATTAGAAGTGTTGTTTCTCTTTGAACTACTGAACTGCCTTATATTAGTTATATGTAGTTATATTCTAGACCTGCCAATGTAACCGGCCGGCTTCGTCCGGGGCTGATATGATACGAATATGTAGTCAGTGCTTTCTGGTCACCTGTATGGCGATACGTGGTGGGAAACGTTAAACTCCGATTTATTTCCCGCCAGAATGTGTTGGGGGTCCTCCAAAGTACAGCCACCGATTTTGACCATGATGTGATCAGTCCAGTTTGTGTTTTCGGGTCTCCCTGTTTGGCAATACGTGGTAGAAAAGGACGTTTAACTCCGATTTACAAAGACTGCTGTCCGGCGCCCCCCCCCCCCCCCCCCCCCCCCCCCCCCCCCCCGAGTACAGCCACAGAATCTGATCGTGATATGAGAACTCTAAATTGTGTTTTCTGGTCTCCCTATCTGGCGATACGTGGTGGAAAACGGACGTAAACTCCGATTTTTCCCCTCCAGAATGAGACCTCCCCCCCCCCCCCCCCCCACCGTGTGCACCTACCAATTTTGATCGTGAGGTGAGAACTCTGAGCTAGGTTTTCCCGCGCACACACAGATTCACTGCTTATTTATATACATTGTATAGATAAGTTTTTCCCTGTACAAAACATAAGTATTGTTGTGACGTTTTCTCATCGTCGTGTACCTGTGAAAAGTTCCCTCACCTATGTGTGTGTGTGTGTGTGTGTGTGTGTGTGTGTGTGTGTGTGTGTGTGTATGTGTGTGTGTGTGTGTGTGTGTGTGTGTGTGTATGTGTGTGTGTGTGTGTGTGTGTGTGTGTGTGTGTGAAAAGCGGCTGACGTTTGGCTTATCCTACGGTAAGGGTTGATTAAGGTTATTTCCCTCTTTCACTTTGTCAGACAGATATGATTTGTGGATATAATTTTATAGTCAAAATTATGAAATCTTCGTAGGAGAGATGTTGCAATTCATTTTATTCAAAATTATTTCTGCAAGCATTAAAAACTTTATGGTGGCGTTGCAGAGACCAAGAGTTACATTTTCGTTTTTATTTTTGTTTGCGTCTTCTGAGCACGTGTCCTAATACTGTACATCATGTTTTGTGCCGCTGACAGCAACACAGTAGAATAGCTTCCCTGTGTTTACAGGGAAACATGGAAACAGACATATGCAATCCCCTTTTCTCGGTTTCGCATCTACGATATAGAACCACTCGAAGCAGCAGTTCAGGCCTGCATGCTCGGATTAACTACAACTTGGATTGTGTTGCTCTAAGTGATCATGGATCTGACGAAAAAGCAGAATCTTTGCTTGATAACATTACTCTCACTGTGTTTGACACCAACCTGTTCCACAGAGACATGTAAGTATTTACCTTGCCACACCCCCCCCCTTCCCCCCGCTGCTGACAAATAAGTGACAGGAAGTTGATATTTGATAAGAATCCCGACCTTAATTAGACAACAATCGAAATCCAATAATAATGTGTTATTTAGCAATATTTTCGCCGACTGCTTTGAACGCCACTTTCGGATTTATGTGCAGGTGCAACACTCCAGTTTCCGACACTGAATGACTCGCTGGTTTTTACTGCAGCGGAGAACAAACACATTGCCCTTCCTTTCACCATATCGACTGTGAAGTGCGACAATAGAACGGTGGAATTCAATGTTTGGGGCTATCGAGATCAAGGTGGTCTACCCACTCAATTATGTGGGTCTTTAATCAACGATGGAAAATGCTTGAATTACAACGGATCTGCATGTCCTTGTGAAGACAACGGTCGCTTCACATTACATAAAAAGGTACTCCGATCAGACAGCGGTAGATGGACTTGGACGAGTAACATGTTTACCACCAAGACTGTATCCGTCAACATTACTTGTAAGGAACTCTCTCTCTCTCTCTCCGAGTGTGTGTGTGTGTGTGTGTGTATGTGTGTGTGTGTGTGTGTGTGTGTGTGTGTTGTGTGTGTGTGTGTGTGTGTGTGTGTGTGTGTGTTGTGTGTGTTGTGTGTGTGTGTGTGTGTGTGTGTGTGTGTGTGCAGTTCCTATTTTAACAGGCAAAGTGTGTGTGTGTGTGTGGGGGGGGGGGGGGGGGGTAAAGGTTTAACGTCTTTTGCCAGCACATATGGGTGATGTCAAAGACGGGGCAACGATTTTAACAGGCAGAACTAGTATGAGTATAACACACACATGTGTCGCATGATATCACGACTATATGATGATGATGATGATGATGATGATGATGATTGGCCATTTGTATAGCGCTACGAAAAGAACTTCCATGCAGTAAGCCTTTTCGAAGAGTATTTCAAATTTCGAAGCGGGTTCTCCTCCAATAATCACGGTGTTTTCATTCTAGAAACAATTGACGCAACTTATGACCTGTTTTGAAATAGCTGTGGCTGCCTAGCATCTTATGCATTATTTACAGTAGCTCATTTAAATTGTGAGTTAGGGTGTGTCAAAAGCATGTCTTTGACAGGACAGGACAGGACAGTAAGTATGGGCCTCGTTCTTGTGATCACTCACCTTTAGTTTATTTTGTGTCTTCCACTCTGGCACGAAAAAGGTATCGACTGGTACTCTGGATTATGGCAGGGTCTGTCATTAAGAAAACAGCAGGATCATTCCGATTTGCCGCCTCGACACGAACTCTTCCTATTCGGCTGGCACATATAGTTGTTAAAGTGTAGCGAAGACGCACTTCGCTATGTTTGTGTTCAGTACAAAAGCCATTCTTAGTACAGGCGCACTTTTAAATGGGGTCCAGCTAGCCACAGTGAAGGGTCAGTTTTCACGTGCGCTGGCCACGTGATCGCGTGATGAGCGCGTGATTTCTTGCATAAACACTAAAGATAGAGCCTTATAATAGCGAGAGTTTCCCGCGTTTTCCTCAGTCGCTTTCTGAGAGTCCCAGAGACTGTGTGTCGTCCCTCCAGCCCGGCCTCGAATCTTCCTCATTTCTTATGTTCAGGCGTAGCCTCTCAGCCTCTGGAGTCAGTATTTTGTGACCAGTGTTGGACCTGTTACTGGATGCCTCTTCTATTAGGAACTATTTGCACTGAGGAGAAACTGTGATTCTGTATTGGATTATTTGTGAACTGTGTTTGGAACCACTGAATTCGGACTTGGAATTAGTCTTCAGACAAACGGTGACTGTGTCTCATTTTATTCCCTTTCTAACCAGAGAACAGGAGATGTAAAGTAGGAAGATACCTGTAACAGTTCGAAGTACTCTAAGAGATCTGATAGTTAATAGTACTAATTAGAACAGTTACGTAAATTAACGGTTATGTAAATTTGTACTCCTGGTTTAGACAGAGAGTCAGTCAGTTAGAACGTTATTTAGTTAGTGAGAGATACTATAGTGTCAGGCTCCTTCGTTTTATGCCCAGTCAGAGAGGGAGGTTTCCCAGCTTCTTGTGTAACACGCAGTGCACACGCGGCCGAGTGTGTATTGTCTGTTCATTCAGTACCGACGGTCACTAGGCAGAGTAAGGAATTCCATTCACAGAGTGATCGCGCTCTCGGTTTACATCATTCACGGAATTGTCCACTCCCCGCTACTTTCAGCTGTACTGTCCCGTCCCACATTCAGCAGCTTAGTTTCTCTTTTGTTATATTTGTAGAGTAGTGTTTAGTAGTCTCTAGTTTCTTGCCCGACAAATATTAATTATCACGCTCATATATTTTGAGCCGAATCTGTGTTTGCCTTATTACATCTAACGATTCATATGATCCGCATGTAACTTTTATTGGAATAAGTGAACACTCTGATTTTTATTCTCTTGTCAGTTGTTTCTTTTGAGAGATAGTGTAAGTTTGATGAGTGACTGTGTGCGTAGATGTGTGTGGCACGTAGGCCCGACAGTATGATGCAATACTCTTTCGCACTTCAGTCATCATTAACACACATGTCAGAGTAGTTCACTAAACTAAATCTGTAGCGTTCCCGACAACCACGACGACCCCACACCCGGGGAGCTACAAAAGATCAAATATTTCACTTGGAACACAAGTACGACTACAGTGCCACAACGCAAACTTGAGATAGATAACTTTCCAAGCAGTAAGCATAACACATTTGAATTTTGAAAGTAGCGCCATACCTTGGTAACCAGTGAGTTGCGCATGCGTAGGCCGCGGTGACTTAGTCGGTTGCTATCAACACAAATGTACCTAGATACCAAAGAAGCTTCTTATGCGTGTGTAATGTGTTAACATGTAACGTAACAGGCGCCGCTGGTTGTACAATGTCTTGATGTCTTTCCATGTACAAACCACGTAACACGTAGCAACAGATTGTGGTGTCATGCTTCACCAAGAAGACTGACAGGTTCAGGCGGATGATCTGATCCTCCTATTACAATTCTTGTGTAAAACTGTTTTTCAGTCTCTCGCACAGTTTCATTTCAGGGGAAGACATAAGATAAAGCAATGTACATAAACCCTGGTCATTGGGGAGGACCACATTAGCCATGCTCTCTGACCTTGAGGCTGATCTCCTCCATCCGTTCATGCTTGTCCGAAACCGCTGCCGCTACGCTTGTTAATGCTAGCATTACTTCCCGGCTAGACTACTGCAATTCTGTTCTGTATGGAATCTCCTCTGAGCAAATGCAAAGGCTACAGCGCGTGCAAAACAACGCCGCCCGCCTTATTCTTAGAAAACGCAGAAGAGACCATGCCACACCCCTTCTCAAACAGCTGCACTGGCTCCCAATCCTTTTCCGCATCCAATTCAAAAGCGACAATGGCTTACCGCCATTTCGATGGCTCTCTCCCTTTGTACCTGTCTGCAATGCTTACAACCTACCAGCCCTCCCGCACTCTCCGTTCATCATCAGAAAAACTGTTAAAGGTTCCAAGAACAACTCTGAAGTCAGCTGGCGGTCGTTCATTTTCTTACGCCGCCCCCTCCGTCTGGAACGCTTTACCTGTCACCATTAGGGATCTTCCCACGCTGACTCAATTCAAAGCCCATTTAAAGACCTACCTCTTTAGGCAAGCTTTCGAGCTGTAGTCCGACACTTTTTCATCGGCACTCAGTGTGTGTGTGTGTGTGTGTGTGAGCGCAAAGAGTGTTTCGCAGAAAACAGATAGGCGCTATATAAACTGTATTCATTATTATTCATTATTATTATTGGAATACATCCTCTGCAGTAACACAATGTTTATGGCGGACGTCTAGCAGACAACGGACAAATGAAGGGGTTTCACTAACTGTCCTTGCCTCCAAAGAAACTGAGGATCAGAATTTCTTTAAAGTCATCTGATAATCGGCAGTTCAAATGCACGTGTTAGTGAATTATTTTGAGTGGGGCATGTTACCGAAGCAGTTTATACAATTTTAATGGATATTATTCTCACCAGACATCTTTTAACTTGTAACAGAGGCGAAATAATTATACGGCTGTCAATTCTTTACCCTCGTTTTCTGTTTTAAGTTTGCAGAGTTCAAACCTAGAAACTACCCTGCGGGATCCGGCTTCCATAATAATTATAGCTATTGCTAACAAGTTTCCTGGCGATAACATCAAGACATTTATGTGAAATACACGCCCTTCACCACCTCCAGCGGCTGCCTTTTCAGATTTGTCTTTCAAAACCATGGACCCTCAGCCCTTCTTTGCACACACACACACACACACACACACACACACACACACACACACACACACACACACACACACACATCTCGTCCAATTAAAATCATGAGAGACACAGCACAATGTTTCCTGCTTTTCGTTACATCGATGTTTACTTGCGCGTACGTATGAACAGTGTGGGCCCGCGCGAGCGCTGCGCCTGCCTTTGCGATCTACACACTCGCCTCATTTCTCAAAAATAAGCGCAAGAATACGTCACGCCTACTCGACTCCGGTGCCTAGATAGCTCAAATGTACCGCCAGGTTCACATTTCGGAGAACCTCGCGCAACCTGGGTAGGAAATATGGCA
Organism: Batillaria attramentaria; assembly: GCA_018292915.2. Lineage (NCBI taxonomy): Eukaryota > Metazoa > Mollusca > Gastropoda > Batillariidae > Batillaria > Batillaria attramentaria. The sequence goes on along the minus strand of JACVVK020000214.1, from coordinate 852,608 downwards.
ACCCTTTTCTGTGACTACGCTTCTTTTGTCTGACTGATTACGTTTGAAAAAACACTAACGATTCATCCCTCACTCGTAGGACTACAACAGAACACAAAAACAAGACACTTACTTTTTCCTCTCACCAGTGAAGGCGCCGTTTTCTTTACAAGCGCTAATGTCGACTTGTCTGGTCGGCCATATTTACCGAGCGAACTACTTTCTTCCTGCTGCTCTAGTAATCAGTTTTTAGAACGAGCAACAATGACATCATTTTTCAGGGATTACAAGACTTATTGTTATATTTAACGTTACGTAATGATGTGATATCGCAAAAAATGTAAACATGGCATGCATATAATGGCTTTCAAGCCTGATGATAAACTGATTAATTGGTTGATTGATTTATTGATTGATTACTGTCTGACTGATTTGTTGCTTGATACTTCATTGACTTGTCGATGATTGACTTACTCTTAACATTGCTGATCGGAAAATTATTATATGTTGTAAGCTATAGACAATAGCGCAGCAGACGTCTACAGCAATTAGCATACAGTGCACTTTACACTGAATTGTGGGATACGAATGCAAAGGTCACGTGTTTAGGGAAGCCCGAGGGTGGCTGAGGTAATGGATTTTTTTCTGTTTTTTTTTTTTTTACCCCCCCCCCCCCAAAAAAAAAAAAAGAAAGAAAAAAAACAGATGTTTCTGGTAACCCGACCGACCCTATTCCCCCCCCCCCCCCCCCGGCTGCTGGGGGGGGGTAGTGAAAAATACAAGCACGACCAGTTTCGGTTATCATACGCCTGTCGTCAGGGAAGTCGTGCGCCATCGCGGACCCAAGATTAGAAAGATAAGCTATAGATGTTTTAAACGCTTTAATGAGACCGCGTTTCTTTTTGATCTCTCCCAAACCCCCTTTAGTCCAGTATTTAATGAAACTGACCCTGAGGCTGCGCTGGCGCTCTGGTACAAGCTGCTTAATGCTGTACTCAACAAACATGCGCCAATCCGCCAGAAACGGGTCAAACACAATAATCCACCTGCCTGGCTTACACAGGAAATTATTCAAGCGATGTCCTTCGGGATGAGCTAAGAGCACGGAAACAAGTCACTGAGTACAAAAAGCAACGTAACCTTGTCAAAACTCTGGTCCGCCGGGCTAAGCGATCTCTTTGTGATCAGATGATAAAAAATAACAAAGATACAGCTTCACTCTGGCGTGCCTTATCAGTTGTGACAGGGGGTCACGGCAAGAAGTCGTCGAATGTTCCTCCTGATCTCACAGCAAACAAATTTAATAATCACTTTTTGTCAGTTGCGGAGGTTCTTGCTAACTGTTGTGACAACAGTCACCAGTGCACGTGCCCTCATGTTCTGCAGACTTTCTGTGAGCAGAGAACTGCTGGATCAGACCCCTTTGTCATACCTCTTTTGGCGGTACACGAAGTGGGCGGATTCGTCAGCTCAATGCGAAGCAAAAAGTCATCAGGACTTGATGAAATTAGCCCCAAAATACTTAAGATGTCACTTCCGTACACTGTAGAGTCTTTAACTTACATTTATAACCTTTGTATCAAGCATCATTCATTTCCAAACGAATTTAAACATGCCAAAGTTATACCACTGCCCAAAACACAAGATGTAACAGATGTAAATAATTTTAGACTCATTTCTCTGTTGTCTGTCTTGTCCAAGCCTCTAGAAAGGCATGTGCACAAATACCTTCTCCAGTACTTTGATAGTACTTCTTCTCTACTCACTTCAGTCAGGGTTTCGCCCTAAACACTCGTGCCAAACAGCTTTGTCTAGATTAGTTGACACTTGGCTGTCTTCGGTGAACAAGTTACAAGTAACAGGAGTAGTGTTTCTAGACTTAAAAAAAAGCCTTCGATTTAGTGAACCATGAAATTCTACTGCAGAAACTAAAAATGCTATTTGCCCAGCTCTGAAGCAGTCACGTTCTTCAATTCCTACTTGTCTGATAGAAAACAGAAAGTTCTTGTAAACGGATGTTTTTCCTCTCCTGGCTTAGTGAAGCACGGTGTGCCCCAGGGCTCTGTCCTTGGGCCATTACTCTTCTGTTTATTTATTAACGATTTACCTCTTCACTTAACCCATAAGGAAGTTACATGTGACTTGTTTGCAGACGATAAAACAATATACACTCCAGACAGGGACATAGTTAATGTTAGTGTTCGTTTTCAACAGAGCCTGAATGAAGTCTCTGATTGGTGTAATACTAACCACATGATTTTAAACCCCACTAAGACTGAATGTATGGTTAAAACCACACGTCAGAAACACCAGCTCGGTCCTCTTTCTCTCGGCTTGTCCCTTGGTGACCGCGACATACAGCAGGTTACGCAACATCGCTTACTGGGGATTACGGTAGACAACCAGTTCAAATGGCAGAGCCATATCAATAACGTGTGTAAGACTGTGTCCCGTAACCTGTATATGTTGTCTAGGCTGAAATATATAGTCGACGTTGATGCCCGCAAAAATTAATTTTCTATGCAGCACACATCAAATCTCACATAGACTACGTATCAACAGTGTGGGACGGTTCAGGCGAAGTTCACATAAAGAGGCTGAATTCCTTGCATAGGAGAGCAGCGATGTTATTCCTTCCAGACCCCCTCTTGACCACAGACCAAAAACTTAGCAAATTGGAGATGCTACCTTTGAAAGAGCACCTTCAGTATAACAAAGGTGTGATGATGTACAAAGCATGGAAACATTCTCTTCCGTCATATTTTTGCTCCCTGTTCTCACACCATGAGTCTCCTTCTTCTAGGTTTGAGAAACAGTTTTGCGTTCCTCGTCCAAGAATTGATATATTTAAATCCAGTATTTCATATTCTGGAACCATTTTATGGAACTCGCTGCCTCTCCTTGTCAGGACAGCCCCATCACTTACCACCTTTAAGGAAAGGCTTTTTATTTACCTATTTTCACATATACAATAGACCATTAATTTTCTCATGTACATTGTACAATTATTTGCCCCCAGTATTATGCAGCATCCATGTCATCTAACACATCTTTTTATGTTGTTTCCATAGTAATGGAAACAACATAATAGGACGGGCTAAAATTTCCACGTTCATAGGCAAGCATCTGTGGTACAAACGCACGTCACTGCCGATCTCCCGCAGAGACGATTTTGCAAGTGTAACTCTGACAATGACGTAAGAAAACATGCGTCATCGATGCTGACATGTATGGTGCACCGAACGCGCTTCTCCTCAGTAAGTGCCGTCTGTGTGGATACATGTGTGTGTGTGAATTGTGTCCGGGCCCGTTTCTTCGAAAATACTTAACCGAATGGCTTCAAATTTGGGGTATCCAAATATATCAAAATGTTACATTAGAGGAACCAAGCGTGTGATGATTGCTTAAGTGATTTGGGAGTTATCGCCCTTTTGAGACAAGTTGGTTGTCTTTCGTTTACAGGCGTAATATTTATTTAAATCACTCAATTGTTTGGCAGTAGATAGCTTGAATACGGACTCTGAACAGAATCACTACTAGAAAATGGTCGCTCTTATAGTTTTCATGTAAACCGAGCCTGAGTTGACATTGCATGTGAACCCAGTTCAGATGCCTATTTCTCCGAAAATACTGAACCGATCGATTTCAAATTTGGGGTTTCTGAATGAATCAAGATTGTTGAATAGAAGACCCGATCCAGGTACGATTGCACACATGATTTGCGAGTTATCGCCCTTTTCAGAAAAAGTGGCTTTCTGGCGTTTAAAGGCGTAATATTTACCTAAACCACTCCATTTTTTGGACATAGATAGCATGAATACGGACTCTCAACTGAGTGAATTTTGGAGGTTGTCACTTTTATACTTTTTGCGTAAGCCGTACCTGATGAAAGTGCTGGTGAACACACTTTAGATCTCAAAATCGCTCCTACTATACATAGATAATGAGCCTGGGGTGCCATAAAAAATATACAAAAAAAATTAGAAAAATTCACTGCAGCCGTTGTCGTCAGTTGACTCGAAAATTTGTACTCGAAGCACATTTCCTCTACACAAGCCACACGCCTCACAAACATCGCAGAAAAGGCACACGCGCACTGACGCAAAACTGTATCAGCGTCAGTTTGCCGACGTCATGTTTGATTGACGTGATGCTGGCATTTCTTGGGGGTGTGTCGTCACTTTTCGGAAGTTCTCTATTTGTAGACGGAGAAAGCGGGAGTTTCATTGATGTAGTGAGCTTTGTTTTTCCCACTGACTCTCACTCAATAGCATAGTAGAGTGAGAGAACACCACATAGGTCTCAATGGAGCACATGCACAAACGCGGCTCGCGCAAGTCTGTGTGCGTGCGTGCGCGCGCGCGTATGTCTGTGTGTGTCTGTGTGCGCGCGCGCGCAGCAGACATAACAGATAGTGAAAAAACGTTCGCCGCGCAGACTTGTCTGTTAAACACATTGAGCCGGTATAAATTCGATCTTTACACTGCGCAGCAGCAACACTTCAATTTTCATGGGGCTGCTTTCATTGCAAGAATTGTATCCGAGTCAAAGTTATTACGTCAAATGTATTATGCGTCATCCCAATGAGGAAAACGTCATAGATTTCAAAGAAAACAACTTGACGTCTCTCTTCCAAAACCAAGATTGGTCTGACAAGCCCGGTCAGTTGTTTCCATTCAGAGAGAGAGAGAGAGAGAGAGTGTAGTGTGTGTGTGTGTGTGTGTGTGTGTGTGTGTGTGTCCTCCCGAATACATGGCATTACAAAAGAACGACCGTGACGACAGCAGGTGATTAAATGGAAACAACATATTGGGCTGGTGGCCATCTTGTTAAAATGTATCATTCAGTTTTTATAATGATGATTATAATTATAATAGTGTGTGCGTGTGTGTGTGTGTGTGTGTGTGTGTGTGTGTGTGTGTGTGTGTGTGTGTGTTTACTTACTAAGTTTCTGTAGTTTAGCAACGGCAAGGTTGTAAACTGGCCGATGGCCAAAATCTTCTACCGTTGAAAAATAAAGGTTTGTCATTGTCATTGTCCGTCTCGCCCAAAATACAGTCAAACCTGTCTAAGGCGGTCACCCAAGGGACTGGGTCAAACTGACCACCTTAGACAGGTGGCTGGGTTAT
>JACVVK020000214.1:807500-842500 GCA_018292915.2 Batillaria attramentaria | reverse complement strand
CAAAAAAATACTGTTTACGTCATCATCACAAGCAATGTCATCATAGTTGAGACAAAAATTCAGACTTCTACTCTCTGTCGTTTTTTCCCTACGCGATGAAATGGAGGGTAAGGGTGATGCTTCAGAAGGAGGTGCAAATTTCCTCTCAAACAGAGATTTAAGAGCCATGATGTATTACGATTTTATTCAAGGAAAGTCTTTCCAGGAAAGTTCTGAAATTTTGACCAGGTGTTTTGGTGACCAAGCTCCGTCGAGATCCATGGTCTACAAGTGGTTCAAGGAATTCCAGTTCGGAAGGAGGTCGTTAGAAGATAGTGACCGTTGCGGACGACCAATTTCCGTTACTACAGATGGGAACGTGAACGATAGCAAGACCCTAATTAAGGAAAACCCGCGAATCACAGAGGATGAGATAAAGGACGCTTTGAACCTTTCCTCGGGCAGTTTGGACAGAATTTTACGGTGCCATCTCTGTGTCCGGAAGCGTTGTGCGCGTTGGGTGCCCCACCAGCTGACAGAGGAACAAAAGAGGGCAAGGATTGAATGCTGCATCTATATGCTTCGAAAATTCGACGGAGGAAGGTCAGATCGGGTCAGTAACATTGTTACTGGTGATGAAACATATGTGTATCAGTATGACCCTGAAACAAAGCAGCAGTCCTCTGTATGGCTGTTTCCAGGGGAATCCCCCCCTGTAAAATTCAAAAGATCGAGAAGTGTCTCGAAGCAAATGATTGCTGTTTTCTTTGCAAAATCTGGTCACGTAGCCACCGTACCACTTCTGGAGAGGAAGACCGTCAATGCCGAATGGTACATCAACACGTGCCTGCCCAAGGTGTTTGAGGCTTGGAGTGCACGGCGCCCACGGACAGGTACCCGCCACCTACTCCTTCACCATGACAACGCCAGTGCTCACACGGCTGCTGCAACTTTGGACTTTCTACAAGAAAACCAGGTCCAGCTCGTCACTCATCCTCCGTATTCCCCTGACTTAGCCCCTTGTGACTTCTTTTTATTCCCTTTTGTTAAAAAGGAGCTGAAGGGAAAGGCGTTTGAAACAGTTGAAGATGCTCGAGCGTCTGTCGAGGGCCAGATTTCTGGTATACCAAAGTCGGTGTGGGCTGGAGCAGTGGCTTCTTGGTTCAGACGGATGGAAAGCTGCATACAAGCTAACGGAGGATATTTCGAAAAACTGAGCTAGATAAGACTTTCCAGCACGCTCACATTTCGCCACATTCACGAACTTATGGGGTGACCCTCGTACAACTCGTAAACTCACCGCCATGTTTTTTTCAATTCATTAAATCAGGAAAGATAAGTTTCAAGAAACTTGCAAAAGGTGAATCGCATTCTAATCTTCTTAACCAACTTACCTTCATAGTTGATAAAAAGGCGTAAACGTCACACATCTTCAAGCCTCCCTCCTCATAATTTTTACACACTACTGATTTTTTTTATTTTGCTAGCCTTGCCATTCCATAGAAACTTAAAAAGAGAAGTTTCAAGCTCCTTTAGAAAGTAAGCAGGAGGATCCGGCAGGTTAATGAATAAATAGGTAAGTTTTGACAATACTAAAGATTTTAAGATAGTTATCCTTCCCAAAGGAGTCAACTGCCTTTTTCCCATTTTCGTAATATTTTAAACACTTCAAGTAATTTCCCGTTATAATTCAATTCACATATTTGGTCTGTATTAGTTGAAAAGGTAATTCCCAAAACTTTAAAGATACCTGGATCCCATTGAAAGTTCCTATCCCTCATATATCTAGCCTGACAGTTCCTCCTGCTCCCGATCCAAACAATTTGTGTCTTATCATTATTTATTCGTAAACCTGACATTTGTGAAAATCTATCTAGTGTTTGTACAGCTTCAATGAAGGACGTCTCACTGCCGTCTAGATAACAAGTCGTGTCATCTGCAAATAGTGATAACAGGATCTCCTGGCCCTTTATATCAATACCTTTGATGTCTGGGTTTCTTCTGAAAAGTAATGCCAAGATTCCATATTACATATAAATAAGGTGAAATTGGGTCACCCTGTCTACAACCTCTTTGTAGTGGAAACAATTCTGAGTATTGTCCATTTATATATACACAAGATGAGGCATTACTATACAATGTTGTAAACCAATCAATCGTGTCCTGTGGAAAACAGGGGAGCCGGGGTGGTCGAATGGTAGAGCGTTGGACTTCTAATGCTTGGGCCGTGAGTTCGATCCCGGCTGGGGCCAAATATTTGTGCTGGCTTTTTCATCGTTGCCCCGTCTTTGATATCACCCTATGCGGTGGAAAAGGACGTTAAACCCCCAAACACCCACCCACCCACCCTCCTGTGGAAAACGAAAAAATTCAAGTGCTTTGTGGAGAAAAGACCAGGAGACACTATCAAAAGCCTTCTCAAAATCAACCATGAGTAGCAATCCCGGTATGTTCTCACTTTCAGTGTACAGTAGAGTGTCATATAACAAACGGATATTTTCCCCAATATATCTGCCTTTTACAAACCCTTTCTGACAATCATGTATAATACTAGGTAGAACGTTTTGTAATCTTCTTGCTATACATGCTGAACCTATCTTGTATGCTACACTTAATAACGAAATCGGCCGCCAGTTTTTAAGTTACGAATTGTTTGGGTTTCCCCTCCTTAGGTATGCACGTGATGACACTCTGGCGCTGAGTAACAGATAACTGGCGTCTTGCAAATCCATCATTGATTGACCTGACTAGAAAAATACCAATATCTTGGAAGAAGACTTTAAAAAACTCAATGGTAAAACCATCTGACCCTGGACTTTTAAGGTTTTTCATGTCTTTTAATACTAATAAGGCCTCTTGGTAAGTAATTGGGCCTTCGAGGGACTTAATCTCATCAGGAGATTGGGGCGGTCGGTGGTCTAGTGGTTAAGAGACCTGTCACCAATGCGAGAGGTCAGGGGTTCGAGTCCCACTCGGGGCAAAGAATTTTTCCTTCTCGTATGTGACACCGTTCATTCGGGCCGATCGTCGGGGGTTCTCTCCGGGTACTCCGGCTTCCTCCCCCTCTGCTTTGGAAATGTTCAGCCCACCAAATCTGAAAAATAAATGCAATTCTAAATTCCGAAATTTAAATAGCTGAGCTGACCCTTGGCACCACGTGATTGTAATGTGTTTATGTCCGGTGTGTGAGAGAATGTGTGTGATTCACGTGAGCGTGCGTGTTGGGTTCAGTTCGCGGCGCTTTGAGCCGATTCTTGAAATTGGGTAAAGCGCCTATATAATACTCATTATTATTATTATTATTATTAGGAGACAAAACTGGGACGTCGGGTAGCAAATGATGTAGATTTACATCAACAACTTCTCGATAAGTATATAAGTCTCTATAGAAGGTCTCAACCTCCTTCAAAATTTTCTTTTGATCAGAAATTACTTCCCCATCGTTTCTCTCTAGGAAACTCATTGTTTTACTAACGAAATTTCTGTTTTCGAGATTACAAAAATATTTACTTGTTTTTTCCCCCTCTACTATCCATTTTACCTTTGACCTTATTGCAATCCCTTCGACTTTTTTGTTCCGAAGTTCTTGTAGCTCGTTTTTCATGTTCGCGAGTTGCTCGACAGTGCTATCTGTAACATTTGTCTCTAAATCACTAATGTTCGCGACTAACTTTAACTCCCTTTCTGTTTCCATCGTTTTCTTATATGAAGAATATGATATTGTCTTCCCTCGTATTTCCATTAGCATGGTTTCGAAAAATAACTGGTCTAAAATCTGAAATTCAATGTCCTCAAGGGGAATATTATCGAGCGTGTCTCTATTATACAGTACTCCTCGCTTAAGGTGACCCCCCACGGGACCAAAATTTTTTTTGATCTTATCCGAGGGGCACGCTAAACAGTCCTCTGATAAGATCAACTACCAGTAAAAAACTTGATCTTATCCGAGGAGCTCAATATTTGGCGATTATGTCATTTTTTTCACATTTTAGACCGAAAGACTTTCTGCCAAAATATGTAATTCTACACACACACACACACACACACGCAAGCACAAACGAACGCAAATGCATATACCACCCCCCCCCCCCCCACCCCCACCCCCCCCCCCCCCCCCCCCTTTTTATTTTTTTTCCGAACCCTGTGGATCGCCCCTTTTGAGGGATGGTTGCACTGATGTTTCGTGAACAGCAAAAGTACTTCAACTTGCCTTCCGACTAAGCCTAGAAATTAACCAGGTCTCTCGCTCTCCCCCCCCCCCTCCCCTCCCTCCCTCTCTAACAACATAAGTATCACCACCACCACCATCATATCGCCACATTGCTCCCTGCATTCCAGCTCTTATCTCTTTCACAAAGATTGTACCAATTTCTAGATCTAAAAGGACCCTGAACGAAATAAGAAATCTTTTGTAAGTATACTCATCTGCGGTAAACTATCTTTATCGTCAGTTCATCAAAAACAAGCCCCCCCCCCCCCCCCCTTTTCAGTTTCCATTTTCATTCTTTGGGTATCATCTCGTGGAATAAAAATGAAATAAAAATTCGTCTGTTTCGTCTTCGCCTCGCAGTGCAAATCCGGGTGTTGTTTCCAAGGGAAGCCACTCTCATCACATGGATTTCATCTTAAGCGGTAGTCTTCTCCATTTGGGAACCAAAACGGGGGTGACGTAATCCGAGGTTTTCCCTTATCCGAGGTGACGCTAAGCGAGGAATTCTAAATGGTACAAAGAAGGCTTTTGGCCGGGACCAACAACCTGATTGATCTTATCAGAGGTGTGACCTTAAACGGTAGTGACGTTAAGCGAGGAGTACTGTACGTAAGAACAGCATATTGCTTTTTTAGGTCTGAAATTAATTTCTTTATTTCTGTGACATATGACATATCTTTTAATAGAGAATTATTGAACTTCCATAAAGGTCTATTTCTTTTAAACTGTTCTTTCTTCATTGATAATGCTACTAGGGAGTGATCTGATCTGTAACCTACGCTAATATTACAACCATTTGTCTCTACAGCTAACGAGTCAGAAATCAGAAAATAATCCAAGCGTCCTTGTTTTATGCTCTTAAATCGACGCCATGTGTATGCTTTCTTTGTTGGATGAATTTCCCTCCAAATATCCACTAGTTCTAGCCCATCCATCATTGTTTTAATCTTCTTTCTTGTTCTAGGTCTGTGTCTAACACTAGTATAATTCCGGGCATCATTCTTCATGTCTAAAACGCAGTTCCAGTCTCCACCCATAAGTATATAGTCATTGCCGATCTGTTCAATTTTCTCACGAAGTGTGTCAAAAAATGGACAGTCACCACTGCTTGGTCCATATAAGTTAACTAAAGTAAGACGCTTATTAAGAATTTCCACATCCATTATTATATAGTGGATCCTTCATGACATCATAGAGTTTGTACTCAAAGTTATTACAAAATAGTATCGCTACACCATTTTTGTTAGTGTCGTCACCAGCAATCCATAGGTTATAGCCCCAACTGGCACGAATGAAATTTTCAGAACTTTCTTTCCAGTGAGTCTCTTGCAAAAAATAGATATTACACTTCTGCTGCCTGAGAAAATCAAAGACGTCCCTTCGCTTATTTTTTCAGAGTAGGTAATTGATACATGTATGACTTGGAATTGAAGAGGACCCACATACTTATTGTTACAGAAGTTTTGTTTCAGCTCATCAACTACCCCATGACGCAAATAGCAAGACAAGACACAACATTTAATACACACCCACACATAAAAAAATATCGAAAGAAAAATTCATACAAATCAAGACGGAGGGGTTGTAACGGAGGATCTGGTATGACCGTGTGAACTTCAACGACAAACTAATAAAGAAGAAGAAGAAGAGTTAGCGGCAGTAACGCTCAGCGCCGCGTCAGCAACAGCGGAAGAAGAAGAAGAAACAAGGAGGAACGGCCCCGTCCTACAAAGTTGTTTCTCCAAACTTCATTTTATTTTGTCTGTTTTGTTGTTATTGTTGCCGGTTCTCCCCTCTCCAAGTGCTACCAATGACACTAGATCCTCTACGACCTCGACCGATCAGCCACGTGACTGGGGGTGGGGCCGGGTGGGGGAAGAAGGGAGAGAGAGAGGCAGAGAGACAGGGTGGGTGGGTGGGTATTTAGGAGTTTAACGTCCTTTTCCACCACATAAGGGTGATATCAAAGACGGGGCAACGAGAAAAAGGCCAGCACAAATATTTGGCCCAAGCCGGGATTCGAACTCTCGACCCGAGCATTGAAAGTCCAACGCTCTACCATTCGGCCACCCTGGCTCCCCAGAGAGAGAGAGAGAGAGAGATACGTCAGTTCCGTGAACTAAACATTTGACGTCAGCCTCAGGCAGGTCGTCATACAGAGAGAGAGAGATGACGTCAATTTCGTGAAGTAAACTTTTGACGTCAGCCTCTAGCACTGAGATCGTCTGAGGATGCTTGTTCATGTCTTGTGATTTCCCTTTTGGCTTTGTGACTGCTCCGACTGAATTATTTTTCACATGAAATCTGGAAGATCCAGAGGGTTGATGAAATGTCGGAAGCAGTGACGATACTTGCAGATTTTGTCTGTGAACCAAACATTTGACGTCAGCCTCACGCTGCTCGTCTGACAGATGATACTTCTACATATCTTGTGATTTCCTTGTTGCTTTTGTGACTTCCGTGACTGAATTAATTTTTACATAAAATCTGGAAGATCTAGAGAGCTGATGAAACGTGGACTTAAGTGCCTTGGATTGTACTTACGAAATTGCAAAATTGGAACTTTTTTGACCGGCGCTTTCTCGCAGAAACATGAAAAATGTGTTTATCTAAAAGCTCTGCTATTCTTAATACTAAAGCTATAATAGTGCAGTAGTTCATGTCATATGTGCAGTTGGCACAAGTGACAAAAATACCGGAATGATGAGTAATTTGAAGGAGTCTTTTCATAGATATTTGGCCTTATATGCAAACCACCCCTACCTCGGAAATATTTTTCTTACACAAAACCAGTCAGAGCTACAGAGCTGTGCTACGAAAACAGGCAGTATAATTGGATGATCTTCCCAATTTCAGAAAATGAAGCCATTTGAACATTTTTTGCGAAAAAATTCGTAACATGACCGATTTTTTTAAATCGGCGATAACTCTTCTGAAAATGCAGTAGGCTAAAAATCGTGAAAGGTAGGTCTGGAGAAGGTGAATTCCCATTTTATCTCAAAGTAAAAGGGCCTCCAACGAGGTGGTTTAGGAGATAGCCATCATTACATCCGTCCACACACACACACACACACACACACACACACACACAGACACACACACGTCTCACAACTCCCGCCAAAAAGAACGCAGCAGCATAGAGTGCACGTAAGGTGTCTATGACGCAGATTTCGTTACGTCACTGTGTGCGTGAAAGTAAGTATTGTGTGGAGAAACGTCACAGTCTTGTTTTGTATCACTGAAACTTGCTGCTGCGCGTAGCAAAATCTGCCCCGTCTCATAAAGTTGTTTCTCTATAGAGAAACAACTTAAAAAGAGAGAGAGAGAGAGAGAGAGATTTATGCTTTGTTCATGTATGGGTATGTCTGAATCAGTTAAGGAGTTGGAAACCGCTACACCCAGTTCCAAATGCTTGCACGCGCGCGTACACACACACACACACACACACACACACACCCGCGCGCAATTTTACTGAATGGTAATCAGACAAGCATACACGAACGCATGCGCGCACGTGTGCTTCAATATGAAATAGGTAGAACGCGATCGTCTGTGTAGTAAAGGTCCAGTTTCTCGAGCGGTCCGTGCCATGGTTTGGGTGGAACTTTATGCAACATGTCCACACTGTAAGACATAACACAATGGTGCACAGGTTATGAAGTCAGCGTTCCGTGCAACGGCGTGTGAACTGTTGTCCCCGCACTGACCCGCTCACACCACCTATAGCCCGTTCTTACACTGGGACACTGTGGACAAAAATACACGGGCATACACACTGTCACGTGATGTGATACCGTGAAGTAGCCCTATTTTTTAAACCTCTGTACTAAGGATTTATGCTGATAAAGGTGTCTGTTAGATAGCAAATATACAGGCGTGTACGCGCAGTGTGTTCGTACATGTCTACACTTAAGATATGGAGATTCAGATAGAAGGGATTACTTGACCTCCTGCTTTGCGTGTGCATGCATACTCAAGCGAAAAAAAAACCAAAACAACCGAACAACCCAACTCACCCCTACCCTTCACCCCCAGAACACACACACACACACACAGACACACACACACACACACACACACACACACACACACACCTGAAGTTTACAGCTGTCATCTGCATACAACCTATCTGACCTTGGATTTTGAACTGTGTTTATAGTTTTTGGTATGGACTGTTGTATCCATTTATTTGTGTAAATAACACTATCAGCCACACTGCTTTAGACAATTTCTGGTCCAAGGATATTGTAAAAGTGGCATTTGATGCATTTTGTTGTCTTACTTTAAAGCTACAGTTATGCTATAGAATGATGTAAAATACTATATTGCACGTAAATATATCCCAAAACACTTGTATATCTGTACCTGTAAATATATGCATGAACACCCTTACACCTCTGTTATTTTCAAACCTCTGCCATTCTGTCTGTGAATACTTTGTGTATTCTGTTCACTGAACAATAATAGTGTACGTGTTTCACTGACATATACATGCCTTGTGATGTTTCTTACTAACTTACGGACCTAAACCTTCATGTAATAATATTTTCATCCATTGTCATTGTGTAAGTACTAATGAATTTTATTGATTTTTTGTGTGTTTACATTGTCTTACGTGTGTAGAAAATGCGTTGCCAAAATCTACAGCTCGATATTCAGAGGTTACTGTAACTAGTATATGTCACGACCCGGTCTTGACTTCCTTCTCACACACACATTCACACACGCAAATAACCACTCGCTCCCATACCGCTCGCAGCCATACAACACCAGACGCAGAAAACGCTGAGAATACAATACGAAATCTTTACCACAAACACTCAACACTTAACTACACACACACAATTTAACACATACAGTAATAATTATAGCACCAGCCCTTCCGTCTGTCGCGGAACGTGACAGACGACTTGATGGTAATTACTGTCTAATTACCAAAATAGTTGACAATGCAAAACGTGATAACTACAACAGTCTTTGGCACTTAAAACTCAAAAACTATTCTGGTGGCCTGGTCTCTGACAGTTGGAGGAGTACGTAACAGAGTGTATACGCCCTTTCTCCCGCCGGAACGGACGCCGCCGTCTTCAAGGTGGAGAAGGCACACGTAGGTAGAACTCTCGTCCCAACTCGTCAGGCGGTCCACGGGTACCAAGTGGCGTCGACAGATACGCGCCTGCTTGCGTGGAGGTGACACGACCCAACGGCAGCCTCAATGCAGCCTCTACCCGTCACTCCGGACCCCAGCCAGACCGCCCTAACATAGGGCAACCGTGTCCTGCGTGAATTCGAGCAACAAAAGGAAACGCTCCGTGGCAGTGGCGATATCACTGCTAACTGCCCCAGTTTATATACCTGTACCCGTGAGCACTACTCAGCTAACTCCAGATACAGTGGCCCGAGTCGCACGTGGGAAAAGGGATCCCGGTGACACACGTGCCTCAAAACGCTGTGTCTAGGGAAATACAGTTCAGTATTATGTCAGGAAACACGAACCAAAGCATGTTCACACAAAATATTTGCACCAACGGCGGTGTTATCATCTAATGTTTGTCACCTATGAAAAACACTGATATTTGGTTCCTGACAGTATGATTGAACCCTTTGTAATGAGGGACATGTTACCGCTGTGTTTTGCATATAATAGAAAAGTTAAATGTATAAAATAAGTCCATAGAATGTAAGAAAAACTCTGCTTTCCCCTCCATCCCCCTGCCATCCCTTCTTCAAAATTGCTTTATAATGAGATTTGTACAGGTTCTGATTATCATCTGCACAAATACATGTTTGTTTGTGTTTGTATCGTACAACGTTTAATGTATCAATACAGCAATGCATGTCTGTTATAGGTTCCATAGTTTCTATGTATACTATGTATATACAGACCCATACGCTTAAGTCAAACACGCTTAAGTCGAACTTCGGATACGTCGAAGCAAAAAGTTTTTCCCGGCCAAACTTGCTCTTTGTATGACTAAATTTTCCACGGATAAGGTCGAATTTCGACTCTAGCTTCGAGTTAAGCGAGTTGCACCTTTTCACCCCCTGATTCGGTTTGGAAACTGAAATTTATTTTCTCTGGTCAACATGAGCTTACTGCTGCTGCGTTGGTATAGTTCGCCCCCTTGTGTCATTTACCGTCCAGGCTAAACAACATAGCGATTGCACCATTACCACAAGGTAACCCCAGCCCTATATCTAACCCTAAACCGATCTAAGCAGGCGAACTCTACTAAATGAGTGTGGATGCGTTTGAATAGTTTGCCCAGTACGGCCCAGGGGTGCGAACTATACTGAGGCTTACTGCTAGGATTTGTTATATTCAACACGCTCGTGTAAGCTGCCATGTCATCGAATCTCCGTAGCTATTTTGTTCACTTTGAGTTCACTTTCAGTTCAGAGTATTGGCTTGGTCTTACCATAGTCACACATGCAATGCAGAGGAAGGAGAAAGCCAAGTTTTTCTGATGGCTGTTTCGTTCTGACATGAAAGCTGCCTAGCACCAAACGGTGATAAGTTTCCAGCTTATGTTTTCTTCTTCTTTTCTAGTTTCACTGACTCTTATTCTGCTTGTAAGATCAGCAGCGTCATCTGTGCGCGCGCGCGCGCGTATGCGTGTGTGTGTGTGTGTGTGTGTGTGTGTGTGTGTGTGTGTGTGTGTGTGTGATGTACGCGCGCGCGCGCGTTCGCAGTCATATGATCGCATGTGCTCAATAAATTCTAGTGCAACGTCATATAAACACGCGCAGTCAAACAGCAGAAAGATCCAACTCTAACGGCACCAACCGGCAACCTTTCTCTTTCTCTCTCTCTCACACACACACACACACACACACACACACACACACACACACACACACACCAGGAATAACTCACTGCTTACCCTCCGAATCCGACGGAAAATCACCTTCTTAACACTGGCGACAGAAAACCTCAGAGATCAGGGGCACAGGGTCAGATCTCACGCCTAGCTCTGTTCTTGCACGTGTTTCTCGCCAGTTTCGTGTTCTACCACCCAAGATAACCGGCCCTAAGGCCCGCAGGACACGTAACACTGTCAACCTGTACTTGCACGGAAAATGTTAAATCTCCGTGCAAGCCGTGTTTTGGCGCTGATGCATCAGAAGGACAAAAAGAAATTCCCGTGCCAGCGACTGGTACGACTTATCCGAGGCTAAAATTGCAGATTTCGTTTGACATAACCGAGTTTTGACTTATCCGTTTTTGAGTACTCGTTTGACTTATCCGTGGAAAATTTAGTCATGCAAAGAGCAAGTTTGGCCGGGAAAAAACTTTTTGCTTCGACGTATCCGAAGTTCGACTTAAGCGTGTTTGACTTAAGCGCCGGTATGGGTCTGTATTCCTCTAACCCCCAAATAATTAATATTGCCACGATTCCATTGCACGCAAAATTTTACATTTTCTCTGTTGGCTTACGAATCTCTATTCATGGACTTTAGTGCTTGAAAGACGTTATTTGCATTAATTTTTGTTTCACAAAGTAGGCTACATTTGCTCACCTTAACTTGCTCTGCCGGCAGCAATCGAGAAGTCTGACAACTCGTAACTAGACTCCATGTTGGATGTAACCACTTTAGCTCCCCTATTAGCTCGCCTTTACCACGGACCGTAATACTGTACTTTGAGTCATTGTGCACTCAGCAAGTTTCGACACTGACAATTTTAATGCACACTGGCAGACAAACAGTTTCGTTATTCAAAGAAAGCCTTGAAAGACAAATGCTTTAACGTTGTAAAAAACGCCGGCACCTTTTGATGCTCCAACTGAACTCTTTTCTCAGACCCGAGTGCCACAGCGCTGACTCAGTGCGTATGCCACTCATCAAGAGCATCGAGTAAATACAAAACATGTAAAAAGTAAAGCTCACAGAAGCGCAGACCAGCAGACGATAAACATAATTATCCTTTCTTTTGTTGTAATCCAGCCTCACGGTGTTATTTTTCCGTGCTCATGCAGACATAACCACGGTAGTGAAACGGCTCAATGGGGATTTCCCGTCTGCTATTGCGCAGTTGTCGCTTCTAAATTTAACTGCTAGTCATTCACTGCGGCGCTGTTGTGACGTTGCCGCCAAGGCCAAATTCCCGACGACTCGGCCTCAATAGGCCAACCAGAGGCTAGTCATTGGAATCTTTAGTTCGTACTGACGCACAGCAGTAGACAAGGAGCGAAAGAACGTTATCACTCACCTGCATCAGACAGAAGCCGCCATTAATTTTGTTTGGAGATGAGAAATGATTGCTTATGACCTGAGCGAGGCGTGACCTTCGAGGCGAGCAAGGGGAGATAAATGCATGAGCTTTCTCGATTACAACTGAAATTATTTGTTGCCTCCCTTAGACCGTAGCTCTGAGCAAAGTACGGTATCTTGTGTGCATATCGTCTTCCTTCAATAAAGATTTTGTTTTTTCTTTTGGCAACTTTTTCCCGGGCTCACGTGTGTGTGTGTGTGTGTGTGTGTGTGTGTGTGTGTGTGTGTGTGTGTGCGCGTGCGGCGCTTCCATTTCCTTAATTCGAAGAAACCCGTGCCAAGGCTAGTTAACTTGTACAGTAGATGCGGTAACAGTGAGTCATTCGTCTAAAATTCCACATACACCCTGACTTCCTGCGTTCTGCAAACACTGACATCAAATCTGAATAAAACATTATGGTATTTCTTAGGCTGTTGATAATTACTGACAGTCCCCCGGCGTGGACTGACGTAAACCAGTCATTTGAGATCACAGCAGTCACTGACAAAACTGAACTGAGAAGTGGCTACCATCGGTTTGTGAAAAAATATGGAAACAAGAGCTTTAAACCAAAGAAACCCACTCCTTTAAAAACAGAAAATGTGTAAGTTGTCATGGTATAAGAGACAATGTGTGTAAGCAGGATCTACGTATGTATATTTTCCACCCGTCAGGTTGGGTCAGTCATAACCGGCGATTGTAGCAGCCAGGCCGAACATTACTACCATTGCACATACATTTTGCTTTATCATGTTTTGTTTTATATATTTTCATACAATGTGTCCATAGACACTGCCTAAGATAACCGATCTTGAAGAATTTACGTCTAATGTCGTTGAATTTTTTGCTGTTTGGTGATAATTACTGCCCATCAGCAGGTTCCAGCTCATCCTGTTTTGCGCCGACCGTAGAAGCTGGAAACACTGCCACAGTGACCTGTTATTTCGACAGAGATGTCTCTGGTTCACAGTTCATGGTGCGCCGACAACGCGGCAGACAAAGAGCTGGTAGGTAAACTTGATTGTACAACAGCACTAGTTCCTGCCACGTTTACAGGCTGATCTGCAAGTACGGCAATTTTTATGTTGTTTCCATTGTAAAGTCGAAATTGTAGGCGTACTAATATTATGATTCCCACTTACAAAATGTCATCATTTTACCATAAGCACTCACTTTTTCCGCCTTGTTTCCATCCGACACAGCAGTGCTCAAAGTGACTGAGTACAACGCTGCACAAAAGAAGAGCACATGATACGCAAACGTGCACGCCATTCTTGCAAATCACGCGCCTGTACCTGGAATGTGTATAACGAGATGAGGAGTACGGGGAGTGCTCCTTATTTCCCATAATTATGCACCTACAACTTTCTGCAGTTAACGACAGTCTGCAGTTAGCGACGCCACACCCGACGCTTCATCGCCAGGACATTGGTGACGGTCGTTCAGTAGCGCAGCGGCTAAATCCGATGCGCTACCCATTAGACCACCGCTCACCCCTATGTGGTGGAAAAGGACGTTAAACCCCCAAACACCCACCCCCCGCACGAAACGCCGACTGAGCAGTTATGTTATTTACGAACGTGGCTGCGAATCCGCACACATTAGATATGAACAATTGCAGAAGCCGTGCGTTCGACCAGCACCACGTATCACAGTATCTACATTACTAAGTATCAGCAAATCGATATTAGTAATCAATATAGTCTAAATTGTCTTGTATTTAGTGGAGGTTCAAGAGCTTCAGTCTCTGTGTGTGTGTGTGTGTGTGTGTGTGTGTGTGTGTGTGTGTGTGTGTGTGTGTTTAAATTTCGACAGAGCCTGCGAAACTTATTGATGACAGCCTGCAAATACCGACAGAGAAGGAGGGTGAGTGCCCATGAGCAAGCGTTGGTTGTGTTCGCAAACTGTAAAAAGTTTAATGGAGAAAGGAGACAAGTTTTGAGGAGTCAAGGACAGGAAATATGGGGGATATTGATGGACACTATTGTAGACTGTAGGTATTAGACTTTCACACTCTACACGTTCTAACACATCTTTTGCAGTGTGTGTGTGTGTGTGTGTGTGTGTGTGTGTGTGTGTGTGTGTGTGTGTGTGTGTGTGTGTGAGAGAGAGAGAGAGAGAGAGAGAGTTGATACTGTGTCTGTCTATTTGTTCAGATAATGGACAGCAGGAATCGAAGACCAGACACGAGGGCACAATTTCGGTTCCTGTTGTGGCCGTCAGCGTTTGCGTGACAGCGGCTGTTGTTACTGGTGTTGTTGCTTTTGTTCTCTTCATGTTGAAAAGGTACTTCAATTTTCCCTAACCCATCTCATCAGCACACGCTCGCGTTCTAGATTTAATCACGTTTGAAAGAGCATCGGTGAACATAGTTTACGTAAACATGCTAATTTATCATAAGTTATCTAGAATGGTTATTGGGATTAATATACTCCATCAGAGTTATAGAAACTTCTAAACGGAACAAGACTGTTTTCTCCTTTTTTAAATCCTCTTCTGTCTTTTTTTTTTGTGGGGGAGCCGGGACAGTCGAACGATGGGCTGTCAGTGCTCGGGTAGTGAGTTCAATTCCCAGCTGGTTCCAGCTATGTGTGCTTTTCTTCGTTGCCCCGTCTGCCACACATATATGGTGGTAAAGGACGTTAAGCCCTCAAACATCCAATCGCCCACGTTTTCGTCTTGTTTTTCGTTATTCTTATTTTTTTCCCTTTAAAAGAGATCATCAGTGTTATAATGTTAGCGACAGTAACTAATGAAAAAAATCTTTTATTTTAGGAAAAAGGAGCAGGACAAAAATGCACGTAACGAGGAGATGGTGAACGAGGAGCGGAACGTCGTGGATGCGTCGTGGCGAATGCATGGAGCCTACGTCATCCTCATCGCTCGCCCCCTCAGTGTCATCTAGTGAGCCGGAAACAAAGTCTCTGATAGCGAAAAAATCAGCAGACTCCATGTCTGTCTAAACCAGCATGTGTAAAAGCCTGCTCTCCCCATAGACAGGCAGTTGCAAGGTGGTCTTTTTTTTCTGTTAAAGCCAAAATGTCGACCTTATGGTTTATTGTGCACCTGTAATTGAAATGAGGTGTTTACCAAAATGTTTTGTCTTAAATTTTCTCCTAGTTTGTCAAAAAATTGCCCTTTGAAATTTGCCGAACGTTCAGTATGGCTTCACTCTGCTCAACACCGACTACAAAATTAATGAAAAGTTTCATCCTCCCTTATTAGAAACAAAACGCATTGTCAGTTGTATGGAAGAATGGTCAAACTATAAACGACTCGCGTCGAAACATCCTGCCTCGCCACGTCAAGATCGCCCCGCACTCCGATTAACATAATCACCATGTATTAAAAGGCTACGTTACGTGCATTTTTGTCCTGCTCCTTTTTCCTAAAATAAAAGATTTCTGGTAGCAGCGGTTAGTTGTTATTGGAGGCTTTATATTGTGTTGCTGGTGGCAGTTGCTCCAAGGACTGAAACGGTGCTGTGCAACTATCGTGCTAGTTTTCAGGACTTTGTTAGTTCCTTCGGAGAGGATCTCGAAGCAAGGTGGTGGTATCTTGGCGAGTCCGGAGTTACTCGGCTAGGGTTTGTGTTTTACACTTCGGCGTCGTTTCTGCTGCTAAGCGGGTATGTGGGGCGCTTGCGCTCTGGGTTATTCACCTTGTGACGCCATAGTCCTGTGCATTTGGTTCAATTTGTCAGCATTTCCGATTTGTTGATGTCGAATTAAGTATTCTGACGGGTTGTATCCTGCTTCTTTAGGAGGCAGTGACGGAGCCGTGAGTGGGAGGCAGATGGTGGAAGGATTGTTTGAGTGTGGATGACGGCGTGATTGAGCGCATGCAAGAGAGGTAGGAGGTCTTAAAGTGGTGTAGTTTATTTTGTTTAGAATAATTTCTTTTTGAACCGCTGGGTATTATTTTAAGAAAGGTGTTTTGAATGTGTTTAGTGCACATGCACAGCATGGAACCTCAGGGGTTATGGTTGGCCATTACTGTTAGGAAGTGTCGATAATTCTAGGAAAATTGTGTTTGGGTATTTTGTTTTGTGTGTTGCAGGTTCTTCTTTTTCCTTTTTTCCCTTTGTTAAGTGTAAGGCGTCCCCTAAGCATTAGTTTTAGGTAGTGGTAGCTAGCTTTCACTGTTGGTGGAGTGAGTTGATTTCGTGTACTCTTTTTGTTTTGTGTTGCTGAAAGTCAGCAGGAGGTTGGGACTAGCTTGTGTATTTTGTTGTGTTCGTGTTGCTGAACCTCAGTTGGAGGTTGGGACTAGCTTGTGTATTTTGTTGTGTTTGTGTTGCTGAACCTCAGTTGGAGGTTGGGACTAGCTTGTGTATTTTGTTGTGTTTGTGTTGCTGAACCTCAGTTGGAGGTTGGGACTAGCTTGTGTATTTTGTCGCTTGAACATGTTCTTTACGGGACCTCTTCCGCCTTCGGGCCAAATAAGCTTTGTTAATCTTAAATTGTTGCTCAGTGAGTTGCTAAGGCCTTGGGTCGGCACTGTTCGTATTGCATTCTCAGGGAAAAATTGCTGCTTACAGCTGTTTGGAAAATGAGTAGATGTTCCTTTTGACCATTGCGACCGTTGTCGTAACTTTGCGACTTCTAACACTGGAGAAATATGACTTATACTGGTCCAGCGCTGCCATGCCTGTACTAATCTCCGATCGACAAAGTCGCTAAAATAGCAACCAGTTAGCGCTGTCTAGCTGGTCTTCAGTCCGCAAGGGAAGGCACGCTTCTATGTACGTTGAACATGCACGGCAATCAGTCACCAGAATAGTTTCAGATGCTATATTGTGTCCAAAGTGACTGATTCTGATGCACAGATGAAGTGCATTCGATGAAAAGTTTTCGACAGGGTTGTTGTATGCATGGCAAATATATTGAGGACTTTAAATTCAGGGGCGAATATTCTCAGTACTGTTTGGATAGTAAATTGTCGTGCAATCGATGTCAAAATGTCAATAATATTCTGTTTACTTTTGACGCATTTCAGTTTTCTTTATATCATGTGCATCATGGTGACACGGTTGTGTCTACATGGATTACAAGATGGAAGTCAGCAGGGGTGCCAGAAAATGTGGAAAAGCCGACACTTATTACACGCTCAAAAGCTGTCAATCATTGCTTTTGTTGAACACTGATTGTCCTCATTTGATGCATTTTGTTTGAGCTGATTAAAAGGATATCATTGCTGATGGGTTTTCACGTGAGTTCTCTCTCTCTCTCTCTCTGTTTAACGGAAACACAATTTTTTTCTTTTGCTCTTGTTTTATTGTAAAACAGCTTTGTCAATATTCTTACAATCAATTCACCTCTGAACTTTATGCGAACAGGAGTATGAAATGCTTTATCATGTACCTGAAAATTAGTTGTTGCTTCCGACATTCACTGTATAACTGATAAAAATCCAGGGTAACAAACAGACAACAAAGAATACTCAGTGTCCACAAATGTTACTTCCATGATATTATACACATATTCCACACCTTTGCGCAAAACAAAGAAAGAAACAGAAAAAAGCAAATAAAAAAGCGACAAAGAAATGAATACCAGTGAAATAACAAGGAGCTTAAGCAGTTTGACAAAGTTATCTAGCAGGAATTTGCAGACGCATCTAAGTCAATTTTGAGTGTCTCAATAAATGTCATTGGTCTTTCGAAATGGGTAGTGTCGTGACTGTTTTTAGACGAGAGGGTCAACTGGTGCCTCTCCTGCCACCTAAAAGTAAAATCATGAACAAGACATTTACACCTGGGACCGTGGTCACGACGCGAACGCAAGTTTCTTTGCGCAAATAGGTTGCGGATCGTAAGTTCGTACGTGGCTACGTGAAAACTATCTCTTCCGCTAGTTGGCCGGTCACGACGCGCACTTACTGGAAACGGTGTCACGTACGGGTTATTTTTAGATAGGTGTGGGACCCCTGGGATTCCCACGGAAAACACCATCACGTGGCCTGCACAAATTCTCCTTCCAGCGTGAAGCGTGAAAGAGTAGAGGGGGTGTGTTCAGTACGCGTTCACTACAGAATTTTTGATCGAGTCATGTTTATCTGCCGTAGCGTCAGGTTAAATGCGTGGCATGTATGTGGAGAGTGTGATCAGGAGAGCATGCAGGTCGCATAAAGACCGCTTCCTAGCAGTCTCTATCTCAACACTGGACGGACTACAACCAGTAGAAGCATTTACTGCACGTACAAACCGTATGTAGCAGGCTCACTGGCAAGAAAACCAACGGAATGAACCTCAATCAAAGAACAACGAAAAACGAAAGAGGAGAGGATAACAACAACATCAACAAAACTCTCCACATACATGCCATGCATTTAACCTGACTTGCTACGGCAGAGAAACATGACTCGACCATAACTCTGAATTCGGAACCCGCACATTTCGGGTCCACTGGCAACACAATGAATGAGACCTGCATTGACAGGCATACGATCAAAACGGTGGTGGCTGATCAGTGAGGACTGACCGAGTGCGTTGAGCACTGAACTAGTCCGAAACACACACAACAAATGTTAACCCACAAAAAGGAAATAAATCAACCCACGATGTGTGTACAGCCGGCCATACAGGCCTTTGCATTGCAGGGTGCGTAGTGAACTGAACGCGCCCCCTCTACACTCAAGTCGTCCTACAGAAGATCGCACAATTCCTGCAGGTCTCTCCTCCTAAATCTAAACCTTTGAAGCATGTCCACATCGTCGTACAAGTCAAAAGGGTTAGTACGATCGCGGAACACCCTTTCCCGTCGCAATGCTCTTCTCATTTGCAGTTCAGGTAAATCAAGCGGGCCGCCATTTTTCAGATTTACGCAAAGGCTACGGCACCTTTCCGACACCCTCCTAGGTGGTGTACAATA
Source organism: Batillaria attramentaria (assembly GCA_018292915.2). Taxonomy (NCBI): domain Eukaryota; kingdom Metazoa; phylum Mollusca; class Gastropoda; family Batillariidae; genus Batillaria; species Batillaria attramentaria. The sequence goes on along the minus strand of JACVVK020000214.1, from coordinate 823,185 downwards.
CGCAAGGGTTTCCGAGCGGCCGTAACTCTGTGCAAACGTCATGACCACCCAATTTTATCACAAACCGTAAGTTACGGACCCTCGCGTGCGTAAATCGGTGGCGGAAAAGTTACGAACGCGTCGTGACCACGGCCCCTGGACTGCTAACTATCTTGCGTAAAACTAGTTCTCATCCACCATATCCAGCTACATGTTTGTGGCCACTGAGCTGCTTGGTTGACTACACGATATGTTTTGGCCATTTTGTTTGGCTGGTACATCCAGAGCGTGTGTGATAGTTATAATGCCGTCTCCCATCTTCATCTGGCACCAGTGCGCACAAATTAAAAAAAAATTATGTCATTTAATGTCTACGGGCAAAACAGTAAGTATTGGAAAATGAAATCATGGACACAAGAGTTTGTGGCTCAAAGTTACACACACACACACACACACACACACACACACACACACACACACACACACACACAGAACAACAACAAAACCCGAACAGATCGAGGCACTGCTGCACTCAGCATAACTGCATGAAGCACGATAAAATTCGAACAAAACTTCTTTTAACTCTGTTTAAAGCGAAAGCATCCAGCGTGGTTCCAGTAACAAAAACAACGTGCCTCTAATCACACTCACCTTCGGCAATATTATTTATATACATGCATTGCAAATCATTACATGGCATTGTATCCGCTATTCTTTTTTCCTTTATTCCTATGATCTGTCAAAAATTCAATGTATCTTGGAAGTACCAAAGAAAAGAACATTATTCTTTCCTTCATTTTATCACCGTGCAACTCGGCTCTTTTTATTCTTTATTGCAACTGTTTCTTATCGGTTTCACATTCCACCAAGGTATTTGCCAGGGTATATTCAGGGCTTTGTATTTTCATAGAGTCGAGGGGAATGCCTTAAGTAGCCAGCTGAATCGGTTTCAGAATCTGATCCCTGCTTGTCGTCAGAAGATCCCGTTTCTCTGTGACGATTGTTGGAAGCACCAGTGGCACCATGACCATCGTTGTTTGAAGGCGCGGTCTGAGAGCTGTCAGATGATACACCTGTTGCCTCAATGTTTCTGAGTTCTGTGTTTTGATAGAAAGGTACAGTGTGGAACTCGGCTCCTTCCTCCTCTGTCTCGTCACGTGATGGCTCTGGGTTCAGGTAGTCGGCAGGTGGATTACGTGGTCCGTGACAGACTGGGGGCGGTGCGTTGTCTGCAATAGTACAGCTCAGGTTCACAATGACATTCTTATCTGCAATAGACTTTCTTAAATTCAGGAATCATTTCATATAAATGTATATAAATATATAATCATATGAATTACTTTCATTAGTCCATTTTCTGGTCATTTCGCGCAGATTTAGCAGTTATTCCCCATCAAGCTGTGGGATACCGACGAGTATTTTGATCCAAGACGCAGATCAACCCTGAGCTTTAGCGACGGGTTTATTGCGTCTTGGATGAAAATACGAGTCGGTATCCCACAGCTTGATGGGGTGTAAACGCTTTATCATCCTTTTTTTTTGGGGGGGGGGGGGGGATTTATGGCATATTTTGAAAGTTTTTCTTAGCAAAAACGCACAGCCGACAGCGGCTGCACATGGCAGACGAACGAGTTTGTACGTCGGCAGAGCACGACGCCGACAGAATAAAGTGCGCCTTTTTATGCTGGCAGGACGGTGTCAATTCACTCATAACTCAAATTCAAACAAAAACACGAGTTTTAAACTTCCACTAAAGACACAAACATGCTGACGCTATCAAGGAAATGTACATTTGCGAGGTGAATGCGAACCGATCCAGCACAGCTCAATCTGTTCACGCTTTGCACGATTAGGGCCCGTCCAAGCGGGGGTCTTCCTGTCGCGATTCTTCACGAAATATGAAGCTTTGTGAGTGTTTATTCTAATATTTGTAATACATGTATACCGATTAAAGTGTCCTTCCCCCAGCAGCTACATTGTATAACTGCATGCATGATACAAACGATTCAAGAAGCTTCTGTTCAATCGGAGATCTATCTAGACCACGAATCTGCTGCCATTCTCTGCGCCGATAGCACACGGCCAAATCAGTAAATAGCATACATGTCGGTGAGATCGGTCGATTGAACTTTTTGAGAACGACTTTTGATAAGTGTTGGTTAAAACTGTCCGAAATTTGAGTAAGAATTGCTTGCTAGGTACAGGCTACTGTTGTTTTGTACTTGAACAACGAGTTTATGAAGTCGGAAACACCGATATGCCGAGTCAAAATGTTCCGTCGTCGATGGTGTTGACATCGGGAGCGAGTTCTCCCCAAAGAGTAGTAATACATGTACTTGCTCATCGATGACAATGTTTTTTTTTTGGTTTTTTTTTTTTTTTTTTGCCAAAACGGCTGTATCTCTGTGCTTTCTGTCTGAAAGAAAGGGAAGCATGCCTGATTGTCATGTGATGTCGTGCTCTGTGTCACATGATTTCTCAAGTACTAGTACAGTACGGACACTTATTCCACAGAAGAGATCAAAGAAAAAGAGGACGCTATGGATGATAAATCTTTTTTCTTTTCTTACACGATGAGATATCGAATGGTGTGTGTGTGTGTGTGTGTGTGTGTGTGTGTGTGTGTGTGTGTGTGTGTGTGTGTGTGTGTGTGTGTGTGTGTGTTTTGGCCTACGGTTGTCTGAGGTTAAAAAAAAATATATCGACCGTTGCACAAGTGACTACACGGATCTTAATAATAATAATAATAATAATTTGTATTTGTAGGGCGCATTTCTGTAGAATAAACGCAATACGAAGATCACTCACCGACACTCACGCACATTTTACAAAGATAGACAGATATACACTGGTGAAACTGACCAGTTACACAGGAAACTCCAAGAAGGCCTTGCAGAAAAGGCACCTTTCATGAATTGCTTTTGGAAACAGACAGTGTGGGCGCATTTCTTGCAAATTTTGAGAAGCCTCCCGGACGACGACCGGAGGGTGCGCGACAGTTGATAGGTGACAAGTGAAACTGAAAGGTATGGTGAAAGGGTGCCATCAAAGTGACGATAATTATGTCAGATCGGAAATTTTATACTGAAGCCGGAAATGAACTGGTAGCCAACTGAAATCTGAAAAGTGGTGTTGCATGCACTCGCTTACATGTGCTCAAAACTAAACGCGCAGCGCTGTTCTGAAGGCGGCCCAACTGTTCTGCTTGAAGGCCAGCCAGTTACAGCAGTCGAGGCGTGAGGTTATGAGCGCAGTAACTAATTTTGTACAAGCACTCTGTGAAAGGTGTGGTCGAATTGATGGTGTTCATCCCTGATACACGACTGAATGTCTGTCTGGACAGAACTGAAATCTGCTGGCTGTGCACTCTGTAACAAGGTAAAGCTGACCGTCATATCTGACATCTGAAAATCACATCTGATAAAGATTGAGAGTACAGTGTGAACTGTGCACATACATCTACAACTTGCAGGTCAAAGTGAATGTGATGACCTTGACCTCATTGATGACCTCAGAACTAGAACCTACCTACAACACCATCTCGTCCATCAGCAGCAGGAGGGTCGGCATCCCAGTAGAGGTGTTCACTCGGTGCTGACCCGTCTCCATCTCGGGCCAAGCTTCGTCTTTCGATAACGTCCAGTACTACAGCAGGCTGGGGTTGTGTCGTATTTCTCCCTGTAAACATTGATTTTCATGAGCAAGTCTGAAATTGTTTGCTTCATTTATGAAAGCGGACAAAGCACATCCAATGGGACATGACTAGCAATGGATCGAAAAGATGACTGCAGAATGAACAGTTCTCTCCCATGCTTCTCCAATGGTTACATTTCAACTTTTACCGGTTATCAATAAATATAATTCACTTTGTCTTTATGTGGATGATGATTGAATAAAGAAAGGCGTATCACCATATGAATCTAAACACCAAGAACGAACCCATTCGATGCCGGATGATGACAATGACTGTGGCAGTAAAAAGCAGAAATGCAGCAACGGCAGCTCCGATGATAACTTTCAGATTATCTAAACACAAATACAAAATCATGGTGGAACTTTCAGCTAAAACACACTTTTTATATTTATTTATTTATTTGTGTTTTGATGGGGGGGGGGGGGGGGGGATTGTTCAGTGATGTATCGGGTCTTTTTCCTACCACATTCCAGTGATATCAAAGAATGGACAATGGCAAAAACACCAGCACACGTGTTCGATTCCCTGCCGCGATTTGAGCACGACCCCAGCAGCTTCCGTTATCTGATGCCCCTACAGCAAACAATGTGTGATGTAGCATAGACAAAACATGGTAATGTGCTATCATCACAAGGAATGTGCTTATAATTATTTTGTTCGGAGAAGGGAATAATAATTTAGTGCATTGCAAGTTAGTTAGCTATTCAGAGCTTAACGCCGCGCAAGCAACTAAGCGGACTATTTCCCAGCTGATGTGCATTTCAAACTCGGTTTAGTGTCTGCGACTGGATTACAGCCGAAGACATTACATACCATCCATCACATGAAGTGAAAAATGTAGCTGACCATGGCCGACTTCATTGAATACAGTCAAACGCCACAAACCCTCGTCTTGTTCCCGCACATTGTCCAGTCGGATTGTAAGCTCAAGGTCAGGTGGGGTACCGGTCAGGAACACGTAACTGGCATATGGAAAGAAATCGAGTGTTTTTTTTTTTTATATTGACGAGTAAATTATAAACGTGTAAAATACCCCTTTCCTCATCTTAATTTCTGGCGAGTGATGAACGATGTCTGAAGAATCATTGTAAACGTTATTAAGAAATAATCCCGGAATGTGCACCAGGTTTCGAGAAAGGATCCTTCTCTGAGTTGCACTCGCATACTGACTAAAATAACCAAACAGTGTGCACATTTCGGGTTTGCATAATTTTTGCAAACAACGATACTGACTTATGTACAACTCCCTGAACTGGTGTGTATACAGCCCAGCATTCAGGTTATTTAAGACTGCAGACACATTCTCATAAGTTTGCTTTTACAGGGAAGAGAAAACGGAGCCTTTATTGGTGTTCAAGTCGCGTTTTACCTAGTGCAGTTTACTGTTGGGGTCTTGGCGACAAAGAAGTTGCCTGTAGACCCTTCGTCATCAGATGTAAGTTTTGTCAGCTGACAGTCAGTTAACACAGTGGTGTGCGTCCGTACAGGAAATTGTATTTCCGCGTCGTGACCAGACTCCACGATGACGTCATTAGAGTCAGGTTTCGCAAATACTGGGGCGCCTGAAAGGATGCTTTATTTAGAAGTAAGTCAAGCTAGAAAATTGTCAAAGGGTTCTTTGTGATCTAGAGCCTTTAGGCGAATTAAGGAAGAAATATTCATTACGATAAGACATTAAGTTTACATTTCACACGTATCTTTCCAAATTTAGCACAATGCATTTTTTTGTTCAAAACTGCTCTCCCCCGCCCCCCCCCCCCCCCTCCCCTTCGTCCCTCTTCAGTAACACTGTCAAACAAATGAACTGCAACAAAACACCATCGAGCATTAAACTACCTTCTCGCTTTACATTTATGAATACTGCATGGTTTGCATATATTCAAACAATGTCACTTCCAAACACAAAATTCTTGCGCAAACAAACGACAACAACAAGAAGAAGAAAACAAAACAACAACAAAAAAACCCCTCTCGTTGTCTGCTTTGGGCATTAGGGAGAGGGAGAGCTCTCACGCAAATCTATTTATTTGTTATTTTTTATTATTATTATTTACGATAAAATTAATGTACAACGTACTTGCTTGCACTTCGAGCCAAAATTCGGCAGTGCCACTCCCGACGTCATTGGTAACTCTGAGCTGCCATAGTCCCTCGCCCTGTTTCCTCACATTGTCCAGCGGGACAGTCAGCACCAGGTCAGGTGGGGTTCCAGTAATTCTGATAGAACTTTGACAGAAAGTACGAACGGTATAAACAAAAATAAAATGCAAAAGAACGCTTGCACATCTCATATTCCTCTCTGTCACAGGCAAAGAAAACAGAGCTTTTAGAAATACTATTTGTGATCAATCACCTGGAACAGGATTAATTAGTGAGCTGCATCCATGTTGTATGTCATAACTGTGTGGGAGAGACAAGAGAAACAAAGCTTACCTAAGACAGTCTATTTTCATTTCGTTATCTTCTGAATGTGTCAGACTGCACCCTGTCATCCTGTCTGTATGTGTGCGGATGTCAAAAGTGATGGTTGCTGTACCTTTATCGACGCTGACAGTCTGGTTCTGTCCAGTGACGAATTTTGTTGGACCTGAAACGACAATTAAACAAACCCCAGCTCAACAGAAGCAAAATTCTAAAACAAAACAAAAAAAAATAAAATTAAAAAAAAAATTATAAATTATCTTCATTATCTATGAGGCAAGCTATACTCGTCGAAAACTTATTCTTACATCTGACCAGAAGTGTGGCTGTTTCGAAAGCCCCCTGCGCCTCACAACGTAACTCTCCAGCATCGTCACAAGTGACATCATACAACGTGTACGTCATCCTCGTCCCGTGGCTGTCCTTGTGTGTGTGTAGCATGATGCCATGTCTGTCAAAGATGGTCGGCAGGAGAGGCGGGTTGCCCTCTTCATAGTCACAATTGACAGTGATAGTGTCGCCTTGATTGGCTGGTGCTTGTAGTTCAGATCCATGTGAGGTGAGACTGAACTTTGTGAGTCGCACAGGATCTGAATATGACCATGATAATAGTAACTCCTGTTATGTTTCTTGATGGCAATGGTGAGACTAGTGTTGACGTAAAAGCATGGTTGTTGGCAAGGGGTGGTTATTTTAATTTTACTTGAATGGTGCGTTTAAACTTGCGACAGAAAACCTTTGGTTGGAAGTGGATGTGTGGGTGGGTGTTTGGGGGTTTAACGTCCTTTTCCACCACACACGGGTGATATCAAAGACGGACTGATTCGAAGTAAAGCAGTCACTGATCAAATCATATAATGCCATGCAGTAATGCTTTTTTAAGCGGAGGATGGGGGGGGGGGGGGTGTCTTTGTTCTTTTGGGGGGCGTGATAGAAAGATTCATCTAATGCAAAGTAAATGATACCATGACAACCTAATTCAAAATTTGAAGTCATCTGACTTTCGTTGTACTTACAAGTAACATTGACTGTAACTGTCACATCGCCGATAATAGCGTCTCTGTCTGTCCATGTCCATTTACCGCTGTCTGTTCTGCTCATTGTCTTCTCCAGCTGGTACGCTCCGTCCTCGGTACAAGTACAACTTTTGTAGGGAAAGCATTCGTGTCCTCGAACTCGAATTACACAGATAGGTGACAGTTCATCTTCTCCACTAATCTCTATGGTGAAGTCTGCACCAAGGTGTTCACACTCGGCAATTGTAAAAGGAATCTGGATCGTGTCGTTTTCTTTAGCAGTAACGGTAAGTGAAGAGTCGAGTGTTGGGAACTCAAAGCGCGCACCTGGACACGGAAGGAGAGCAATCAGTCAGTCTGAACACATCCATCATTTCCATCATCTGTCCACTATTTTGTAAGTCAGCAGGTTTTCAACTGGCGATAAACATGCAGACTGAGTAGATCTGTCGCCGATTTTGTTTTTTCAGCTTGAAGATGAATATGAATTATACGTGGTCAGTTAGTCTAGTGTTCATACGCTAAGTTTGTATTAAAACAAATGACTGTTTTATTGAGACAGACGCTTTCTCCAGCTGTAGCCGATAAACAGCGGATTATGATTTTACAATCTAAGGCAACTAGACCTGTATAATATAGATATGGCCAAAAGTATGTATAATTTATGCTGCTGACGGTAATTTACTTATGGTGGTGAACGTGCCTCCTTTGGTGATGCACGTTAAACACCTAAAACCCACCCAACCCAACCCTCCTTTGATGATGATGATGATGATGATGATGATGATGATGATGATGTCAAGTCAAAGTGTTTGTATGAAAACCCCGTTGGGGGTACATGAAACGAGACAACATATAAATCAAGCTTACCACACCGGCCAACATACATCATGATATCGCTCACAATACCCCAGCAGATGTTGGGTGGCTGTACAAAGCCCTTTACAATAAGTTTACACACACACACACACACACACACACACACACACACACACACACACACACACACACTTATCACTTTCAGAAACATACAGCTGGGCTCCGGGTAAACTCAGCAAAGAAAGTTGAAGGGGGGGGGGGGGGGGGAGGCTCTATGGTCCAAAAAGTCAGACATTGACACTAGACACAAAAACTGATACTTACATGGGGTTTGATGTTGACACATGGAAGGGAAGCACACAAGAAGCAGAAAAAAGCCACAGGCTGCAAATTCTCCTGCCATATTTGTGTAGCAGTTTCGTATGAATGCTATATTGCCGCGGATGAAAATGAAATTTCCTCACGCCCCATATTGAACTCGAAAGGTGCACGAATACAAATTTTGTTTCATATCTTCCTTATGTTTGAGCCTATATCAACGAAAAGTTCATGGGGGTGATATTCTGAGTAAGAGCAAATGCGGACAGCACAATGTGCAACAAATAATGAACCCTCTCTCCCTCTCTCTCTCTCTTTCTCTCTCTCACGTTAAACTCCCAAACACCCCCCCCCCACCCCTCTCTCTCTCTCTCTCTCTCTCGGGGAACCGGGATAGCCGAATGGTAGATTGTTGGACTTTCAATGCTCGCGAGTTCGAATCCCGGCTGGGGCCAAATATTTGTACTGGCCTTTTTGTCGTTGCCCCATCTTTGATATCACCGTATGTGGTGGAAAAGGACGTTAAACTCCCGAATACCCACCCTCTTCCTCCCCCTCTCCCTCCCTCCCTCACACACACACACACACACACACACACACACACACACACACACACACACACACACTGATATCAAACAGGGACTGCACATGCACGCTGACCGAGTCTTTTACCGCATGTTAGACTGCGAGCAAAGCCGAGACTAATTTGAACATAAGATCACAGGACGGCTTGGAGAGTCATGCAGGTTAAAAAAAAAAAAAATAGACGCCTCAATTATCGGTTGAATTCTTCCCCTTCGTTCCCAAGCTATGTATGTCACATGTCCAAAGTATGCGTGTGTCTGCCTGTAAGCATAAAGTGTCAAGCGCAAGTGGGGAGCCGGGGTGGTCGAATGGCAGAGCGTTGGACTTTAATGCTCGGGTCGTGAGTTCGATCCCGGTCGGGGCCAAATATTTGTGCTGGCTTTTTCATCGTTGTCCCGTCTTTGATATCACCCTATGTGGTGGAAAAGGACGCTAAACCCCCAAACACCCACCCACCTTCTCTCTCTCTCTCTCAAAGGTTTGCAACTAATAGTTTAGCAACGGCAAGTGCAAAATAGTATTCACATGACGACTGTTACCGTTGGAAAATGAAGGCTATTTTCTCTCTCTCTCTCTCTCTCTCTCTCTCTGTGACACCTTATTCGTAAGTGTCTGCCCTCCTTGTGGTTCTACTCTTCTTTATCTTACGTCTAGTCTACAAACGACTGTAGTGTAGTGATTTAAACGTTTGTCATAAGTAGACGAGTACTTTCATTTTGTCTTTTTATCTTGAATTTTGTCTTTTGTTTGACCATTCTATTCGTAGTGACTTGGCGTTTGTCATAAGTAGGCTAGCACCTTCATCTTGGTTTTTTTATTTTTATCTTGTCTTCTTATCCTGAATTTTGCCTTCGTTTTGTCCATTCTATTTGTCACTCAACACATACATTTTCTCTTGAATCGTTTAGAGTTGTACCAGTATGAAACGCCAAAAAATACGCATTGGACACCTCAATGTATTTCATCTTTTTAACAAGCTACCTGATGTTAGTCTCTACTTGAATAGGCCTGATCACTTTCATCTTGTTGGTCTCTCGGAAACACGCCTAAATTCAAACATTCCCGATGAATCCGTTACTGTCCCCAATTTCTCCATCATCAGACGAGACCCTGCATCACCTGGAGAAACAGGTCTAGCCGTATACATCCATGATTCTATACGCGCAGACGCCATGATTTAGAAACAAAGGAGGTTGAGTGTATGTGGCTTGAGCTGAAAACACCACAGAAACGAGCATTACTTCTGGGTTTTCTATATCGTAACCCCGCAGAGACCTTAGAATGGTACGATCATTTCCTAAGCATGTGCGATAAAGCCAGTACGTGTAAGTCTGATGTTCTCCTAATGGGAGATTTCAATATTGACATGTTAAAACCACACAACGCATGGGACTCCACCACCACCATGTTAGGACTGAAACAGCTAGTCACTTCTCCCACTAGAGTCACCCCACTAACGTCCACCATTATAGACCACATCTACACCAACAACCCCCAAGCCGTCAGTGACGTACTTACTTAGGCCCCTGGCTCCACGTGGAGCATAGGCCATCGACAACCCTTCGCCATCGCACTCTGTTCTGGGCTATTCTTGCCACTCCAGTCCAGTTGGTCCCCTGCTTATATAACTCTGCCTCAGTGTCCCGCCTCCAGCTGTTGCGAGGCCGGCCTCTCTTCCTTTTCCCCTGTGGGTTCCATGTCAGGGCTTGGCGTGTGGTGCTGGATGCTGGCTTCCTGAGGGTGTGTCCAATCCAGCCCCACTTCCTCCGCAGGATCTGCTTGGCTGCTGGTTCCTGCCCTGCTCGCTCCCACAGCTCTTCATTCCGGATCTTCTCTGGCCATCGGATGTTGAAGATGCGCCTCAGACAGGTGTTGAGAAATGTCTGGATCTTCTGCTGCATCGTCTTCGTTGTCCTCCATGTTTCGCATCCGTAGAGCAGAACTGACTTCACGTTGGAGTTGAAGATGCGAAGTTTGGTTCTTATGCTGACAACTTTGGATGCCCAGATGTTCTTCAGCATGACCATTGCTGCTCTTGCCTTGCCGATTCTGGCTGTGACGTCTCGGTCTGTGCCTCCCTGTCCATCAACCACACTCCCCAGGTAGACAAAGGACTCTACCTCCCTGATGGACTCTCCACCGACTGTGACTGGTGTGTTGGCAGTGGTGTTGATCTTCATCAGCTCGGTTTTCCTCCTGTTGATCTTGAGCCCTGTTCCGGCTGATGTGGCTTCCAGGCATGTAGTCTTGTCCTGCATCTGGCTGTGGCTGTGAGACAGGAGCGCCAGGTCGTCCGCAAAGTCGAGGTCATCCAGCTGCGTCCAGAGTGTCCACTGTATCCCGTTTTTCCTGCCTGTTGTGGTGGTCTTCATGATCCAGTCGATGACCAGGAGGAAGAGGAACGGGGACAACAGGCATCCCTGGCGGACTCCGGTCTTCACCTCGAAGCTTTCTGACAACTGGCCGGCATGGGCAATCCTGCAGCTCATGTCTTTGTAGGTGCACTGGATCAGGGAGATGATCTTCCCGGGAACTCCATAGTGCCTTAGCAGCTTCCACAGCGCCTCTCTGTCTACACTGTCGAAGGCCTTCTCATAGTCTATGAAGTTGATGTAGAGGGGGGAGTTCCACTCCAGTGACTGCTCAACGATGATGCGTAGGCTGGCGATCTGGTCAGCGCAGGACCTGTTCCTGCGAAAGCCCGCCTGCTGGTCTCGGAGCATAGGGTCGACTGCCTCCCTCATCCTCTCCAGTAGAATTCTGTTGAGAACCTTGCCTGGCACTGACAGGAGCATGATCCCTCGGTAGTTGCTGCAGTCCCTGAGGTCCCCTTTCTTTGGCAGCTTGATGACGATCCCTTCTTTCCACTGGGCTGGCACCTCTTCCTTCTCCCAGATCTTGCTGAATAGGCTGTGCAGCATGTTGACGGCTGTCTCTGTGTCTGCTTTGATGGCTTCTGCTGGTATCTCGTCCGGCCCTGCAGCTTTCCCATTTCTCAGTGTCATGATGGCTTTCCTGATCTCCGCCTTAGAGGGCTTGTCGCAGTTGATGGGTAGTTCTGTCTCAGCTGGCGGGATGTCTGGTGGTGTTTCAGGGATGGGGCGATTTAACAGCTCCCTGAAGTGTTCTGCCCATCGCTTCAGCTGTTCCTCAGTTGTTGTCAGTGGGTGCCCGTTCTTGTCCTTCACTGGTTTGTCTGTCTGCTGAAATTTGCCCGCGAGCTTCTTGGTCACCTGGTACAGGTCTTTTAGGTTCCCTTGTCCAGCTGCTTCCTCTGCTTGATTGGCCAGGTCGTCGATGTAGTCCCTCTTGTCCTTTCTGGTGCTCCTCTTCACTTCTCTGTCAGCTGCTGTGTATTCTTCCTGTGCCTTTGCCTTAGCTCTTCTTGTTCGGCTCGTGTTCAGTGCAGTTTTCTTCTTTTTCCTAACTTCCAGCTTCTGGATGGTATCAGCAGAGATCCATTCCTTGTGTTGGGTCTTTCTCTTGCCAAGGACCTCTTCGCATGTGTCGTGCCAGAGTTTCTTGCTGTGTCCCCACTGTGTCTCGATATCCATTCCACTGTCTTCTATCAGGTCTTGCAGTGGCTGGAACCTGTTGGAAAGGCTGAACCGGAATGCTGCTTGTGTCTCTGTGTTCCTGAGTATGCCAACGTTGTACCTGGTCCGTGTGTTGTTGGCGTTGGTGTGTCTCTTAAGCCGAAGTCTCAGTGTTGTTGCAAGAAGGTGGTGGTCTGATGATACATCGGCACCCCTCATCACGCGCACATCTCGCCACGATCTCCTGAACTTCCGGCTGATGCAGATGTGATCAATCTGGTTCTCCGTGACATGGTCCGGCGATCTCCATGTGGCCTTGTGGATGCGCTTGTGTGGGAAGATGCTGCCTCCTATCACTAGCTGGTTCAGGGCACAAAAGTCTGCAAAGCGCTCGCCATTTTCGTTCATCTGTCCCAGTCCGTGTGTTCCCATGGTGTTCTCATAGCCTGTGTTGTCTGATCCAATCTTGGCGTTGAAGTCTCCCATAAGTATGGTCATGTCCTTGGCTCCTCCTCTATCTATCACTGTCTGCAGTTGTTGGTAGAAGTCATCTTTTTTCTCCTCTTCCGCATCATTGGTGGGAGCGTAGCACTGGATGATGTTCAGCTTGATGTCTTTCTTCTTGGTGATGAATTTGGCTGTGATGATGCGGGAGTTGACAGGTTCCCAGCCGGTGAGTGCCCGCTGTGCCTCCGGTGCCAGCATCAGGGCCACGCCCTCAGTGTGGGGGGCTCCATCCTCTGTGTGTCCCGAGTACAGCAATTGCTCTCCCGATGAAAATCTCAGCTGTCCTGTCTGTAGCCACCTTGTCTCACTCAGTCCCAGTACTCCTATCTTGTAGTTCTTCATCTCTCTTGCTACTTGTATGGTCCTTCCTACTTCATACATAGTCCTGATGTTCCATGTGGCTACTCTCGTCGTCGTCCTGGGTGTTAGAAGGGGGGTCGGCCTTGCAGCTTCCTTTCGGCTTTCACTGCAGTGCGTCATAGGTCTCCGGGATGGAGACCCTTCCTTGCCCAGGTGAATGTTTTGGTTTGTTGCTGTCGATGCTTCTGTAACGTTATGTTTTTTACAGGTAGGGCTGTTAACCCTACGCAAACCCGTTTAGCCTCTTGGAGAGGTGGCGTAACCGTTGATAATCTTAGTGTTAGTGATCATTTCCCTATCAGCTGTACATGGAAAACAAAACTCCCGAAAGTGAAGAAAGGAGGACACACATACATCTCGTACAGATCTTTTAAACATTTTAATGAAAGTGATTTCCTATCTGATCTTAGCCGTACGAACTTTGCAGCAGTGTTTAATGAGAACGAGCCTGACCGTGCCCTCTCTGTTTGGTATGAAATGTTTCTAAAAGTTTTTGACAAACATGCACCCCTTAAACGCAAACGAGTAAAAAACACTGTTACTCCACCGTGGCTAACTCAAGAGATTATAGACGCCATGAAGGTAAGGGATAAATTGCGACAAGAGAAACGCTTCAGTGAATTTAAAAGGGAACGTAACCGTGTAAAATCTCTAGTCCGGCAGGCAAAGAAATCCCTCATTGACCGACTTATCAAACAAGACAAGGACATGTCCTCTTTGTGGCGTGCTATAGCCGTTGTGACCGGAGGCGCTAACAAGAAATCAACAGGCATCCCATCCGACCTGACTGCAAACAAATTTAACCAACACTTCCTCTCCGTCGCCGAATCCCTTGCCCCATCACATAGTAACACTGACCCATACACCTGTCCCGATACACTCGTTCAGTTCTGTACAAAGCGAACAGCGGGCACGAAGCCATTCGTCATCCCCCCACTAGCAGTCCACGAGGTTGGCACATTTATCACCTCAATGCCCAGTAAGAAATCAGCGGGACCAGATGAGATCAGTCCCAAAGTACTCAAAATGTCGCTTCCCTATATAATTGATTCATTAACTTTCATATATAATCTATGTATTCAGCACAACGTCTTCCCAGCAGAACTGAAGAACGCCAAGGTCATACCGATTCCAAAATCCAAGGATCTTTCCGACATAAATAACTACCGTCCCATATCTTTGCTTTCTGTCTTATCCAAACCTTTAGAGCGGCATGTTCACAAACACTTAATGGAATTTATTGAAAGTCGCAAGCTTTTTCATTCGCTTCAGTCCGGCTTTCGCCCGAAACACTCATGTCACACGGCTCTAGCACGCCTGACGGATGTTTGGCTTTCTGCTATGAACAATACACAAGTAACCGGTGCTGCTTTCATTGACTTGAAAAAAGCGTTCGACCTTGTCGACCATGACATCCTTTTGACAAAACTGAAACTCTATCTTAATGACGTCACGCCAAGTACCAACACAGCAACCACCCACACCGACAGCGCACACACAGGAAACACACATTTAGTAACAACGTCTCAGTCGAGTCGTGATGTGTCTTTATTTTTTCGTTCCTACCTCAGAAATAGAAACCAAAGTGTCTTGTTGAACGGCTCATACTCGTCAAAAAGCTTGACTGCTCGAGGCGTACCTTGGGCCTCTCCTTTTTATGTTGTTTCCATAGTAATGAAAACAACATAATAGGACGGGCTAAAATTTCCACGTTCATAGGCAAGCATCTGTGGTACAAACGCACGTCACTGCCGATCTCCCGCAGAGACGATTATGCAAGTGTAACTCTGACAATGACGTAAGAAAACTTGCGTCATCGATGCTGACGCGTATGGTGTTCCGAACGCAGTTCTCCTCCTCAGTGAGTGCCGTCTGTGCGGATGTGTGTGCGTGTGTGTGTGCGTGTGTGCGTGTGTGAATTGTGTCCGGGCCCGTTTCTTCGAAGATACTTAACCGAATGGCTTCAAATTTGGGGTATCCAAATTTATCAAAATGTTACATTAGACGATTCAAGCGTGTGATGATTGCTTAAGTGATTTGGGAGTTATCGCCCTTTTGAGACAAGTTGGTTGTCTTTCGTGTACAGGCGTAATATTTATTTAAATCACTCAATTGTTTGGCAGTAGATAGCTTGAATACGGACTCTGAATTGACTCACTACTAGAAAATGGTCGCTCTTATAGTTTTCATGTAAACCGAGCCTGAGTTGACATTGCATGTGAACCCAGTTCAGATGCCTATTTCTCCGAAAATACTAAACCGATCGATTTCAAATTTGGGGTTTCTAAATGAATCAAGATTGTTGAATAGAAGGCCCGATCCAGGTACGATTGCACACATGATTTGCGAGTTATCGCCCTTTTCAAAAAAAGTGGCTTTCTGGCGTTTAAAGGCGTAATATTTACCTAAACCACTCCATTTTTGGGACATAGATAGCATGAATACGGTCT
>JACVVK020000214.1:717500-802500 GCA_018292915.2 Batillaria attramentaria | reverse complement strand
TTTGCTGTTGGGGCTGTTGCTGTTTAGCAAATAAAAGCGACACAAAAGGGACAGAAACCACTTAACTTTGACAAAGGACGGCACAGGTCGACGTTTCGGCTTACGCCTTCTTCAGGATATAAACAAATGGGACATAACTTCAACAAACAAGCAAAAGGTAACTCTGCGAACGTACTGACATACACGGCGCGGGAAAAAAAACAAACAAAAAAAAACGGTGCGCGAGAAAAGGACCAGAAAAAATAGTAAAATTATCACAACACCCATCCTTAGGTGACAGAAGACCATGGACTGTGTGTGAAAAAAAAAATGTTGGGCAGAAAAGAACAAAAAAGAATAGTGAAAATTAGCAATCACAACACCCATCCTTTGGTGACACAGGACCATGGATTGTGTGTGAAAAAAGTTCAGAGGGTTATGTTACGGCTTTTCGTTCAAACCACCCGGGGCCTGACTTCCCAGGCGCTGAATAATGTGCGACTCCATGTCGCGTCTGTCTGTGGCGTCACCGTGCATAAGCCACAGGCCAGTTACTGTCATATTTAAGATGGAGTGGCCTGCAGAATTGAAATGCACGGCAACGGGTTTTATTCTGTTGTGTCTGGTGTCGGCGATATGTTCAGCAAAGCGTGTTGCCAGGCTACGTCCAGTTTCCCCAACATACAGTTTGTGTTGCTGTTTAGTTTGTTTGGTTCAGTTGTTGTTGTTGTTGTGTGCTCTCTCTCTCTCTCTCTCTCTCTCTCTCTCGGGGAGCCGGGATAGCCGAATGGTGGATCCTTGTACTTTCAATGCTCGTGTTGTGAGTTCGAATCCCGGCTGGGGCCAAATGTTTGTACTGGCTTTTTTGTCGTTGCCCCATCTTTGATATCACCCGTATGTGATGGAAAAGGAGGTTAAACTCCCGAATACCCACCCCCTCTCTCTCTCTCTCACACACACACACACACACACACACACACACACACACACACACACACACACACTGATATCAAAGAGGGACTACAAGCACATTATCATAGAACCAGAGACATAGTAAGGAGACTGAAGTCTGAGCGAAATTATGTAGGCCTATAGTAGAGCGGAAAACGCAATCGGTGGAGTGATACGTGATCCGTCAAGTGACTAACCAAGGATGGAGGGTTCCAAAGAAATTAGAAGTACCTAGTGTTTATAAATCTGAGTATAAGAAATGTGGTCAGGCTGGACAAAATATGTGAGAAAAGGATTTTTGGAGAGTCGAGCGGTCGGGAACCAGTCACAAATTGCCTCCCTTACTGGAGCTCTTGATGGAAAGAACGTATCGCTGGTCGCAGATTTTGTAAATAAATCCACCCAAACTGAGTATTTTTCAGATTTGTAGCAACTTCACGCGTTTTTGGAATAAAAAGTTTCTTAGTAAATACTCAGAAGTAAATATATTGAACAATTAATGGTCAAAGACGATCGGATTTACATGTTGACATTAGAAACAAGATGGCGGCTATACGGTGGGCTCCGCCGGCAATCCATGGGGGTTTCAACTTTGTAAAAACGTGGTGAATCCACGCGAATTCCAAACCAGTTTTACTCCAATAGGTCTAACGGTAATAAAACCACTTGGCATTATTATTTTTTCCCCTGAAAAAAAGCGTATATCTCAGGTTTGACTTACTGCTGTGGGGCACGACGCGTCCATGTATGATACTCATACTGAAAGAACGCCACAAACTGAGCCGACTGTCCCGAATCAATTTTACTCTCAATTAGCGTGCACTCCATCGTTAGGTTTCTTGAGTTCCTTTCCTCACGGGAAGGTAGGAAAGGGGAGGACAGCGCACACGGCAGATACTATATTCCCAACCAGATGTTGGAAAGAAAATGACTTCTTTTTTTTCTATTTCATCGAGTGGTCAAGTTACGGTGTTGCAACCCAACCAGTCAGTTTTATTTCCTGAAAAGTACACCAGTCGTTGTCAGTCACCTAGATCACTAAAAGTATGCTCTGACTTGACGATTTTTTTTCCCCACTGAATATCATTTCACTGCTTGATTGATTGACCGAGTGTGTGTGTGTGTGTGGGGGGGGGGGGGGGCATGTGGGCATTTGTACACCACCACCACCACGTTTTCTGCAAAGTATATTTATTTGTTTCCTTTCTACCATCCCTCCCAGATCCTGAACATGAACACTTGATATAAAGTTGGCATGAAGTTGAGGCAGGCATCATGGACAATGAAGCATTGATTTTGGACTTTTTTTTTAGAATGTAAAAGTCCCAAACCTGACAGGACCTGTCATGACCACTAGGCCAAATCTCCTTGTCAGCCTTCTGTTCTGTTGTAGCAACAGTCTGGTCCAGTAAAGACTATGAACATGATGGGCTTCTTTGCCATTACATAAATGACTCTAGGGGGCGAAATAGGTGAGGGTCATTCTTCCACAGGTTTTTAAGGGAAATTAACCACCGCCTATAGAAATACTGCAATCACCTTCTTTTACTATGTAATGAAAACATTAACAAGAAACCAGCAGTACAAATCTTATACAAGAGCAGTCAGTGAATTTTCATTTCTCACTGTCAAAATTTAGCATCCTGGATAGTGTTTTGATTGATTATGAAGAACTCAAGTCACAAGGATCTAGCTGAGTCAATAAGAATTGCTCTAAATCCCCTGTCCTCACATTGACACATGACTGAACATGGGAACAAGTGAAGACAGTAATAGAAGTTTGGTGATTGTCTTTGAAACATGTTACATGAAGCACTGTTTTCCTTAATGACTTATTGCTATCAAAGATTTACCTATTTAAAACATTCCTGATAAAATAAAATAAAATAATGAGTGGATATTCTGTGTGTGTGTGTGTGTGTGTGTGTGTGTGTGTGTGTGTGTGTAGTGGTGGTGGTGGGGGGGGGGGAGGTGAGGGAGTGTCAGGGACTTTTCATTTCTCACTGTCAAAATGTAGGATACTGGATTGTGTTTTGACAATTTAATTATGAAGAACATAACCCATAAGGTTTTGGGTGAGTCAATAGAAACTGCTCAACAACCCCTTACTTCACATTGACATATGTCTGCACATGGAAGCAAGTAGAGACTTTACAACATTTTACATGAGGCATTTATTCCCTGAACGACTAACAGATCTAAACCCATTTAAAACATTCATGACAAAACTGAAATTTAAAAATTAAATAAAATAACAAATGATAAAATAAAATAATAAAATTTAAAAATAATAATAAAATATAATAAAATAAATTTTTTAAAAATCATTTTAAAAAATAAAATAAAATAAATAGCACTGTTGTCTGGTTGGACAAACAGTATGGCGTTTGTGTCTGACTCTGCTGTACTCCATGTACATGTATTTGATTCCTTTCAAGTAAGTTCACTTTTCATTGCTATTTGTTTTCTAATACTGAGTCGCCTGAATAAAATCTCCCCTTTTTCAGACATGCTACATGTACTATCACAAATTATTATGATACTTTTTCTGCCTATTCGCTCTACATAAATCATTATTATCATTTTAAAATCTTTTGATCAGCAGAAGCTGACTATCCTGGGCTCTAACAATATCTTAGAAGTAATTTCTTTGACATTGCATGTTCTCACAATGCGAATACAAGTGCTAATTTAAGTCAGTAGGGCAGATCTAAGGCAGTGGATACGGAAATGGTACCTGCATGTAGAACAGTGGTACATATGGTACCTACATGTAGAACAGTGGTACATATGTACATCCATATACAATAAGCCTATTACAATAATAAATGGTTTTGAGACTCAGACTGTAAAAAACAGTTTACCAAACATAGAAGATTGTAGAGTACTTAATGACACTGGAACACGGAAATGAAGTTTCAAAGAGTATGCACTGCGGTGTTCAGTTCTATGTAGGTGGTGGACACTTATTACACAGATTTCTGCTGCTATACACGTGAAACGTGTATTCCATGTGACATTTCTGTTGTTTGCATTTGTCAAAAGTTAGAATTTCAGCAGTTACTGACAACATGCACCACAGTCACCTTCTATTGACTGTTTTGTTTGCATTTCCGTCGGTGAACCCTCTCCAGGTCTCTCCCATCAACTGACCTTCTATGATGCTGTGGACGAAATGGGCACCTCCAACACCAACATCCCCCTCCCTCCTCTCACACACCCTTCTGCCCACTACACACAGGGATGTTTTATGTGGAAAATCACTTTCGCATTAATGTGGTTGATAACAAACAGCTGAACAGTGTATCCATTATCCGTAGTGTTAGCTCTGCATTTGTTTTGCCCTGCTCAAGTAATGAAATTAAATAATATGTCTGTGTCAAACATGAAAGCACTCACTGCCATCCACTTTCCTTCAATTCAGTGATTTTTTTCTGATTTTTTTTTTCTTTACTGAAGGTTTTGTATAACAATTTTACTATACTCATTTGAAAAGTCAGTTAGGTCCTGAAGCATTCAATTTATGGAATTTATGATTACATGTAAATCAGTTCTTTCAAGTATTTAAAGGCGGTTATTGTGGATACACAAAGCTGAGAGAGAGAGAGACAGATGTCTATGCCCATCCCAGTGGAGGCGATTACCTGTCGCCGGGTAGCAAGGACAGTATGCCCCGGCCAGGGACCTAGCTTCTATGCAAATATTTCAACTGAGAAAATCACTTTTGCATTCTCAAACAGCTGACAGCTATACTAAGGGTATCAGATATCTATTAACTCTGTTTTGCCCTAAACCAACCAGTGAAATTAATAGGAATGTGTCACACACACAAGTACTTTCATCTTCTTTCCTTTTTCTATACTGCAGCTTTTTTTGTGCTTTTTTTTTTTTTTTTTTTTAGTTATCCAGTGACAAACTTCCAGAACTGAAGCTGCTGATTTATCACATCCCACACACACACACACACACACACACACACTGTGAGACGGAGCCCGGCTGACACATGTGCTGCATATGCGCGATTGAGTAGGGATGGGAGTAGGGTTAGGTGTTGTTCTTCAGTTTAAAGAAATAATTTCTGCTAGTGCTCACGTCTTTTCCCACGATAAAGTGTCTTGTGTGCGCTAGAATAAATGAATAGATTTGTTGATAAACATCTTTATGTGATGAAATCACAGGGTCCTACTAATTACCGAAAACAACCGAAAACGACCGAAAACAACCGAAAACAACTCTTAATACGGGTAGAACGCAGTTAAAACATAGAAAAAACAACACATAACCATGATTAAAGGTGAAAAAAGAGGCCTTAAACTAGTTAAAAGGAAAAAAAGTACTTATTCACTCCAAGAGAACAGGACGAAATGAACGTTTCTCCCAAGGGAAGCGACTCCGTCTGGTCCAGACTGGTTATTTTCTGCATTGTCACCTTTTTTCTTTTTAGCTTTTTTAAGGCCTCTTTTTCACCTTAAATCATGTTTGTGTGTTGTTGTTATGTTTGTGTATTGTTATTTCTATGTTTTAACCGCGTTCTACCCGTATTAAGAGTTGTTTTCGGTTGTTTTCGGTCGTTTTCGGTTGTTTTCGGTAATTAGTAGGACCGGAAATCACAGCCACTCCAGTGGTCGTTTTGATTTCGCCCTTAGCTGCACTGGCGTTAAAAGTCTGAAAAATTATCTGTACTGGCACACGCAGGACTTTTGAAAGAAATCTGTGAAACTGTTTCCTTTGCTCACATGGCTGATTCTATTGCTATCGACCCCACGATACTGCAGATCAAAACCCTTCGGCACGCAGTCTTGTCATTCAGGCGATGTGTCAGCCGGCAAAGCCGCTTTCCAAATATTAAGCAACTAAAAGTTATGAAAAATAATAAGGATGTCAACCAGAATTGTAGTTCTGCAAATGTGCACCGCAATGTCTCTTGATCGAGGCGTAAAAGAACGAAGCGAGCTAATTTAAGACAACAACAGGTCGAGTTCTTCGCGATTCTTTCGAGTACGCGCCAAATATGTCACGTGACACTTCCAAGGGATCATCGCGTTCGTACAGCGATCGTGTTTGAATTTGTATGCGTCTCTACTGGCAGATACAAAGAAAAGTTTTTGAAGTACACTTTCCTTAGCCTTACAATCAGTTTATAAAATATCTTTAAAACTGGCTGCTCGAACTTTGCACTGACTGCAGTTTAACATGTTAGTAAACTGCTGGTCCCCTCAAAAATATGGCTGTTTCGTCTGCACTCACGGAGCTGACAAAAGCAGCTACAGCAAATTTTGTCCAGCCTCCGTCGTTCTCAAAATGGTACCAAACCTTCTTTTACTTTACAATCTTTCACTCCATATGCCCCATCCTTTGTTAGTCACAAAAAGATCACTAGTTTGGCGTTTCACTATAGGGCCCAGAAAGTTTTCCGCTCTACTAAGACGCAGGAAGTGGTCTCATAGGAAGGGAGACAACACCATAAACCTGGTTTTGGATGCTTTAGAGCTGGATCAGGACACGATTTTGACTGCTAGTTGTCATTACGAGTGTACTCGTAGCCCGTCAGGAAAGGGTAAAAAGAAAGAGCGGTGGTGGACCAAAGGGTGGAGTTGTGCACACTCTCTTGTTAAATTAGAAATTGTTAATGCGCATTACCTGGAAACGTCAGTTATTTTGCAAATGACATGATTATTTCCAATTAAACTTTTATTGTGGGGCCTAAAAAAATTGTGCTACTTACAGTGTCCATGTCCGCATTTTGATTTTGGCAGGGCATCCTGTTTTCTTTGTGCTCTGAATACAAAGTCGCTTCCTTCGGAGGTAGGCATCATGGTCTCCTTCCTATTTAAAACTAGAGAGGCAGAAGCCTCCATGGCTCCCTTGTGACACAGGTCAAGGTCATTCACAAGAGTATGTTTGTAAAGCTCTTATCACTATCCATTATCATGCCAAGTAAAGTGTCTCTGGCGCTCTGAGTTCATGGCAATATTACAATTTTCCCCAAAACAGTTTGTATGGCCTTGACCTTTGGTCAAGGTCATTCAAATGAGATCTCATCAATGTCTATCATCATGCCAAGTTCGATGCCTCTAGTATTTGCAGTTCCCCCGAAAATGGTAATGTTGAAATTCATAACAGACAGCTTTAATGACCCTGACCTCAGTCAAGGTCATTCAGAAAGGAAGGTCTCATTGCTGTCTATCATCATGCCTCGTTTGGTGCCTCTACTGTTTGTTGTTTTGGACAAAATGCCAAGGTTAAAGTTTCAAAAAAATACACACGCTTGCATGACTTTGACCTTGACTAAAAGTCACTGAGCACAGGTATGTCTGTAAAGGTGATGCCAATGTCAATCATCACACGTATTTTGAGGCTTCTGATCCTTCTAGATTCTGGGAAAATGCAAATGTAAAATTTCCCAACAGACTGTTTTAATGGCATGTGTGCATAGGTCTTATCACTGTCTATCAGCACGCCAGGTTTGGCACCTCTGCTGTTTGTTGTTTCTGAGAAAATGCCAATGTTAAGGTTTCACAAAAATAGCTTGTACGGCCTTGACCTTGACACAAGGCCACTGACTACATGTACATCTGTAAAGTTCTTATCAATGTCTGTCATCATGCAAAGTTTAAAACCACTGGTGTTTGTAGATTACGAGAAAATGCCAATGTAAAATTTTCAAACAGAGCGCATTAGTGACCTTGAACTTGAGTCAAGGTCATTCAAAATGATATTTTGAAAGGTCTTGTGGTTGTCTATCAGCATGCCAAGTTTGGTGCCTCTGCTGTTTGTAGATTCTGAGAAAATGACAACGTTAAAGTTTTCTGGACACACACACACACACACACACACACACAGACAGACGACGGAGGGTTAATACATAGACTCCCATTGTTACACAAGGGAGCCAAAAAAAAAATGGTATGATTGATATTCCACATCCCTTAAACTTTTGGACCAGCTAGAAGATCCAAACTGTACATTGTACTCTTTATAAGTATTCATTATTATTATTATTATTGTTACTCTAGGTTTTTACTAACCTCCTTTGGCGGTTTGCCCTTCAGATGACTATTTGCCCTGTATTTCTCCTCCATGGTGGCAGACAACAGGGCTCCCTAAACTGTGCGTCTGTGCGTAATTTACGCACTGAAGTAAAATTTTACGTCCTAAAAAATATTCGAGGGGGTACGTTCTTATCTATGTCTCTGGTACGTTGAAGCATTATGAACGCGATCTGTGCTTAGCTTGACGCACTACCTCTGCGCTACCGTGCGTACGCCTATAGGCTTGTTGTGATCGAGTGAGTGTTCTCCCTTGCCACGGCCGCGTTCAGTTCGGTTCTGCTTTTGGTTCTGTTTAACGCGCGCAGGCGTTAACTGTCTACTGCTGCAGATCGGCGGCTACTACAGCCACTCGCGCGTAGTGAACGTGCCCCATCTTTTTTCCGCTTCTGCGCTCGAAACTATGGACGAAAGATTTTAGAGTCAGTGCTCTTGTTACCGATTGGATTCGCTTTCTCTGTGACGAATCATGCCACCGAAAAAAGTGAAAGTTCAAAAGACTATGGACTTTTTCGTCAGCGGAAAAGTGGTGGAGGGGCTCGAGCCCTCACCCGGCAGCGGGTGCACTTCGGCGTCGCATAGAGAGCTACGACTGATTCAGACGTCGCATCAGAGTCGGCACAGAGCAGCAAAAAGTCAGAGTTTCCAACTTTCAAAACTGAATTGTACCCACTTCATTTAATTATATGATTTGAAGTTGATAACATTCAGTTTTGCACACACACACACACACACACACACACACCTGCCAGTGTTCAGCAGTATTTACTGAATTTATAATTCCATGCACTAAACACTTGAGAAATGATTCTGACCCTTTAAAAATTGAAAGTGGAGGTACAAAGACCCCCTAAAAGTTTGAACTGGGGGTCAGTGGACCCTTTAGGTCTGTAGCTTTTAGGGAGCCCTGGACAAGTACCTCATTGCACTCGGATATTCCAGCTAGGATGAGCCATGAGGGGTTTACCCTTCGATGTACACCACACAATCCGCGACTCTCCGACTGATTTTGAAGTCTCATCTTTGTACCTTAAAACAGAGACATACATAACATTTTATTGTGCCACCGTTTTTCTTTTCTGGGCTTTGTGCATTATTGTGCTACAAGTGAGCATGGTATATTTTGTAAACTTCAAGTCGAAGTTGTTGGTTCAATCAATAAATCTGATCAGTTACAGTTTGTGTGATGAAATTTTTTTTTACGCAAAGAGCCAGCTCCAAAAATTTTACATGACCGATTAAAACTGAAAAACACATTAAGTCCACAGTCACAGTTTCTTGTGATGTGTATGAAGAAAAACAAATCAATTATTAAATCCGGTGCACTACAGCTGAATTCTGTGGAAGCTTCAGCCACTTTGACCATGACACACACAAGCTAAGTTTAGGTGATGGATTGTTTATACCAACAGAAAAACAATAGAACACAACACAACAGTCCAGTGACCACCGTATGCATACACTATTACACACACAGAGATCTATACACACTAGGAGGCAGACAAGAAAGCTTCAATCAAGAGTTTTAATAATCGATTCATACTCCCATCAAAATGCACATTCAAAACAAACTTCAACCCAGGAATGTCTGCATCGTAGTTGAAGATAAGGCGCAACACCTTGTGGTCTTTGGATGCCTGCAAATAAATTCCGTCCTGCTCAGACAACAGAGATCTGATTTCAGCCTTCAACTGATGGAGTACTTGAGCCTGATGACTTGTGTGCAGACTGCTTGCCAGAGCATCAACATTTTCATGGGGGTCATACGGGTAAGCCTTCCCTCCAATGATGAGAAGAAACTCTTGCGCAGTAGCTCCATCGGAATCCTCCTTTTCACCAGGGACTTCAGTGATGGTCTTGTGCTCAGGAGAAGAACCCTCTGGCAGAAGAAAATCTCCCCAGGACCATGCAGGTGGATCAGACCTGCACGGGAAGCAATTCTATGAGTATACATGTACACATTGGGAAATAATATTAGACATGATAATTAATAATAATAATAACTTTCTTCTGTTGGCTCTCAGGCCTTCTCATACGCTGGTCCAAAAGCCTGGAATTCTCTGCCTCTTTCGCTCCGCCAGTCAACCTCCCTCGAAACCTCCATCTAAAAACCTACCTGTTTTCATCTCAAAGCACCATCTAATCTGCCTCAGTCTTTCTCCATCTCCTTATTAAGTACCATACATGCAGTTACCCTGAACCTTGACTTTTATCTGTACCTTTACCTGTACTTGTAGAACTGCCTTATAAAGTTCTATAAGTAGATTACAGTGCTATAAATAAATTAGTATTATTATTATTATTGGGAAATAATATCAGACATGATAATTCATATAGTATTAGCTACATTTGTAAGAAAAACCTAAAACATGGAAATACAAGAATACAAAACACTTACATCGCTGCTGCTTCCCTTGCTCGTTGCGCGTTCTCTTTGTACTGTTCGTTTTTTCTGGCTTTCCACCCCTTCTTCTGGGTAAGACGTTTCCGACCTTTTCTGCCCATCTGTTGAAAAGGGATGAACATAATTAATATTTAGTCATGATTTTAAATCAGTAACTCATAGCCTACTTCTGATTCTAATCTGGGGTGTGTAAAAAATAATAAAAAATCAAAAGGAATGGTATGCTTTGCAAATGTGAAACTCCACATTATAGTATCAGTAATGTTACCAATAACCCTGCTGCTGGACTGTTGCCATTACAGATACAGATACAGATAACTTTATTGTCCTTAAAGGAAATTTGTCTTTGTCTTCACCGACACGTAAAAATCATGAAGTCACTCAAGGCTTATAAAATCTCTCTCTCTCTCTCTCTCACTCTCTCTCTCTCTCATGCCTCTCTCTCTCTCTCATGCCTCCAGCTGCAGCAGCACCAGAGCTATTAACTTACATAAAAACGCCAGTAATAACAGTAGTAAAATCAGACTGTATGACTAAAACATTTGTAAAAAACAGCTCGTCAAGGAATGACGTACGAATAAAACATCACGAATTCAACACACTTATTGCACAGGGTAGGAACGACTTTTTAAACAGGTTTTATGGCACACGGGAACTCTAAAACGCCTACCACTAGGCAGTCTTTCAAAATAACGGTGCAATGGATGCGAAGCATCAGTTGTGATGGCAAGAGCTTTTCTTCGAACTGACATGTTGTAGACTTCCCCAAGCTGGTCCTGGGGTCTGCCAATGATCTTACCGGCAAGGTTGACAACTCTAGCAAGCTTGTTCCGGTTTTTGACACTGAGGTTGCCAAACCATACTGTAATATTGAAAGACAGCAAACTTTGAATGAGACTCTTGTAAACGTTTTCCAGCACACCCTCACTAACGCCAAAACTACGCAGCTTCCTAAGAAGGAAGAGACGCTGCATCGCTTTCTTGAAAATAAAATCAGTGTTTTGCTGGAAAGTGAGCTTGTTGTCTATGTGTGTGCCGAGGTATTCAAAACAATCGACAACGTCTACAGGTTCACCATTGACGACAATTGGATGGAAAATACCTGCTGAGCCTTTCGAGAGGTCCAAAACCAGTTCTTTTGTCTTACCGACATTGATTTGAAGTGAGCTTGACGTGCACCAATCTTGTAGGGCACGAACATGATCAAAATACATCTGCTCATACACTGTTTGTTCTTTCAGCAGAAGACCAACTAATGCCATGTCGTCTGCATACTTGTACAGACTTACAACTGTATTCTGAACTTTGAATTCATCAGTATAAATGGAAAACAGTAATGGGGATAAAACACAACCCTGAGGTGCACCAGTATTTAAAATGATTTCCTGAGACCAAGTACCATCCATGAAAACCCTCTGAGGACGGTCACTCAGAAAATCTCGCACCCAGTGAATAAAGCCACCATTCACAGACAAGTCAATCAACCTTTTTAACAAAATATGAGTTTGCAAGGTATTAAAGGCAGAGCTAAAATCTATAAATAAAACCCTTGCAGAAGCATTGGGTTGTTGCAAGTGCTGTGCTACGGTACTGACTAGAGTAATTGTTGCATCTTCTGTTCCTCTACGAGCCTTGTATGCGAATTGCAAGGGATCTAACTGATCTAACACTGAAGTCATCATACGCTTGCTGACAACCCTTTCCATACACTTAGCCAGCAGAGAGGTGAGTGCCACAGGCCTGAAGTCGTTAAGTAAATGAGCACCAGGTTTTTTCGGCAACGGAACAATAGTGGAAACTTTCCAAGACTTTGGGACAGTACACACGTCAAGTAACAGCTGAAACAGTTGGGTTATCACGCCTCGAAGCTGAGAAACGCATACTCTTAACACCCTACCCCGAAGACCGTCCGGACCGGGTGCTTTATTTGGCTTAGCGCGTGCAAGGCATGCGGCGACCTCCTCTTCAGTCAGCTGTACAGGCGTGTACGGAGGGATGCTCTCACACATTCTCTCACGTTCACTCTGAAAATCAATGGTGTCAAATCTGCCGTAATGCTTGTTGAGGTCGTTAACAAACTGCATACAGTCACCAGAATGTACAACTTGTCTGTGTTTTACCCTACCCATCATGGCATTCAAACCATCCCACGCCTGTTTTGCATTTCCCACACAGATGTTTTGTTCTACCTTATCTTTGAATTCTAACTTAGCCTTTTTCACTTTAGACCTAAACTCCCTTTGTTTTTCCCGGAAAGCACAAGTGTCACCCTGTAGAAATGCCTTTTTCTTTTCATTCAAGCAAATTTTGAGCTCTTTGGACAACCAAGGCTTGTTATTTGGAAACACTTTAACAGTTTTGGTTTTAATACAGTTGCCTTCGCACCACTGAATGTAACTCGTAATCATGTCTGTCAGCTCGTGTGGGTCGTCACAGTCATCAAAGAAGTTTTGCCAGTTCGTCTCATCAAAACAGTCTTGTAGTATTTCCTTATTTTCCGCCGTCCACAACTGCACAGTTTTCATCATCGGTTTAGAACATTTAACTTTCTGTCTGTATTTCGGCAAAAGGTGAACCACATTGTGGTCCGACTTGCCCAACGGTGGCCTGCTGACCGATTTGTAGGCATCAGTGATGTTACCGTAGCAGCGGTCGAGAATGCGGGTCGAACGGGTCGGGCACGTGACGTACTGCTGTAAGTTAGGCAGGTGACCCGAAAGGTCACATGTATTGAAATCAGTTGCAGAATAAAGTCATCAATTATTCCAGAAAATACATACATGTAACTATTGCATGTAACTATTCTCAAGTAGCAGTACACCTTACTGCATGCAGCATGGGAAGCTTTCAGTTTCACCAGACAGAGCTCTACAAAATGTTAACGCATAGATCTGTCAAATTCCACATATATGGAAAATACATTCTAATATTTGCTTGAACTTATACCCCTCATGGCTACAAATAAATGGAAGAAAAATGGACAGGTTAGATAGGGCTTGAAATAAGCTTTCCATAGGTATATGACAACCATACTTTTGCTTTTTGCGTTTGTTTGCAGGACAGACAGATCTACGCATATTGTGGTGCTTCCCAAAGATAGAAAACTGTATGGGAAAACTCTGTACAGCTGGATGATTTCATGATTCAATATACCAGAAATGAAAAATACTTGTCCATCTGACTGAGTGTCTCTGATGCTCTTAACAGTACTGTTGTGAAGGGCAATAGCAGACTGGCAAGTTAAACCAAAAGTCAGCCTTTGAGCCATCGAAGACATTTGCAACATTCTGAGTTAAATTCCATATTTTCTGAAGACTTTGTGAGTAAATAAAATTTAAAAAATGAAAAGTGTGACCTCTTTAAGGCTTTGGGGCTC
Source organism: Batillaria attramentaria (assembly GCA_018292915.2). Classification (NCBI taxonomy): domain Eukaryota; kingdom Metazoa; phylum Mollusca; class Gastropoda; family Batillariidae; genus Batillaria; species Batillaria attramentaria. Next base: position 788,741 of record JACVVK020000214.1, on the reverse strand, counting down.
TTCAAAGTATGTACACTAAACATGTAAACATAACTGCTGGGCCACATGATAGTTATAGAAAGAGATAATTATACCCACGTCAGCCGAACCGTCGATTGACTTTTTCCGTCCATTTCCGATATTTTTTTTAGACTTTGTGGGTGAATATAATAATATTTAAAAATACTTGGTTATTTTCGTATGTGGGTGGCTCTTAAAATTAAGTACACCAAGCGCGCAATCAATATAGCCAGACCAAAAGATTTTTGGGGGGGAAGTTATTAGTCCCTAAAGTTGGACTGATCGAAAGAAAATGATAGCGTAATGTCGAAGATCCGTTCGAGCGGAACGGAGGACCATTTTCGATTTTCAAAAACAGGTAATGGCTTCCCGAGGTAAGTTCTAAAATAAGCAAGATCAACCTTCCATACCAATCAACACAAAAAAGTCGCATCATTTTGTAGATCCATGCAATAAGTTTGGAACAGTAGGCTCCTGAAATACCGTTTAGGCGTAAAGTGCACAAAAACAAACCAGCCCGACTGAACCCCAGAACCGATCGGCTCACTTTTGAAGTAAAAAATTCGAACATACACAACATTTTCAGTATAACAACATCAATGAGACAGAGTAAAATGTTACTTACCGTTGATATGACCGGTTTCCAATGAAAACTCGAACGAATTCACGCATCACTTTTACTTCGAAAACACGGCAATCGCCAATCTCAACCACGCGTGGAACTTAGGCACAATGGCTTCCACTCTCGCGAAGTCTCGCTGTTCGCGAGGTCTCTCGGGAGTTCGCAGCGGGACCGCGCGTTGCGTATCTCTGTTATGTATGTCTCTGCTTAAAAGCAAAATAAATAAAATTTTTTTTTAAAAAACCAACAGTTTAACTGCACAGTAATGAAATAATTGTCAATATCCAGTTTCAACATGAGATAATTAATTCAAATTTGTAACTAAAGCTTCTTTTCTAAACTAACTTGGTTACCAGTTGGGTTGTAAATTAGCAATGGTTTTTGAATAGATCATGTTCAGTTCCCTAGCTGGCTGGCACCTAGCTTTAGGGGGAACAATTAAGTCAAGGCAAAGCAATTAGGCAAAGTTCTTTTATCCACTTGGGTCATCGAATACAAACAATAAACAATCAATATATTAAATAACAGCACAGTGACACGAGTGTTAACGACAACTAAACGCGCGGATGTTGCCATTCTGTGACGTTGGATGACCCCAATAGTTTTATCATATATATAGACTAGGAATGTCTATTACATCGCTAACTGGCAGCACTGGATTACCTTTACTTCGCAACTGCTGCCTCCTCCCCCCCCCCCCCTAAATCCTGAACATCTCCTTACGCCACTGTGTGTGTGTGTGTGTGTGTGTGTGTGTGTGTAAAATTATACAGTAACATCTGTGGTGTGTGTGTTTGTGTGCCGGTAATCTGACTTCGAAAAGAAGTGAACTGTAAACCAAAAACGTCACAAGTGCCGTAACAAAAGCTAAGCCAAAATCAATTTCTTCATACAATTCTTGAAATCACATCTGAAGTCCAAAATATTGCACACACACATCAAGGGACCTATGCATGGACACGACCTAAACGCGTAGGCCCTGCCTAAATTCGTAGGCTCTGACTAAATCTCGGAAATTGGTATGCATGGACACAGACAACGGGGTAGTCAGGGCCTAAACGGCAGCCTAAACGGCCCCGATTTAGTCACGCGAAATCGGCGGCCTATTAGGGCAGCGTCTGAGACGAGCTTGGCCAGCAGCTGAGCTAAAAATAGATCTCTCCCTTCGCGTCGTCTGCCCGAGCGCGACTTCCGGGAACATCTGGCCGATAGATGGCCATGCCTAAGCGAAGCTGGGGGAAATATTTCAGCGACTCTCGATACAACGACAGAGAGCACATGGAAGTTGTGTTTTCCGTATACATATCGGATCCGATAATTGATTTGAAGCAGCATAGTCGGGATAAGCCAAGCACTTTTACCCCCCAATACGGCCTGCTAAACGCTTACACATGCGACACTGACTCAGTGACGGTCACACACACAAGCACACGGTCACACACACACGATCACACACACACACACACACACACACATTTTGACACTGATACACACACACACACACACACACACACACACACACACACACACACACACACATTTTGACACTGATACACACACACAAACAGCCTGTGACACACAAACACACACAAATGAAAGCACGGTCAAAGGCGGAATTAAAAAAAAGGAAAAGGAATAAAAAATAAGAAACGCAACATTCTGATCGGACATTGATTTGATAAAGACCAGGTATGTTACACAGTCAAGCATGTACCACGAAAACAGCTCAGAACGAAATACATATTATCTTTGAAAACAATTTAGAAACTTACAACGGAAAAAAAGGGGGGGGGGGGGGGTAAATGTTAGTTTGTAGATCAGTAAACAAAGTAAATGAGTGAACAAACATGTATTCGGAGGGGAATGGGGGGGGGGGGGAACAGACACCCTCCCCCTCCCCCCAAAAAAAAAACCCAAAACAAACAACAACAACAAGAAACCCCTGGCCTAATTACTTCAGTACCTGTACTGGGTAAAAAAAAAGAAGAATCATTGTCAGTGACTCTCCGCATTACGCATCATTACTGGGATGTCTGTGTGTGTGTGTGTGTGTGTGTGTGTTTGTGTGTGTGTGTGTGTGTGTGTGTGTGTGTGTGCGTGTGTGTGTGTTTCACATTTTGCTCACATTGTACTGTTCATAAATAAAATGAATAAATACTGAAACCGTGCTTTGCGAATTCTCCGCCACCATTTGACTTTTTAGAGAGAGAGAGGAGAGAATTCTCTTTCTCTGTCATAAAAAGTGATAGTTTGCGGATCAGTAAACAATCTAAATGCAAATACATCCACACGTATCAATTGTGCTTTTTGTATTTATTTGTGCGGCTTGCCACAGTGTGTTCGAGAGGGGAGGAAGTGTTCTCCCGCTGTCTCCCTCTCTAAAAGAAAATAAGTTTTAAAAAAAAAATCAGTACGCGAAGTGATTTCACTTTGACATTTTGATGTATTTTGAAGGTATAATCTTCAAACCAACAACAGAAAATTGGTCTTCACAAAGGCGACCAAACTACTCCGGTATCTGTACTCAGTGACTGTGATGTTCTCCGTAACTGAGTTAATAAACAAAAGCGCGTTTAGGAATGACTTTGTAAGCTTGACCAACAAATGCATGCACGTCACTAATGGTTTTCAGTTTAATTCCACTTGCTACAGTGTGATGCTGTAGTCATAGAAACGGACGCAAACTCGAAAAGGGGGAGAGGAAGAACATTATTTAGCAAACTGTACAATAATGAAAGTGTTTCCAGGGGAGGGGGGGAGAGGGTTTGAAGACTGAGCTGTCCCCCATCCATCCCCCCACGAAAAAAAAAAAAAAAGATAAAAATGAAAAGCTAGAGCGAAGACTAGTAAACAAAGTGAGTGAGTGAGAAAACAAACATGTTTGGGGTACAACCCAAGAAGACACAACGTCTACTCAGTACTGTACTGACTTGGTCTCCGAGTCCACTAAACCTGACCTAACTAGGCCTACTTCAATATCGGTGATGCTCAGCGACTGCCATTATATCAACAAACAAAAATGGAGGGGAGGGGAGCTCTCTTTCAAATTCTTTCTACCGCAACATCGCCCCCGTAACGTCTCTTTTCGTCAAGTTCTATGTGACAATACTGCCGCGCGGCCGCCTTGCTCGTACCCGGAAGAGCACTCGCCCTTACCGGAGAAAGCCGAAGTGTGACGTCACACCGAGTTTCCCCGAAGCTTACAGACGCTGCCCTATGCCATAGGCTCGGCCTAAACGACAATCAGCATGGCGTTTTTTCGGTTTTGTGGAGTTTCATTCGACTATGCCAAGGCCTAGATCATGTTTTATGGGTATATATATGTACTATACTGCGAGCGTCTTTGGTGTGTACCAGACCTGTTTACCCTCAGCATTGAGAAGTAGTAAGATCAGAAGCAAAAAGTAGTACAATTTGGCAAAAAGTAGTACAATCTAGACCACGGACCAAAACGCCAGGAATTAATGCTGTATGCGCGTGCTGACTTTCAATTTATGTGCTTTCAAAATCATTTGGTCCATGTTGTTCATAAAAATATTCAAGAATGAGAAATCTGAGTTTTGTTGACTGACTGGGTAAATGTGTGTAATATCATACTGGACACCTTAAGTGTTGCCAGATGCCGCACATTTCCTGGAATTCCAAACCAGAAAATGCCTAAGTACTGACATACAAGTCTTCAAAAACAAAAGTCAGACTGTCAGGTATGCCACTGTCATGGTTATATGACTATCTGTGACTTGCTCTTACAAAAACAAAACCAACCAACAAGTGCAAATTATTATACTAGTGTAAGTGGGCGGCCGGGGTGTGAAAAAGTCTGTAAGATTCACTAGTTTTCATCTACAGGTATCTGATCTACACTGCCCGGCTACCGTAGTGGGCCCGTACTAAGGGACCACAAACTGAGATGAAAGCTCCATCTTGAATGTTACCCCCCCCCCCCCCCCCAAAAAAAAAAAAAAAAAAAGAAGGAACCTCTGCCATAAAAACCCCACAAATCCCAGTCAGAAAACACATCCACTCACTAAATGCACACTTTAATGCAATCGTTTCTCCCTCCGAGTGAAACACTGTACTGTTTTGCATGGCACTCTCATCAGTGGCTCAGCCGATCCGGTCAGCATGTCACTGTGACCTGCGCTGTGCCAGTCTCACCAGTCTAAAGATTTCTGCATTTAGTTTGCTCACCTTCCTTGAGAGGTGATATGGGAGTATGTCATCCATTCCGTAAGCAATATTCCCCTTTATTTCTGTTGTTTAGCCATATGTGACCCTCCACCACGAAATGAGTCTTAAGTCACCTCAGCGAGTTTCCCGGTAGCGTCGAAAATACCATCGGGGGGTCAGGTTATCGATTTTGAGATTTTGCTTCCATTCTGTTCTTTGATCATTCATCAATCACATCCTACAAGGAAATCTACCAATTCTGTGTATTTATATGTAAATTCCCCTTTCAAAGTGTCCTACCCATCGAATTGAGTCGAAACAATAGGCAGTAATCGGTCAGTTTTACCCTTTTTGCACACCCTCCCCCCCCCTCTACATATTGCGTAGACCCATCTCACTTGGGGTCTACGGAAAGGTCAAGATTTCTCCTTTCTGGTCATGCGAGTGACGATTGGCTAAGATTCAAATAGACGACCAATGAAAGCGTATAAAATAAGGAGGTTCGCGTAAACAAAGCGTCATTTCCAGCGTCACTAGGGGAATCCCGCTTTCTCATTGGTTCAAACCGGTCACGCGGTACGCGACTCTCCAACATGGCTGTGAACGACTCGAAAGGGATGGATCGCAACGCAAAACTTGTGGCGAATTCTCTTACAAAATTGGCCCGTTCTGCGAATATTTTTGACGATGCAGAAGCAGAGACTATAGAAGAGTTGATTGCCGACTATTTTTTGGTGGACGGCGAGGAAGAAAGCCCTGCAGTTGATGATGAATCAGCCGAACTGCCTTCGGGCCCACGTGGGGCTTGCAACGCTGAGTTTTCATCTGAATCGGAGGCAGACGAGCCTGCAAACATCAGCGATTCAGATGACGAACCACTGGTGCAAAACTGCCAGGAGCAACCCGACATGCTGCAACCAGATCATGAGCTTGGAAGAGTTAAAACTTTCAAGTGCAAGTGCAAGGCAGAGGAGAAGAAGAAGGCCCCCCTCACCACGTTAGAGCAAGCCATTCCTGGGTCCCCATGCCTGTCGCAATTCTCTGTCGATGAGGTTATGGCAAGAAGACTAAACATGGCAGAGTTTAATGAAGGTATAGTTTTTCATTTCATTCATCTAAAAATGATCAGTTGTTTAATTCATTACCTGGATAAAGTTGGCAGTTCATGCACTTATCACCTGTATTGCTGTAATGAAATGTATACAAATACAAGTTTATGATACAGTATCCTGCCAATCTAGAATCAAGGCTATGTGAATGTGATCATACAGATTATGCTGTCAACAGCTTGAGAAAAACAGGCATTTTTCAAGAAATATAACATTAAATTATTCTTTCATTTTCATGTGTTGTATTTTAACTTGTAAACCTGTTTGCTCAGTTTTGCCACATGTGTCATAAATTGTAGATACTATGTACTCATACATTCGTAGTAATCACTCTGGTGATTCTGCTTTTTATCATGTGTGCATTGTTTTTTCAGCTGAGAAGGATATGATCATCCTGGGTGCCCTGGCCGGTTTTCAAATCAACCGTGGAGAAATGACAACTGGCAAACCTTCTCGCAAAAGGAAACGACAGCGACCCAGGGTTTCCTACGTTGTAGATTCAAAGAATGTTTGCCGAGATGGCTTCAAATTCTTGTACAAGTAAGTACTGTTTTGGAACTGTATTGTATGCTTTTATGCAATTCTTAAAGCCTTGTAATTTGTATTAGTTGAATGAAATATTCAGCCCTTTTGTAAACTAATGTTATGTGTCATTAAGATTCATAGATTAGGTTGCGCTTGTAATTCCAGTTTTACTTTTAGTAATATTACATGATGTCAGCATGAATGTTTATGGTCATTTCCTGATGATTTGTTTCAGTATCAGCCAGAACAAGCTGACTGCATGTTTGGCGCATTATTTGAAACATGGTGTGACACCACGAGAGAAAGAGTGGGGAGGTCGCAAATTTAATTCAAAAGCCTTCAAGCCCGAGGACATCCAGAACACTGTCCGATTCGTCCAAAACTTCGCAGAAGACCACGCGCTGGTGCTGCCCGGACGCATCCCAGGGTTTAAAAGGAGCGACATAAAGATTCTCCCATCTGCGTACACCAGGGCTGCAGTATGGGAACATTACCGCAGACTGATGCAGGCCAGAGGTATGGCAATGTGTATTAAAATACAGTAATTGAATACCAACAGATGATCTAAAGTATAAAGTTCTTCGTGAACTATATCAGTACATGCAGTTTCCTTAATTTGGGTATTTTGAAAACCATGCATGTGCTTCAGCACACCCAGATCTTTCACTACCAGAATCATAATATTTTTTGTTTACTCCTACTATAATGAAGGAGCTGGGATTTTCGAATGGTAGAGAGTTGGACTTCTAGTGCTCGGGTCGTTGAGTTCGATCCCGGCTGGGGCCAAATATTTGTGCTGGTTTTTTCATCGTTGCCCCGTCTTTGATATCACCCTATGTGGCGGAAAAGCACGTTAAACCCCCACCCACCCTACTATATAATGCATTCACACACACACCTTCATCTAAAATGTATCCTTTATTTTCAGGTCTTCGGGCGATGGGGAAGTCCTCGTTTTTTAATACGTGGGCTCAGTACACCCCGTACATTGTTGTGGGGAAACCCATGTCAGACTTGTGCTGGGCCTGCAAGCAGAACAACGAGCTGATACGCCGAACAGTGCACCTGCCAGAGGCCGAGCGAATGCGGCTCCTGCAGAAGCAACTCCACCATCTCCAGGTTGTTGAATCCGAAAGGAAATTTTACAACGACATGGTTGCCGACGCAAAAGCTGCTGCTGCTGCTGCAGGGTTCACCAACCTCGGCCGGAACCCACCTAACACCTTTCTGGGGAGGATGCACTATAGCTTCGATTTCGCTCAGCAAGTTCATCTCCCCAGCAGTCCGCTTCAGCCCGGGCCAATCTATTTTTTGGTTCCTCGCAAGTGTGGCATTTTTGGAGTCTGTGCAGAGGCCATTCCTCAGCAAGTGAACTACTTAATAGATGAGGGAATGTGCAGCAGCAAGGGATCCAACATGGTGATCTCCCTCCTACATCACTTCCTGGAGAACTATGGCCTGGGGGAGATGAGCATGGATGTCCACTGCGACAACTGCAGTGGACAAAATAAAAACAAGTATGTACTGTGGTACATGGCGTGGAGGACGCTGCGGGCACTTCACAGCGAAATCACTGTGAATTTCATGCCCGCGGGTCATACCAAGTTTGCACCTGACTGGTGTTTTGGATTGTTGAAGCGGCGCTTTCGACTCAGCGAGGTACATTGTCTGCAAGACCTCTGCAATGTCGTGGAGACCAGCACCAAGCGCCGCATCAACCGTCCGCAGCTTGTTGGGACAGAAACTGGTGAGGTGCTTGTGAAGGTGTATGACTGGCAGACATATTTCCAGGGGTGGTGTCGGCCAGTCAAGGGCGTGAAAGAGTACTTTCACTTCAAGGTTCAGTCAGAACGCCCAGGGGTTGTTTTCCTGAAGAAAGAGTTGAATGGACCTGAAGAAGAATTTCTGATGGTGACTGATGCTACTACTGCCCAACAGCGCCTAGCTCACATGCCAGCAGAGATCCCCCCTCCTGGACTGCCTGAAGCCCGCCGCCAGTACTTGAGACAGCACATCAGGCCGTTTGTCCGTCCTGGCGTGCAGGATCGCCTGTGCCCATAATGCACACTGACCGCTGATTGATGTTTTGTGAGGCTTTCCTCAAATTTCCTGACAGTCCTGTATTATGACTGCGTCTGGGAAAAATGGGACAACAAAGTTGTGTGCGTTTGGTGATTTGACTATTTCACCGAGTGAACCCTGATGTTGTGTCTGTTGTGCTTGGACCAGATGCTGATTTGGGGAAAACAAACTATGTGTGGTTTGTGCTTTGACTATTTCACTGTGTGCTATATTCACCTTTTTGGTTGGTGCTTTTGTGTGAAGTTGGTGTTGTGACTGGAGTGGTTGGAAGTTCCTAACCGCTTACTTTTTTTCCTCCGAGTAAGGTAAGTTTCCTATTTTCCAAACAATATTATGTCAATATACACATAATAATATATATTTATAAATAGTTTCAAAGCCTTCAAAAACTAATGTGAGAGTTTCTTCATTACCATGATCTTGTGCCGGACAAGATTACCTTTGGTGCTTTGTTTTCACTTGGTATGTCGCTGACCATCATTCTCTCCTCATCATTATCTATAACACAGCTTTGGTACACAACTTTAAAACATTACAGTGAAGTAAGTTTTCACTGCATATACTTGAAACTTTCCATTTTTGTTTACAATACATTGTTGAAGATGCATGCCAAATTTGAAGTAAATCCATCCATGGTTGCTAAGGAAAGTAACTGTGTTATGTTGTGCGTACTTTACAAGCCATTTTCTGACATTGTGATGTTTGGGGGGTATTGTGTTTGAAGGCCTATAACTCAGCTGTTATGCGTCAGATGTAAAAACGGGTTGCACCATTTAAAAGAGCAGAAAAAATACTTTAAGAAAATTGTGAAAAGTAAAATTTACCAAATGGTGACTTAAGACTCATTTCGTGGTGGAGGGTCACATATGTGGTAAGTCTCAGTCTTGAAGTCGGCCTACGTGACGTCATCTGCTTTATCTAAATTTAGAGTGTGGGATTCCGGTATTCCCCAGCCAATTGTGGGAGTACGCAGGCGATGACAGACAAGTAGCAGACGACATGATGACGTGCGCGTGAGAACCAATCAGTGAGGGAGGAATTTTCACCGACCTGATTTCTGTGAAAAAATTCGGGTAGAAGTGTTTCGTTCATGGCGGCAGACGGCTGCTTCGTCCTTACTCTTTACCCATCCAGTGAGGGAGGAATTTTCACCGACCTGATTTCTGTGAAAGAATTCGGGTAGAACTAGAAGTGTTTCGTTCATGGCGGCAGACGGCCCTTTCGCGGCTTTTCTTGATGAAACGAAAACGAGGCGGAAAACCCAGGTGACGTCATCCTAAAAATAGAGTTCCCTCCAAAATAGCCTTCACCCACACTCGCGTATTCTTGCAAGATCTCGCTAGTTCTCGCCTTAGGCAACACGCGGCAATGGCGGCTTCTATGGTCAGAGGATAAAGTAAGTGCCTTATCATTGTACTCTGTTTGTAGTCCTACAAGTGGGGAATGAATCGTTATTGTTTTTCCAAACGTAATCAGTCAGACAAAAGAAGAGTAGCCACAGAAAAGGGTTGCCATATTGCCTAGTCAGGTTGAGAGGGGTGTGGCGTCGCTAACTGCAGACTCGCAGAAACTGATGATAACTGGGATCAGGGATGACAACAGTCTCGCCGTTTTCCGCCGTTCCGCTGTCTTAAAATTTTTTTTACGCTCTTCTAAAAAAATCTCCGCCGAAAAAACAAAAAAAAACGAAAATAAAATAAAAAATCAAAGCCGTAGAACTCCGTCACTGAGCGATTTTCCTCCGCTGATCAAAAGGCTTATTCCCAAATGGGATGGTTTGTACTCGGCTGACAAGCACTGCGTGGTAAGCAAGTTGGCCACCTTTCGCGGTGATCACGGCAGAGGAACCCGTGAAAAAAAGAAAGAAAAAGTATCCAAATCGTTGGAAAGACAAGTGGTTAGATGAAGTGGTGTGCGAGAGTAGAGTTGGTGATGCCGTTCGTAAACTCAACGAAGAGCAGGCGTTATGTGTACCGTGCGGCAAGAAAATCAACTACGCAAGTCGTGGTTTCATAAACATCGCCGACCACATGAAACGCCCGGCACACAAACAACGTGCTGGTGTTGTATGTGAGAATTAATATTTATTATTTAATATACATGACATTTAGTTCTGAAATCCCATGTCTTGGACAAATTTTGTTCTTGTTAATTTACGATACTGCATTCAGAACTGAATACTCATGAATTATATGGCTGTGTTGGCTTAAAGTTGTAACTCTAAGGCAGTTATTCAGATTATTCTTTGCAAAGGGGTTTACAGTATTTTTAAACATTTTTTTACACCATTTTATCTCTGAAAAACCTTCAGCTTTAGGGGGCGCTGCCCCCTGACCCCCGCCGGGGCGCCCCAGGGTCCCCCGGGAAAATCTCCTCTGCTTTTTTAAAAGTTGTTGTCATCCCTGGGGATACATCACTAATTTGGTATTTAAGGCACAATAATAATGTTAACACGCCTCCACCTAAGGATTTGTTGATCAATAAAAGCAGCAAACATAACGTAGTTTAATAATTTGCGTTTCGTGATAATTTAATGAGAACTCCCGAACAATGCGGTGCTGACGGGTCCTACTAAACCATGCCCCGGGTATGCCTGGTTATGCCTGAGCCTTTGCCCGGTTATGCCCGGGGCTGTCAGATCGCTTGTAGGCGATAGCTGAACGATTAGAAGATCTCATGAATGATTCTGTGTGTGTGTGTGTGTGTGTGTGTGTGTGTGTGTGTGTGTGTGTGTGTGTGTGTGTGTTTTGAGCAGTGCTCAGAGTGACTGAGTACAACGCTGCACAAAAGAAGAGCACATGATACGCAAACGTGCACGCCATTCTTGAAAATCATGCGCCTGTACCTGGAATGTGTAAAACGAGATGAGGAGTGCGGGGAGTGCTCCTTATTTCCCACATGCGCCTGCAACTTTCTGCAGTTAACGACAGTCTGCAGTTAGCGACGCCACACCCCACATACACACCACCCCCACCACCACATCACCACATATCCACAAAAAAAATCCAATCCAAGGGACACTACTCCTACACGACTACCAACTACACAACCAACACCATTACCTCCCCTGCCTTGATGACGTCAGAGAGATCCCCACTTTTGAGGGCTATTTTTCACATACCTATACTACTGGAGACAGAAATAGAGAAAAAAAAATGGCCGAAGAAACAAAACAGAGAGGAACAAAATAATTACTGTTGTTCCATAGACATGAGCCTAAAGGGGCATTGATTTTCAATCCGCTGTGCGAGAGAGAAAAGAGAGAGAGAGAGAGAGAGAGAGAGAGAGAAAATTGCTGATACTGACACCGAAAAAATGCAGAAGCCCGCTTATAAGGCAGTTGGGCTTGGGTTACTCCTTATATCCGAGAACTCCGTTATAAGTAACCACGGTTATAAGGAGTAAAAAAATTGGTCCCTGAGCGCTCCTTATAAGAGTGTATAAGACTGTACTACGTTGTTCAAGAAATAAAGTACCGCAGCCATAAGGCTTATTTATAGCTACCATCAGCGCCTGGGTGTGTGTTCCTCTACGGCGTGCTAATCGCCTGACTGTATGCAAGTAGAACTATAGCGTCCGCTAGAAACCTCGTGTTGTCTGCTGACTAATGCAGGTATGACTCACGCTTTTTTCAGAAACACCACACACAAAGCGTCCGCTAAAAGCACGCTGCACTGGTAGGGTGGGCACAAAGCATCGCTAGACTGTTAGCGCTAGACGAGCACAGCAGGCTATCCGCAGCGTTTCAGCAAATATTCTGCAGTCTTTCAGCAGATTTTCCAAAGTGTTTCAGCGGACTTTCGTCAGTGTGCCAGTACCCGGCCTGTCTTTAGTGTGCACGCACAGACTTTCTACAGTACATCAGCAGACTTTCGGCAGTGTTTCAGCAGTATTTCTAAGTATTCTCTGGTGTTCCAGTAGGTCTCTTTTCTACAGTTTGTTCATTGATTTCTTTTGCAGCGTGCTCTGTATGCGGCTGTGATAGTGTCTATATGATGTACAGCACGTTTTCCGAAAGATTAGAGTGACATTCTAATAAAAGCGTATCTGTGCCACGTGTACCGGCCGCTACTGTATGACTGACACGTCAGATAGGCTCGTTTTGTTGTTGTTGTTGTAAATGGGCAAACCGCTAATTCATCTTCAATACGGTCGAATCAGCATAGGTTATCAGTCGAACTGTTCAAGTTTACCCACACATTTTTAGCAAGACAGTATTTTGTGTTACAGAAACGAATCGGCTGAGGGTCTATGGAGAACTGATTTAGGGTGTATACACTGGTCTTACTCAGATCACGATGACTGCCGAGCATTCGAGATATGTGTGTGTGTGTGTGTGTGTGTGTGTGTGTGTGTGAAGTGGCGGGCCAAGGGAATTGTCGACAAAGAACGCTCAGTGTCCTCGGTACTCAAGTGTCAAAATCTAGGACAAGCTGGTTGACGACTGTGACTACAGCATGTCATTGAATGGAAACAACATATTGGGCTGGTGGCCATCTTGTTTAAAATCGGCGATAACTCTTCTGAAAATGCGGCAGGCTAAAAATCGTGAAAGGTAGCTCTGGAGAAGGTGAATTCCCATTTTATCTCAAAGTAAAAAGGCCTCCAACGAGGTGGTTTAGGAGATAGCCATCATTACATCCGTCCATACACACACACAGACACACACACACGTCATTCCCGCCAAAAAGAACGCAGCAGCATAGTGTGCACGTAAGGTGTCTATGACGCAGATTTCGTATTGTGTATTCGTAAAGTAAGTATTGTGTGGAGAAACGTCACAGTCTTGTTTTGTATCACTGAAACTTGCTGCTGCGCGTAGCAAAATCTGCCCCGTCTCATAAAGTTGTTTCTCTATAGAGAAACAACTTAAAAAAGCAGACTTTCTGTAATGGATGCTTCAGGAGTCACGCATTTTGACAAGTTCAGTATGCCCTGTATGCGGCATGCCTAGTATGTTTCTTTTTTTGTGCCAAGTTTCTAGTGAATCTCAGTCCTCGCAGTTTCACGGAACCGTTTTGATTATTTCAGATGAAGCACAGAAAAACATTCTATGATCATTGTGAGCAAGAGGTTTTCATGGTATACCGAATTAAGCGTGCCGGCCGCGTGTGCTGTTACATACAAATTATTCACCCCAGACAGCCACTGCGGCAATTTTTGAGAAACTCTAGCGGGCAGACGCTAACCTTCGCTCGACTTGGAGCTGTGCCAAGCCTTGGATAAACAAGCCTTCCACTCCATGTGCAAGTGCAACCACTCAGCTGTGTTCCAGTGAACTACGTGCACTGATATGATTTAGGTAGAGTGTATAAATTTGTTTGTACTGTACTGAAAGATAGTGCAAGTAGGGTTTACAACTCATCGCTCAGTACACCACCAAGCGTTCAGACTGACGTGTCTATGCAGTTTCCTGTTGATATTGTTGTTGTTGTTGTTGTTGTTGTTGTTTTGTCCCCAGCAACACAGTGGTCTCGTTCTGAAGGCAGAGTGACTGAATGCACAGTCGGTTCTAAATCAGTACACAGCCATGCATATTGATCACTGTCATCTATTTTCAGCGTTGCCGCAATGCGTGGCCGGCCTATCGACTCAGTGGGTCCTGTCTGTTCGCCAGCTTTACTCAAACCCAAAGTATCAGATCAGGGACGAAGCCGAATAATCAGCCTCGTCCCCGAGGTAGCCTGCAGGCTGTCTCTAGCATGTGTTATGCACCAGGAAGTACGCAATTTTCGGTTTTGTCCCAATACTGTAGGGGACAGCTGCCACTACATGGACTGACTAAAGTTAAGCAGCAAAGCAATGACATCTAAATGGCAACTGAATAATATGGGATTTGTCATACTCATAGTCTTCCGCGTTTAGGGTATTTTCTTTGGTATGGTATGGTATGGTATGGTATGGTATGGTAGACCTCTCCTCGGCGCACGTCTCCATCTCTACAGAAATGCTCATGGCGCCGCAGGGCTGGAGGACGAAGCACGGAAGCAGTGAAAGCCTGCTGCCGCTAATCGCTACTTTATGTGCAAACTTCCACCCTGCTATTCACTCTGGTGCGTGCGACAGTATTTCTGTTTTACCACGCCACCGGCCACAGCCTACTCTTCTTCGAAAGATGAACGTGGGATTTTTGGCGTGCACACTTGATATTTGTGCGTGCGTGTGTACACGAAGGCTAGACAGGCACCGTAAACAAGTCTGCACATGGATTTGACTCGATATGGTATGGAAAAATCCAACCATATTCCTGCCCACGGGGACCCGAACCAGGCAGCTCATGATCCGAAGTCGGATGCCTTAACCACTAGACCAAATCCTCTTGCTGCGTTTTAAAGTGTCACTGGCCAACCCTTAGCAGTCCGGCTTGACCAAGGAGGCTAAACCAATTGGATATACAGGCTGTCGAGGTTTTATCCTTGTTGTGAAAGACACAATTTTATAGAACGTGGGACATGCTCACAGTGAACAAGAAGAGCATCATAACATAGAGAAGTTGGAACTGCCACATCAGACTACATCATGACTGCTTGGCGATAATTATTGTTATCGCTTCACACTCGGGAAAGTTGAGTTTAATTGAAGGCACATGAAAATGTTGTTTTCCATGGCATGCACAAACCATCACTCAGCTTTCTAAATAGGTTAGTATTGATGATGGTGAAGCTATTGCAACAGTGTGGTTACCATCTGCAACAAGGAAGGTTTTAACTCTAGTACATGCGCCGGATTCAATGCAATGAACAATCCAGCACTCAGGAAACATAATGATGATAATTAGTAATATATTCCTTTCTCAGCTCAGAGAGAGAGAGAGAGAGAGAGAGAGAGAGAGAGAGAGAGATGGTTGTAAAACCAAGCATTTCAACAAGAGGCATCATTAACGCTATTGTTCCTTTTCAAGCGAGAGAGAGAGAGAGACAGACAGACAGAGAGGAGGGATGGTTGGAGAAGAGAGACAGACAGACAGAGATATATATGAAAAAAACAAGCGTTTTAACATTACACATCGTTAATACTGTTGTTCCCTTTCAAGCCACAGATAGGGGGTGGGGAGAGAGAGAGAATTAGAGGGATATTTGAGGGGGGTGGGGGGTGGGGAGAGATTTGTGACTACGAAAGAAACATGTACCTGCCGCTCCTTCGGCGTTTCCGGTTGTCTCCTCTGCATGAGCCGTTTTTTTTTTCTTCTTCTTCAGTGTGGGCACATTAACATAGGTGTCGCTGCCGTCACCTGGTTCCCGGGCTTCCCAGAAAGAAAAAAAGTCCATCTATTACCTTTCTTAATTTCCTACATCATGTATGGTGCAACTAAACTTCTATCTTGTTATGTTGTATCATTAGTATTTCAGTGTGTACTAGAAAATACTACATTTAAGAATAATCACCAAGTTTGTAGTATTTCTCTGGTACACACTAAAAAAGTTGTGAAAGGTTATCCGTTGAGTATGCACAGTGCACATTAACGTGATTTTCTTATTTGTTTGGTTATTCCTGTCAATATATGGGTGGTGGGTGAATGGGTGGGTGTTTGGGTGTTTAACGTCCTTTTCCACCACATACGGGTGATATCAAAGACGGGGCAACGATGAACACGCCAGCACAAATATTTGGCCCCAGCTGGGCTTCAAACCTCAGTTGGCCGTTGGAAGTCCAACGCTCTACCATTCGGCTACCCCGGCTCACCTAATATATAGATGGATAAACTGCAGTGCAGCAGACAACACAACAAAAAAGCAATAATGACATTTCCTTCACTGAATGTGTTTGTTCATTTGGGTTCATTGCCTTCTCTGCATGTCACCTCTGATGTAGGGGAAACTAGAGGAAAGTTTTGTGAAATCTTTGACCCTGTTTAACATTACAGTGCAAAGTATCATATAAGTCTTCCTGGGTTAGTTGTACCCGGCAGGAGGTACCCTAGTACACGTATTCCACCCACTCCCTCCAGGGAGAATAACTGGCCTTGTGTGTGTAGATGTAGAGATTTCCACACCAAGCTAAGTTTCATATAGCCGACAAGGAAAAGAAAACCACTTGTGTATCGTAATGATGCTGATGCGATACCGATCTCATGAAGTACAGTATTACAATGTATGTACTTATCTGGCTGCACAAAACTCATATTCCGTTCTAACAGATCATGTTCCTGTGGCTCATTCAATGTTACATTTGTTTTTGGATTACTCACCACGTACAATATAAGACCCTTGACAAAATACAACTCTTCATTCACTCATACACGTGGCAAGCAGAACTCGAGCACAATTTGACAAATAATGTTTGGAATACCAGCTGCCCCCCCCCCCCCCCAATAAACAAATAAATAAATAAATAAAATGAATAATAATAAGAAGAAGAAGAAAAGTATGCACACAAAAATAAAAAGCGCCATTGCCTAAATACAGTACTCCTCGCTTAACGTCACTACCGTTTAAGGTCACACCTCTGATAAGATCAATCAGGTTGTTGGTCCCGGCCAAAAGCCTTCTTTGTACCATTTAGAATTCCTCGCTTAGCGTCACCTCGGATAAGGGAAAACCTCGGATTACGTCACCCCCGTTTTGGTTCCCAAATGGAGAAGACTACCGCTTAAGATGAAATCCATGTGATGAGAGTGGCTTCCCTTGGAAACAACACCCGGATTTGCACTGCGAGGTGAAGACGAAACAGACGAATTTTTATTTCATTTTTATTCCATGAGAGGATACCCAAAGACTGAAAATGGAAACCGGAGGGGGGTTGGGGGGGGGGGGTTGTTTTTGATGAACTGACGATAAAGATAGTTTACCGCAGATGACTATACTTACAAAAGATTTCTTATTTCGTTCAGGGTCCTTTTAGATCTAGAAATTGGTACAATCTTTGTGAAAGAGATAAGAGCTGCAATGCAGGGAGCAATGTGGCGATATGATGGTGGTGGTGGTGATACTTATGTTGTTAGAGAGGGAGGGGGGGGGGAGCGAGAGACCTGGTTAATTTCTAAGCTTAGTCGGAAGGCAAGTCAGTTGAAGTACTTTTGCAGTTCACGAAACATCAGTGTAACCATCCCTCAACCATGTAACAGGGGCAAGATGTTTGGAGGGGGCTTGACATCAGGGGAGGGGGGTGGGGGGGGCATCCACAGGGTTCGGAAAAAAATAAAAAGGGGAGGGGGGGTATATGCATTTGCGTTCGTTTGTGCTTGCGCGCGCGCGCGTGTGTGTGTGTGTGTGTGTGTGTGTGTGTGTGTGTGTGTGTGTGTGTGTGTAGAATTAAATATTTTGGCGGAAACTGAGTCTTTCGGTCTAAAATGTGAAAAATGACATAATCGCCAAATATTGAGCTCCTCGGATAAGATCAAGTTTTTTACTGGTAGTTGATCTTATCAGAGGACTGTTTAGCGTGCCCCTCGGATAAGATCAAAAAAAATTTTGGTCCCGTGGGGGGTCACCTTAAGCGAGGAGTACTGTATCTGCCAAACACCTCATTTTCTTAACATAAGATTTCTAGCTGATAACATTAAGTACTTCGGCCTTGCAACTGAAACTTTCGGGTTTTATGTGTCACAGGGAAGTTCCGTTTCTGACTCACCAGACTTCCTCGAAGTTCCCTCCATACCCTCCCACCCTGCTTTTCCTCTGACTGGTGCAGACTTTCCACATGCCCCGTCTTGCTGCCCTTCAGGGATCACGTGACGTTCCGCTGAACCATCAGCTGCATGGTTGATGACTACGTCTGTGAAACAGAGACAGTGGGTAGGGGAGACTGGAACCAGGCGAATCACCGCCGAAGCATCGATACATTTGTTTTGCTTGATAAACTACTTGTCCGTATCGAAAGCTTCGGCTTTTCTTTCTAACAATCATTTATAGTGTTTAGATGCGCAGTTTTGATTCTATAAAAGTTCGACGTTACAGATTTGCAGTTATTTTCATCTAAAATCGGCTATTTTTCCAAAACATTCAAATTTTTCAGCGCACAACCTAGCAATACATTATACACCGCACCACATATGGAAGACTGAAACAAAAAATAAATTCTTCCTTACTGCTCATCACAACATTGATTCAGATTGTGAAGAAACATATTCGCGGATGCGGACGGAAGAAAACACAAGGGCAGTCAAGTAAACGATCTCTCTCTCTCTCTCTCTCTCTCTCTGAGCACTGACGACCGACTTAAGTCCCTCCAGTTGTTGCCCCTCCGTAAACACTTGTTATTCAATAAGGGTGTGATGACGTGGAAAGTCCGCTCTTCTAAATCTCCACTGTACCTTTCGCGTCTCTTTAACACCTTCACTACACCGTACAAGACCGCGAGGAACAATCTGGTGACGGCAAGACCCCGCATAGATCTTTTTAAGTCTAGTTTTTCATATTCTGGAGCCTGCATGTGGAATTCACTTCCGGCACACATTATTTCAGCTCCAACCATCAACACCTTCAAGGCCCGGTTATTTACCCATTTGTCCCTATCATAAACTCAATAACACCTGCCAACGGGTCCCCCCCCCCCCCTACAGTTTTCCTTTATTTTTATTTTCTTCTCTTTATTACGAGTTGTGTAATTATGTGTTTGTACTACATGTATTAGTGTGTGGTGTGTTTTTATGTTGTTTCCATAGTAATGGAAACAACATAATAGGACGGGCTAAAATTTCCACGTTCATAGGCAAGCATCTGTGGTACAAACGCACGTCACTGCCGATCTCCCGCAGAGACGATTTTGCAAGTGTAACTCTGACAATGACGTAAGAAAACTTGCGTCATCGATGCTGACGCGTATGGTGTTCCGAACGCACTTCTCCTCCTCAGTGAGTGCCGTCTGTGCGGATGTGTGTGCGTGTGTGCGTGTGTGCGTGCGGCTGTGTGTGTGTGAATTGTGTCCAGGCCCGTTTCTTCGAAAATACTCAACCGAATGGCTTCAAATTTGGGATATCCAAATATATCAAAATGTTACATTAGACGATTTAAGCGTGTGATGATTGCTTAAGTGATTTGGGAGTTATCGCCCTTTTGAGACAAGTTGGTTGTCTTTCGTGTACAGGCGTAATATTTATTTAAATCACTCAATTTTTTGGCAGTAGATAGCTTGAATACGGACTCTGAACAGAGTCACTATTAGAAAATGGTCGCTCTTATAGTTTTTATGTAAACCGAGCCTGAGTTGACATTGCATGTGAACCCAGTTCAGATGCCTATTTCTCCGAAAATACTGAACCGATCGATTTCAAATTTGGGGTTTCTAAATGAATCAAGATTGTTGAATAGAAGGCCCGATCCAGGTACGATTGCACACATGATTTGCGAGTTATCGCACTTTTCAGAAAAAGTGTCTTTCTGGCGTTTAAAGGCGTAATATTTACCTAAACCACTCCATTTTTTTGGACATAGATAGCATAAATACGGACTCTCAACTAAGTGAATTTTGGAGGTTGTCGCTTTTATACTTTTGGCGTAAGCCGTACCTGATGAAAGTGCTGGTGAACACACTTTAGATCTCAAAATCGCTCCTACTATACATAGATAATGAGCCTGGGGTGCCATAAAAAATATACAAAAAATTAGAAAAAATCACTGCAGCCGTTATCGTCAGTTGACTTGAAAATTTGTACTCACAGCACATTTCCTCTACAAGCCACACGCCTCACAAACATCGAAGAAGAGACGCACGCGCACTGACGTAAAGTAAGTGCGTCATGTTTGATTGACCTGATGCTGTTTTTTCTTGGGGGTGTCTCGCCACTTTCTTTCCGAATTCCTCTGTTTGGAGACGTGGTGTATTTTACTTCTACTATGTCGCCATCTTCGTGCAATCGCAGAGAAGACACGGGATATAACAGAATACAACTCCAATACTTTATGAACAGAATATGCACGGAGAACAAATTCATGAAAGAAGAACCCAGAACGCTGTGAAGGGCTGCTTACGTACTGAACAGGTCAGATCCATCGCAGAAAAGGCACGCGCGCACTGACGCAAAAGGCAGTATCAGCGTCATTTTTCCGACGTCATGTTTGATTGACGTGATACTGGCATTTCTTGGGGATGTGTCGCCACTTTTTGGACGTTCTCTATGTGTAGACGGGGAAAGCGGGAGTTTCATTGATGTAGTGTGCTTTGTTTTTCCCACTGACTCTCACTCAATAGCATAGTAGAGTGAGAGGACACCACATAGGTCTCAATGGAGCACAAACGCGGCTCGCGCGAGTCTGTGTGTGTGTGTGTGCGTGTGCGCGTGCGTGCGTGCGTGTGAGTGTGTGCGCGCGCGCGTGCGTGTGTCTGACATAACACATAGTTAGAAAACGTTCGCCGCGCAGACTTGTCTGTTAAACATATTGGGTCGGTATTAATTCGATCTTTACACTGCGCACGCAGCAGCAACACTTCAATTTTCATGGGCCTGCTTTCATTGCAAGAACTGTATCAAAGTTATTACGCCATATGTATTATGCGTCACCCCAGTGAGCAAAAACGTCATAGATTTCAAAGAATACAACTTGACGTCTCTCTTCCAAAAACAAGATTGGTGTGACAGCCCGGTCAGTTGTTTCCATTCCGAGAGAGAGAGAGAGAGAGAGAGAGAGAGAGTGTGTGTGTGTGTGTGTGTGTGTGTGTGTGTGTGTGTGTGTGTGTGTGTGTGTGTGTGTGTGTGTGTGGATACATGGCATTACAAAAGAACGACCGTGACGATAGCAGGTGATCAAATGGAAACAACATATTGGGCTGGTGGCCATCTTGTTTGAATTTTGAAACGTGCTTTGCCTTCTTTATGTATTACTGATTATGAGTTCACCTTATTACTGTAGCAGCTGATAGTAGTTTAGCAACCGTGTGTGTGTGTGTGTGTGTGTGTGTGTGTGTGTGTGTGTGTGTGTGTGTGTGTGTGTGTGTGTGTGTAGAGTAGCAACGACAAGATGTAAGACAGGTCTGCGCACCTAATCTTCTATCCTTGGAAAATAAAGTGTCATTGTCATTGTCATTGTCTTTCTCTCTCTTAATATGGTGAGTATGCAAGCACGATAAACGGGCCTGCACTTGAGTTTGAATCTGGTAAGGAAACATCCCCCCCCCCACCCCCCGAAAAAAGCACACTACGGAATTCGGAAATAGTGCCTATGGATCCGCAGACCGGGCGACTTTACTTTCTCACACACACACACACACACACACACACACACACACACACACACACACACACACACACACACACACACACACACACACACACACACACACACACACCAGTATTTATACTGACCACAATGTACTGCAACAAAAAGAAAACTGAAGCTGTTTCACGGGCTTCGCCGCGAAATAGTCTTTGTAGCTTGCGCGGCGTAAAGCCCTAAATAATTAACTAACTGTTTCACGGGCAATAGACAAATCTGTAAGGATAACTGGTTCGGAGGTGGGATTTCTGATTTTATCTGTCTTCCCTGAAAACCCGCTAGACCGTAAAAATTGTTGTAGGGCTGGAGTTTAAAATGTTAGCGTCCGCTAAAGTACGTAGCACAAAGAGTTCATAGTGCACAGTGCGTTCTGTGCACACTGGTGCCCCGGAAGGACAATAATCATCTGCTGGCCTGGTAAGTTGGTGGTAACGGAGGTTCAAGCTCTAACACACAATCTTCATTTTCTCACGATCATCGAACGAGGTAAGTGTTCCTTCATTAACAGTGCGTTTATATCACGCGTCCGCACAATATTGTGTAGTTTTATTCTGGTTTTAACAGTCCAACGGCTTGGAATATCCACTAAATGGTTTAGTATAGCGACTACGCTTATCGACCGTCTGTGGCTGCACCACGGCGCGGTGTAAAATTCTTCCTCGTTGTAGTACATATGAGCCACAGGCAATGCAAAAGTGGGCGGGGCTTGCAGTGTATCCTTTCGCGCCGCTGAAGAATACTTCGCCTATTGGATCTTGTGGTGTGTGGTGGACTGGAGGATGGGTTGGGGTGAAGAGGGTGGGGGTTGGCGGCTGATTTTAAAATTGAAATTGGAGGGAAATCCAAGTCCCATAAGGCAAGAAGGTGTAATGCAATATTTCCCAGTTCTCGCGCTTTTAATTTTATTTTCAAGGCATTTGTAATTCTGACGTACGGTCAGAAGACTTCATGCTTTAATTTGTACGGTAGCAAAGTGCGCGCGCGCGCGCGCGCGCGCGAGCGTGTGTGTGTGTGTGTGTGTGTGTGTGTGTGTGTGTGTGTGTGTGTGTGTGTGTGTGTGTGTGTGAGCCGTGGAACGTGTGTGTAGACCAGTGCTTGTGTGGGTGAGTAAAACATGGATAAAACCTGTGCAGCAGACCGTCAATATCATACCTGACCAATGACGGTACAGTTTAGATTATAAGTAAGCTCTATTTGTATTCAACGGTTCTCAGGCTATAGTCAGATTTACTTTCTCCAGGTATGTCTTTGCCGAGTTTTGTATATGTAGTAGTAGATGCATTTGAAGATTTTGAGATATGATATGGATATTTATTTTGTTTGACCTTCTATTCAGTTTTTTCCGCTTATTCTGTCTGTCTTTCTATGCACTGAGCCCTGCGGCGATAGTGTTATAGTGTTTCGTTTCAGTTAGTTTTCTTAGACTGTCTGTAGTTCACTAGGACTTTGGGCATAGGTCAGTACAGGGGCGCCGGAACCGGCGGGGGGGGGGGGGGGGGCAGCTACCCCTCCTGTACCCAAGCAGGGGGGGGGGGGGGGGGGGGGCAAGAGTATCTTTTGGAAAATCAGGTGACTATGGCAAGAGGGGGGGGGGGAAGCCATGGTCTTGCCCCCACCCCTCCCTTCCCCTTCCCCGCCCCCTATTCCTGCTCTCTCCCTCATCCCACCCAACAGAGAACTCAGTTTAGCCGTTGCATGAAATATCAAAACGACTTGGCAGAAAGTCGTCTGATAATCACCCCCCCCCCCACCCCCTTCCCCCCTCTTTTCACTTTCTTTGGGCAACGTCGTTCCTTTCAGTGGCTCCCTGGTTCGTAAAGGTTTTTGTCTGCGCAGCATCTGAACGCATCCCCCCCCCCCCCCCCCCCCCCCCCCCCCCCGCCCCGCTTTTCACTTTCTTCGGGCAACGTCCTTCTTTCACTGGCTCACTGGTTCGGAAAGGTTTTTGTTTGTGCAGCATCTGAACGCCGCCCCCCCCCCCCCCCCCCCCGCTTTTCACTTTCTCCGGGCAACGTCCTTCCTTTCACTGGTTCTGGCGTTTCCCCCCTCTGAGATTCTGCCCCCCCCCCCCCTCCCCCCAACATTTTCCGGCGCCCCTGCAGTAGTTTCTATGTTGAGTCTTGGATTAGGGTTGGGCTCTCTCTCTCTCTCTCTACTTTCGCTCGTCTTCTTCCTGTAGATATTACAAATAGCCTTTATGTAAATACGCTGTGAGCACTTGCGGTTACTGCAGCTGTGATTTGTACCTAGAGCAGTTAGTTAGGGTTAGGGTGTCCTATTAGTGTGTCCGTTCCTTGTTTATGGTTCCTAGGAAAAGGCTGGAGGAGTAGCTAAACGCCGAATTAAAAAAGCCACTAGATATATGTGTAGGGAATGTGTCTAATCTAACTCGCGTTGCGTTTACTGAATTCCCGTTACCACTGACTCTCCACATTAACCGACCTCAGCATCCAAAGAAAACCTAGAAGTGTCTAATTGTTCACTGGTTGTCTCCTTACCGGTGTGCGTGTCTTGCGATGTCTGTGGTTGGCACAACTGACTAGTACAACACTCCATGGTAACAAACAAACAAGCTCGTGGCACAGAATTTTTGCTCACACCCTGTTAGATCTTGTAGCTACAATACATTAGTTATTTACACTATATACAGAATTCATGGTACATGAAAGCAATCATCACTGAGAGCGGTTACTCAAACCAAGAGAAAGGTTACCAGAAGTAACCAACGATTAAAACCAGTCGTGTCAATAAACTACCTGACCTAGCATAACCCTAACCTACACCTACCTACATATACAAAACTACTAAACCTATACTCAACCCCAAAACACGTATATATTCTAACACAAAAGTGTTCTACGACGAAACATACTTTCGCACGTATATATATATATATATATATATATATATATATATATATATATATATATATATATATATATATATATATACGTGGCTAACTAGCTAACGGGGATGGAACGCGTATCTCTGAAATTAAACTATGGATGACAACAAATAAAGTTAGATTAAATGATGACAAAATTGGACTCATGATTGTTGCGTCACCGAGAATTTCCCGGTCAGCGTCACTTCCGCAGTCCATGGAGATATATAGCTCCACAGTGCAGTACTCTCCTCGTGCAAAAACAAAACAAAACAAACTTGGGCGTAACTCTGGACAGCAGCCTGTCAGTGAGTAATCAGGTCACAAACGTCTGTAAGTTTGCCCACATCGTATGATCATATGAAAATACTTTCAAAGTATACAGAACATTAAGTGAAATATTTGTGAATGACAATTTCACTGTCTGCATTACATGAGACTATCGTTTGCTAAAATCTAGTTTGCAAACGATGAACACACACATTAAAGAATAGGCTTGCAGAATATTTTCGAAAGATCTCCAAATCGCACAGTCGGCCTTACAGCAAAATTTCGATTTCCAATGATAGAAGAGGCTTTTGCACATCAAAGATGCCTACAAGAAGACAGACGTAAAGATTTTCAGAACAAAAGACACCGACTCATTTTTTTAGATGCATACCTGAGGCCCACAAACCACTATGAATAGAGATAATCTATCTCCATGTAGCAGTGGTAGGTGGGACAGTCCATCGTAATTCTGGTTACGATTTCACGTTACGTGAACCTGCTTGTAGTTAACATCGCTGGTATATTCTGTTCGAAATGTCGTTCCTTGTCTCCATTTCTATGCTGTTTTCACAGAAATGGAGACAACATCATAAGAAGGGCTAAATTTTCCATGTTCATAGCCAACTTTCTGTTACATTACAAAAGCGCGTCACTGCGGATCTCCACAGAGACGATGATACCAGTTTAACTCTGACAATGACGAAGGGAACATACGTCATCGATGGTGACGCGTATGGTGCACTGGAACGGTGTAGACTAAAACGCGGTACATTCGTGACCACAACACACATAGCTGTGACGTCAAACGCGTCATAGGTTTGTGCGGTCCTTTCGATCGGCGGTGTGGCGCGAAGCAGGTCGCTCGGGATAAAATCGAACGTCGTTATCGGTATTCCTGTAATTTCGCGTTATCCTGCTGTCAAACAGGTACTTCCGAGGTTCCTCCATCGTGTGTGCTAGTATATATATATCAATCCAACAATGCGAGAAGTTCCAGGGCTGCCTACCGTCCCGGAGTATCCGTATTTAGTCCGGAAAATGACAGTTTTGGGGACACTGTCCCGGAAATACGCTTTACTGTACTGCGTCCCGGAAAACCGCGCGAACACGAAACTAAAACAAAAGCAACCCAAATAGGCTAGGAAAAAAACGTAAGAAATTACCTTCTGTCAGTGTGAAGTAATTCCTTTAAATTTGCTGTCGTCTGTTTTGAGCTCGATGGATACCCCTTTGACACATGGCAAAAGTTGCACAAGATTGCAGAATGCTAAATGTAATTTTTGACCTGTTAAAATAGGTCACTATTTGTCAACCGTGCAAACTCGAATACCTTGTGTAATGTGCCACATTCTTCATTAAAATGTATACTTTTGTTACCAGATTCATTTTCCACTTATCCATTACAAACAGAAATGATAAAAAAGGGGTTCAATATACTCATATGCAGAAAATGTTAATAAAGCCCTCCCCCCCCCCTCCCCACCCCATACCCCCAATCCTCCCCCGAAACCCAGGTGATACAGCATTTTGATGAGAAACAGTTCCGTCAGTTAATGCTCTCCCATAATTTCTCCTTCCTTACTGGACAAAGTGTGAGAATGTTTTTAAAAACATGCTGAAATCAGAAGAAAGAAAGAAGTAGTGATGTTTTTTTTTGTTTTTGTTTTTTACAAAGTTATGATGGCGGCGATCATAACGGCGGGTGGCACCACCACCACCACCACCAAAACAGTAAACTCAATCAAGGCGACTGCATCAAAATCGAACAGAAACGACGTCTGGCGGCGATCTTAACGGCGAAGAAGAGACACAGCGACAGCATCAACAACAACAACAAGGAACTCAAACAAGGCGACTGCATCAAAAACGGACAGAAACGCCCTCTGCGGCGATTACAAAGGCGAGGAAGAGAGACACAACCACCACTGACCACCACCAAAACACCAACAACAACAACAACTGTGTCGACGGCATCAAAGACGAACAGAAACAACTTCTAGCGGCGATCATAACGGCGAGGAACAGCGGCAGTAGCAGCAGCACCACCACCACCAACAACAGTGAACTCAAACAAAGCGACTGCAACAAAAACGGACAGAAACAACTTCTGGAGGCGATCATGACGACGAGAAAGAGAGACAGCACAAACGAAACCAAAATAGCTAGACAGCGAAACTGGGGTCAACCAACACAGCCATGTAAGATGACGCAACCGGCACAACATCCGAACACCGAACATGCGACGATGATCCAAAACTGAGCACTTAGCTGAACCCCTACCGAAATGAAACCAAGAGCAAAAACCGAGAAACACAACGGAAGCAAGACACGCGCGCGCCTCTTCAGTAGCAATCCGACAGACCAATAGGAAGGACGCGTCCCCGAACCAGTGCAACAATTAACACGATGTCAACTGGAGAGTATTGCAAGCGCCAACCCACGCAGAGGCTCGTGGGCATTTGTTACTGCTACACAAATAAGAAGCCCGAAGGGTCAGAACACGGGATGATCACATTCTACGATGGAACGCACCAGATGGATAACAATGACGAAATGAACGACAAAACGGACCCGGCCAGTATGTAGCAAAACACAGGACCCGGAGAGGAGAAAGGAAACTGCACACAGTGCCTAAACGGGCACCACACAGTGCAAAGAAAAGAACAAGGACGAAATGAAAGTCATCCTGCTACCCCACAAACAAAAGTAACGAAATGAATAACATTTCTATAACGATATATACGGGTTGGTACGCTGATGAGAGCAGTCCCGGCAATCCAATGCAAAACATGCTCGAAATACACTTGATCTGACAAAACATTGACCTGTATCACTCATGTGTATACGGCCGGCCAGAACCACAGGCCATCACATATAGTGTGCGTAGTGAACACAGTTTATCATCCCACTTGATAAAACGCTTGTAGTCGAATCTGGTCCTCCGGTCTCCCTGTGCATGACTTTTTCCTTGCTGGTTCATCATCCCTGAAGATTTTGAGGAGCTGACTACCAGAGCGGACGTTTGTATAACACACATTGTGATATGCTGCATCTTTAGCACGGCAGTCCTGCATAAACTCAATTCTTCCTCTAACTTTGCATGACCAAGAATCATCCCTGCTTTGACATGTCTCCAACATAGTCTGCTGAAACTTTGTTTTAGTCTTGACTGATATAAGTTGTCCTCTGTCTTTGCTTAGTCGTTTCTCGCCTTTGTCACAGAACAAACACTTTGGGTCATTCACACTTGGGTTCCTCCGTTTTCGCGGTGAGATTGTGACCTGAACTTCACTTTTCTTTGCTTGGATGGTCCTCTTGTGTGTATACGATATGCGACAACTCTTGTGAACCAGGTCTCCAGGTTCTGCATGGACTGCAGTTTTGATTTGTTTGCTGACAGAATTTACAGTCTGGCATCCCTTCTCTGTGAGCTTGACCCAATCTGCCAAAGATCTGTCTATTTCTCGGACGCAAGTGATACATTTTGGCTCTGAAAACTTCTGTAACAGGAAACGAAAGTTGTGTCATATTTACTGATACATCTTTTCTTGTCAGAGTCCGAGTCAGTACTGACCTGCAATAACCACTAAATTTCCAGTGGACAATTTTTTTCACAGTTAACGTTTCTACGCATGAACAGCAGGTAAAACACAAACAAAAACATTATTTTAAAACAATCATGTTGTTTATCAAATAACTAGTCACATGACAAAGCATTAACCGTATACATGTGCACAATCTTTCATGATGGGCTACAGGGTTTCACAAAGCATATCGGTATCACATTTATGCCTGTCAGCTCATTTTTTATGTTGTTTCTCTATAGAGAAACAACTTTATGAGACGGGGCAGATTTTGCTACGCGCAGCAGCAAGTTTCAGTGATACAAAACAAGACTGTGACGTTTCTCCAAACAATGCTTACTTTCACGCACACAGTGACGTAACGAAATCTGCGTCATAGACACCTTACGTGCACACTTTGCTGCTGCGTTCTTTTTGGCGGGAATGACGTGTGTGTGTGTGTGTGTGTGTGTGTGTGTGTGTGTGTGTGTGTGTGTGTGTGTGTGTGGACGGATGTAATGATGGCTATCTCCTAAACCACCTCGATGGAGGCCTTTTTACTTTGAGATAAAATGGGAAATCACCTTCTCCAGAGCTACCTTTCACGATTTTTAGCCTGCCGCATCTTCAGAAGAGTTATCGCCAATTTTAAAAAATCGGTCATGTTACGAATTTTTTCGAAAAAGTTGTTCAAATTCCTTCATTTTCTAGACTTTGGAAGTTCACCCAATCACACTGCATTGATTAGTGCTACAGCTCTGTAGCTCTGACTGGTTTTGTGTAAAAAAAATATTTCCGAGGTAGGGGTGGTTTGCACATAAGATCAAATATCTATGAAAAGACTACTGCAAATTACTTATCATCCCGGCGTTTTTGTCTAGTGTGACAACTGCACATATGACAGGAACTACTGCACTATTATATCTTTAGCATTTAGAATAACTGAACTTTTAGATAAACATAACTTTTTCAAGTTTCTGCGAGAAGCACCGGTCAAAAGAGTTCCACATTTTCGATTTCATAAGTACAATCCAAGGTATTCTAGTCCATGTTTCACCAGCCCTCTAGATCTTCCAGATTTTATGTAAAAATTAGTTCAGCCAGGGAAGTCACAAAAGCAACAAGGAAATCACAAGACATGCACAAGCATCATCTGTCATACCACCAGTGTGAAGCTGACGTCAAACGCTTAGTTCACAGACAAAATAAGCAAGTATCGTCACTGCCTCCGACATTTAACCAGCCCTCTAGATCTTCCAGATTTCATGTGAAAAATAAT
Organism: Batillaria attramentaria; assembly: GCA_018292915.2. Lineage (NCBI taxonomy): Eukaryota > Metazoa > Mollusca > Gastropoda > Batillariidae > Batillaria > Batillaria attramentaria. Next base: position 759,086 of record JACVVK020000214.1, on the reverse strand, counting down.
TCAATCGGGGAAGCCACAAAGCCAACAGGGAAATCACAAGACATAAACAAGCTTCCTCAGACGATAGCAGTGCTAGAGGCTGACGTGAAAATGTTTAGTTCGCGGAATTGATTGACGTCATCTCTCTGTCTGTGTATGACGACCTGCCTGAGGCTGACGTCAAATGTTTAGTTCACGGAACTGACCTCTCTCTCTCTCTCTCTCTCTCTCTCTCTCTCTCTCTCTCTGGGGAGCCAGGGTGGCCGAATGGTAGAGCGTTGGACTTTCAATGCTCGGGTCGAGAGTTCGAATCCCGGCTGGGGCCAAATGTTTGTGCTGGCCTTTCTCTCGTTGCCCCGTCTTAGAAAGCACCCTTACGTGGTGGAAAAGGACGTTAAACTCCTAAACACCCACCCACCCACTCTCTCTCTCTCTCTCTCTCTCTCTCTCTCTCTCTGTCTCTCTGTCTCTGTCTGTCTGTCTCTCTCTCTCTCTCCCCCCACCCGGCCCCACCCCCAGTCACGTGACTAATCGGTCGAGGTCGTAGAGGATCTAGTGTCATTGGTAGAACTTGGAGAGGGAAGAACCGGCAACAATAACAACAAAACAGACAAAATAACATGAAATTTGGAGAAACAACTTTGTAGGACGGGGCCGTTCCTCCTTGTTTATACTTTCTTCATCTGCTGCACTTTGTTTTACATATTACTATCATTATTTGTGGGTTTCAAATGCACTGTGCGGTAATTGTAAAGAATAGTATACGAAAATAATTGGAGCTATATGCACGCACTTTGACGGGTGTTTTCGGTTATGCTCGATGCAAAGAGACGTAAGACACCCTTACCTACTCACTTTGACCACTCCTTCCCCAAAAACATGCACAAAATAGAACGGCTCGTAAGCGACACGACAGTAAGCCTACTACCGAAAAACCGCATACAGTACTCCTCGCTTAAGGTGACCCCCCACGGGACCAAAATATTTTTTTATCTTATCCGAGGGGCACGCTAAACAGTCCTCTGATAAGATCAACTACCAGTAAAAAAATTGATCTTATCCGAGGAGCTCAATATTTTAATATTTCCGCCAAAATATGTAATTCTACACACACACACACACACACACACACACACACACACACACACACACACACACGCGCGCGCGCGCGCGCGCGCGCATGCAAGCACAAACGAACGCAAATGCATATCCCCCCTCCCCTTTTTATTTTTTTCCGAACCTTGTGGATCGCCCCCCCCCCCCCCAGCCGCTGATGTCAAGCCCCCTCCAAACATCTTGCCCCTGTTACATGGTTGAGGGATGGTTTACCTGATGTTTCGTGAACTGCAAAAGTACTTCAACTTGCCTTCCGACTAAGCCTAGAAATTAACCAGGGGCAGGTCTCTCGCTCTCTCCCCCCCTCCCTCCCTCTCTAACAACATAAGTATCACCACCACCACCACCATCATATCGCCACATTGCTCCCTGCATTGCAGCTCTTATCTCTTTCACAGAGATTGTACCAATTTCTAGATCTAAAAGGACCCTGAACGAAATAAGAAATCTTTTGTAAGTATACTCATCTGCGGTAAACATTATTTATCGTTAGTTCATCAAAAACAAGCCCCCCCCCCCCCTTCCAGTTTCCATTTTCAGTCTTTGGGTATCATCTCATGGAATTTAAATTTTAAAAAAATCAAAAAAAAAAAAAAAAAATTCGTCTGTTTCGTCTTCACCTCGCAGTGCAAATCCGGGTGTTGTTTCCAAGGGAAGCCACTCTCATCACATGGATTTCATCTTAAGCGGTAGTCTTCTCCATTTGGGAACCAAAACGGGGGTGACGTAATCCGAGGTTTTCCCTTATCCGAGGTGACGCTAAGCGAGGAATTCTAAATGGTACAAAGAAGGCTTTTGGCCGGGACCAACAACCTGATTGATCTTATCAGAGGTGTGACCTTAAACGGTAGTGACGTTAAGCGAGGAGTACTGTATATACTGCAACGTGGCTGGGCCTGCATTCCTCCCCGGTGCTGCCTGGCTGATGCCTTATGTAGGTACACTCGGGCTAATGCATGTGCATTCATGTACACGTCCATGGAGGGCCATTTCTTAGGTCAGTTGGCATTATGTGCACGCATACATACTGTGTACTGATGTAGGGGCACCCGCGCTCACGCATGTGCATTCATGTACACGTACATGAAGATCTATTTGTTCTGATAGAATTATGTGCAGGCATAGGTACTGGTACGCTGTGGAAGCTGCTAAGGCACTATGGAGTTACCGGGAAGATCATCTCCCTGATCCAGTGCACCTACAAAGACATGAGCTGCAGGATTGCCCATGCCGGCCAGTTGTCAGAAAGCTTCGAGGTGAAGACCGGAGTCCGCCAGGGATGCCTGTTGTCCCCGTTCCTCTTCCTCCTGGTCATCGACTGGATCATGAAGACCACCACAACAGGCAGGAAAAACGGGATACAGTGGACACTCTGGGCGCAGCTGGATGACCTCGACTTTGCGGACGACCTGGCGCTCCTGTCTCACAGCCACAGCCAGATGCAGGACAAGACTACATGCCTGGAAGCCACATCAGCCGGAACAGGGCTCAAGATCAACAGGAGGAAAACCGAGCTGATGAAGATCAACACCACTGCCAACACACCAGTCACAGTCGGTGGAGAGCCCATCAGGGAGGTAGAGTCCTTTGTCTACCTGGGGAGTGTGGTTGATGGACAGGGAGGCACAGACCGAGACGTCACAGCCAGAATCGGCAAGGCAAGAGCAGCAATGGTCATGCTGAAGAATATCTGGGCATCCAAAGTTGTCAGCATAAGAACCAAACTTCGCATCTTCAACTCCAACGTGAAGTCAGTTCTGCTTTACGGATGCGAAACATGGAGGACAACGAAGACGATGCAGCAGAAGATCCAGACATTTCTCAACACCTGTCTGAGGCGCATCTTCAACATCCGATGGCCAGAGAAGATCCGGAACGAAGAGCTGTGGGAGCGAGCAGGGCAGGAACCAGCGGCCAAGCAGATCCTGCGGAGGAAGTGGGGCTGGATTGGACACACCCTCAGGAAGCCAGCATCCAGCACCACACGCCAAGCCCTGACATGGAACCCACAGGGGAAAAGGAAGAGAGGCCGGCCTCGCAACAGCTGGAGGCGGGACACTGAGGCAGAGTTATATAAGCAGGGGACCAACTGGACTGGAGTGGCAAGAATAGCCCAGAACAGAGTGCGATGGCGAAGGGTTGTCGATGGCCTATGCTCCACGTGGAGCCAGGGGCCTAAGTAAGTAAGTAAGTATAGGTACTGGTACACTACACGTACGGGCACACTATACTCGCACCCACGCACGTGCATTCATGTACACATACATGTAGGGCCATTTGTTAGGTTGGAATCATTCATATAATATTATATATATATATATATATATATATATATATATATATATATATATATATATATATATATATATATATATATATATATATATATATGCAAAGGTACTGGTATACCCTATGTAGGTGCACTCACAGTTACGCATGTGCATTCGTGTACACATACATACAGGCCCATTCATTCTGTGAGAATTGTATGTACGCATAGGTACTGCTATACCTTATGTATGGGCACTCTCGCTCACGCGTGTGCATTCATGTACACAAATATGCTGGGTCATTTCTTAGGTCAGTTGGCATCATGATTATATGCGCGCATACATACCGATATACATTGTGTAGAGGCACTCGCGCTCACGCATGTGCATTCATGTACACCTACATGCAGGGCCATTTCATAAGTCGGTTGGCATTGTATGCATGCGTACGTACTGGTATACATTATGTAGGGGCACTCGCGCTCACGCTTGTTCATTCATGTACACGTACATACAGGGCCATCTCTAAGGTTAGAATCATATACACGCAAAGGTACTGGTATACTTTAGCTGCACTCACAGTCACGCATGTGATTGTGAATTCACAATGCCAATACACATACATGCAGGGCCATTTGTCAGGTTACAATGATATACATGTATGCAAAGGGACTGGTATGCCTCATATAGGGGCACTCTCGCTCACGCTTGTGCATTCATACATGTACACGTACATGCAGAGCCATTGGTTCGTCCGTTAGAATTATAGGCACACATATAGGTACTGGTGCACTATACGTATGGGCACTGGCAATCACGCATACATGTGTATTCATGTACACGTACATGCAGGGCCATTTTTTCTTTTTTTCTTAAGTTCGAATTATAGACTGACACGCATAGGTACTGGTATACACCATGTAGGTGCACTCACACAATCACACATGTGCATTCATGTACACATACATGCAGGGCCACCTGTTAGGTAATGTTTGACTGAATTATATACTGACACGCATAGGTACTGGTATACCTTATGTGTGGGCACTCGCGCTCACTTATACATGCATAGGTACTGGTATACCTTATGTGTGGGCGGCACTCGCGCTCACTTATACACGCATAGGTACTGGTATACCTTATGTGTGGGCGGCACTCGCGCTCACTTATACACGCATAGGTACTGGTATACCTTATGTGTGGGCGGCACTCGCGCTCACTTATACACGCATAGGGACTGGTATACCTTATGTGTGGGCACTCGCGCTCACGTATACACGCATAGGTACTGGTATACCTTATGTGTGGGCGGCACTCGCGCTCACTTATACACGCATAGGTACTGGTATACCTTATGTGTGGGCGGCACTCGCGCTCACTTACACACGCATAGGTACTGGTATACCTTATGTGTGGGCACTCGCGCTCACTTATACACGCATAGGTACTGGTATACCTTATGTGTGGGCACTCGCGCTCACTTATACACGCATAGGTACTGGTATACCTTATGTGTGGGCGGCACTCGCGCTCACTTATACACGCATAGGTACTGGTATACCTTATGTGTGGGCGGCACTCGCGCTCACTTATACACGCATAGGTACTGGTATACCTTATGTGTGGGCACTCGCGCTCACTTATACACGCATAGGTAGGTACTGGTATACCTTATGTGTGGGCACTCGCGCTCACTTATACACGCATAGGTACTGGTATACCTTATGTGTGGGCACTTGCGCTCACTTATACATGCATAGGTACTGGTATACCTTATGTGTGGGCACTCGCGCTCACTTATACATGCATAGGTACTGGTATACCTTATGTGTGGGCACTCGCGCTCACTTATACACGCATAGGTACTGGTATACATTATGTGTGGGCACTCGCGCTCACTTATACATGCATAGGTACTGGTATACCTTATGTGTGGGCACTCGCGCTCACTTATACATGCATAGGTACTGGTATACCTTATGTGTGGGCGGCACTCGCGCTCACGTATACATGCATAGGTACTGGTATACCTTATGTGTGGGCGGCACTCGCGCTCACATATACACGCATAGGTACTGGTATACATTATGTGTGGGCGGCACTCGCGCTCACTTATACACGCATAGGTACTGGTATACCTTATGTGTGGGCACTCGCGCTCACTTATACACGCATAGGTACTGGTATACATTATGTGTGGGCACTCGCGCTCACTTATACATGCATAGGTACTGGTATACCTTATGTGTGGGCGGCACTCGCGCTCACTTATACACGCATAGGGACTGGTATACCTTATGTGTGGGCGGCACTCGCGCTCACTTATACACGCATAGGTACTGGTATACCTTATGTGTGGGCACTCGCGCTCACTTATACATGCATAGGTACTGGTATACCTTATGTGTGGGCACTCGCGCTCACTTATACACGCATAGGTACTGGTATACCTTATGTGTGGGCGGCACTCGCGCTCACTTATACACGCATAGGGACTGGTATACCTTATGTGTGGGCGGCACTCGCGCTCACTTATACACGCATAGGTACTGGTATACCTTATGTGTGGGCACTCGCGCTCACTTATACACGCATAGGTACTGGTATACCTTATGTGTGGGCACTCGCGCTCACTTATACATGCATAGGTACTGGTATACCTTATGTGTGGGCACTCGCGCTCACTTATACACGCATAGGGACTGGTATACCTTATGTGTGGGCACTCGCGCTCACTTATACACGCATAGGTACTGGTATACCTTATGTGTGGGCGGCACTCGCGCTCACTTATACACGCATAGGTACTGGTATACATTATGTGTGGGCACTCGCGCTCACTTATACATGCATAGGGACTGGTATACCTTATGTGTGGGCGGCACTCGCGCTCACTTATACACGCATAGGTACTGGTATACCTTATGTGTGGGCACTCGCGCTCACTTATACATGCATAGGTACTGGTATACCTTATGTGTGGGCGGCACTCGCGCTCACTTATACATGCATAGGTACTGGTATACCTTATGTGTGGGCACTCGCGCTCACTTATACACGCATAGGTACTGGTATACCTTATGTGTGGGCACTCGCGCTCACTTATACATGCATAGGTACTGGTATACATTATGTGTGGGCACTCGCGCTCACTTATACACGCATAGGTACTGGTATACCTTATGTGTGGGCACTCGCGCTCACTTATACACGCATAGGTACTGGTATACCTTATGTGTGGGCACTCGCGCTCACTTATACACGCATAGGTACTGGTATACATTATGTGTGGGCACTCGCGCTCACTTATACACGCATAGGTACTGGTATACCTTATGTGTGGGCACTCGCGCTCACTTATACATGCATAGGTACTGGTATACCTTATGTGTGGGCACTCGCGCTCACTTATACACGCATAGGTACTGGTATACATTATGTGTGGGCACTCGCGCTCACTTATACATGCATAGGTACTGGTATACCTTATGTGTGGGCACTCGCGCTCACTTATACACGCATAGGTACTGGTATACCTTATGTGTGGGCGGCACTCGCGCTCACTTATACATGCATAGGTACTGGTATACCTTATGTGTGGGCGGCACTCGCGCTCACTTATACACGCATAGGTACTGGTATACCTTATGTGTGGGCGGCACTCGCGCTCACTTATACATGCATAGGTACTGGTATACCTTATGTGTGGGCACTCGCGCTCACTTATACATGCATAGGTACTGGTATACCTTATGTGTGGGCGGCACTCGCGCTCACTTATACACGCATAGGTACTGGTATACCTTATGTGTGGGCGGCACTCGCGCTCACATATACACGCATAGGTACTGGTATACCTTATGTGTGGGCGGCACTCGCGCTCACTTATTACACGCATAGGTACTGGTATACCTTATGTGTGGGCGGCACTCGCGCTCACTTATACACGCATAGGTACTGGTATACCTTATGTGTGGGCACTCGCGCTCACTTATACACGCATAGGTACTGGTATACCTTATGTGTGGGCACTCGCGCTCACTTATACACGCATAGGTACTGGTATACATTATGTGTGGGCACTCGCGCTCACTTATACATGCATAGGTACTGGTATACCTTATGTGTGGGCACTCGCGCTCACATATACACGCATAGGTACTGGTATACCTTATGTGTGGGCGGCACTCGCGCTCACTTATACACGCATAGGTACTGGTATACCTTATGTGTGGGCACTCGCGCTCACTTATACATGCATAGGTACTGGTATACCTTATGTGTGGGCACTCGCGCTCACATATACACGCATAGGTACTGGTATACCTTATGTGTGGGCGGCACTCGCGCTCACTTATACATGCATAGGTACTGGTATACCTTATGTGTGGGCGGCACTCGCGCTCACGCATGTGCATTCATGTACACATACATGCAGGGCCATTTGTTCCGTCAGTTGGCATTATATGCATGCATACATACTGGTGTACATTATGTAGGGGCACCTGCGCTCACGCTTGTGCATTCATGTACACGTACATGCAGGGCCATTTCTTAGGTTACAATTATAGCCGACTGACGCGTTGGTAATGGCACACATTGTGCACTCCCACTCTGCAGTCACGCATGTGCATTCATGTACACATACATGCAGGACCATTTCTTAGGTTAGAATTACATACTGACACGTATAGGTACTGCTACACCTTATGTATGGTTACTCGCGCTTACGCATGTGCATTCATGTACACGGACATACAGGGCCATTTGTTACGTTCGATTTATATATATACGCATAGGCACTGATATATCTCATATACATAATGTATTCCAATATGTATGCATGCATATAATGCCATCTGACCGAAGAAATGGCCCTCCATGGACGTGTACATGAATGCACATGTGCATTAGTACTGTCGTGGTGTCTTACGAGCCGTTCTCGCATTGTTGGATTGATATATACTAGTACGCACGGTGGAGGAACCTCGAAAGTACCTGTTTGACAGCAGGATAACGCTAAATTACAGGAATACCGATACGATTTTATCCCGAGCGACCTGCTTCGCGCCACGCCGCCGGTCGAAAGGATCGCACAAACCTATGACGCGTTTGACGTCACAGCTATGTGTGTTGTGGTCGTGAATGTACCGCGTTTTAGTCTACACCCACTGGAACACACTCTCGGCTAGGGATAAGGGCGGTTGTGTGTGTGTGTGTGTGTGTGTGTGTGTGTGTGCGTGCGTGCGTGCGTGCGTGCGCGCGCGCGTGTGTGTGTGTGTGTGTGTGTGTGTGTGTGTGTGTGTGTTTTCCTCCCCGATACATGGCATTACCAGACGACAGAAGGTCGCTGAATGAAAACAAGGGCTGGTGGCCATTTTATTTCTTTCTTTTCTTTCTTTTTCTGCAGATTGCCCATATGCCAAGAGAAGTATGATATTCATGGGGCTTTGGATACTTCTTATTGCGTTTGCTGCAGGACAAAACGATGATACATGTATGTATATCATCCGACATAACAAAATCATTTTCTCTGTACAGAAAGACTTTCACGCGTTTTTGGTTTTTTTTGTTTAGATTTTTGGCTCCCTTGTGTAACAATGGGAGTCTATGTAATAGCCCTCCGTCGTCTGTCTGTGTGTGTGTGTGTGTGTGTGTGTGTGTGTGTGTGTGTGTGTGTGTGTGTGTGTGTGTGTGTCCAGAAAACTTTTAACGTTGTCGTTTTCTCAGAAACTACAAACAGCAGAGACACCAAACTTGGCATGCTGACAGACAACCATAAGACCTTTCAAAACATATCATTTTGAATGACCTTGACTCAAGGTCAAGGTCACTAACGCTGTCTGTTTGAAAATTTTACATTGGCATTTTCACGGAATCTACAAAGACCAGAGGTTTGAAACTTTGCATGATGATAGACATTGATCAGAACTTTACGGATATACATGTATTCAATGGCCTTGTGTCAAGGTCAAGGCCATACAAGCTATTTTTGTGAAACCTTAACATTGGCATTTTCTCAGAAATAACAAACAGCAGAGGCGCCAAACTTGGCGTGCTGATAGACAGTGATAAGACCTATGCACACATACCATTTTAAATGACCTTGGCCCAAGGTCAAGGTCATTAAAGCAGTCTGGAAATTTTTACATTTGCATTTTTTCGGAATCTAGAAGAACCAGAAGTATCAAACTTTGCATGATGATAGACATTGACAACACCTTCACAGACATACCTGTGTTCAATGACTTTTAGTCAAGGTCAAGGCCATGCAAGCTGTTTTGGGGAAGCTTTAACCTTGGCATTTTCTCTGAAACAACAAACAGTTGAGGCACCAAACAGGGCATGATGATAGACTGCAATGAGACCAACCTTTTTGAATGACCTTGACTGAAGGTCAAGGTCATTAACGCTGTCTGTTGTGAATTTTAACATTGCCGTTTTCGGAGGAACTACAAATACTAGAGGCGTCAAACTTGGCATAATAATAGACATTGATGTGATCTCATTTTAATGACCTTGACCCAAGGTCAAGGCCATGCAAACTGTTGGGGGGAACATTGTAATATTGCCAGGAACTTGGAACGCCAGAGACACTTTACTTGCCGTGATGATAGTGATAAGAGCTTTACAAACATACACTTGTGAATGACCTTGACCTGTGTCACAAGGGAGCCATGGAGGCTTTTGCCTCTCTAGTTTTGTTTGTTCTGTTGTTTGTTGGTTTGTTCGTGTGTGTCTCACTCTCAGTCTTTGTGTTTGTTTTCGTTTTGCTTGTTGTTGTTGTTGTTGTTTGTTTGTTTCTTGTTTGGTTGTTGGTGGTGGTGGTGGTGGTGGTGTTATTTTTGTTGTTGTTGTGTTTTTGTTTGTTTGTTTGTTTGGGGAGAGCGGGGTGTTTGTGTTTTGTTTGTTTGGTTGCTTGGTTTTTGTTTGTTTGTTTATTGTTTGTTCTTTGTTATTGTTTTGTTTAGTTTTTTGGTGTGGTTTTTTGTGTTTTTTTGTTGTTGTTGTTGTTTTTTGTTTGTTTGTTTTTTTTTGGAGGGGGGGGGGGTTAATCAGGAAACAGTCCTGTTTGTTTTTTGTTGTTGATACCCACGTAAACAATGCCCGAGTCCCTATCTAAAGTCTATCAGGCTTTAAAAATTCAACTGCCTTTGAAATTGCGGTAAACCAGCCAATCAGGTGCGGTCCGATGAGCGGTTGACTTTCGTCTACTCTTTCCTTGCTGCGAAGCCGTGAAATCGTTTCGAATATATAGCTCAGCCGAAGATTACGTGCAAACCGTACGTAACTGATTTGAAATCATTTTATGACTATCACTAAAATATCAACATCGGCCTGCCGCAGCCGATTTTTTGCCGATTTGTGGACACTAACCTCGCAAATCTACCAAAGGATTTGCCAAACGGGAAGTCGTCTGCTACTGAGATCATTTCTGCAGCGGCAAGTAGCTGTCAGCATTGCGATACTGATAGAACTCTTGAGCAAGCAAATGACAAGAGATCGCATAGAAATGGAGCAAATGTTTCGCAGATGAACACGACAAACTGCCCAGACAACGAAACAAACATTTCACGTAGGCTACATATCTATACAAAAAAAGCCATGGGAAAATTTCAAGCGGGAAGCGGCCATTCCCCGATTTCACATGGAGTGACGTTTGCGCCAAACCGTTTTGTAGCTGTGCACCAAAGCTGAAGATTGGTTTTACAACTCAGCTTTACGCAAAAACTCCTCGGAACTTACTCAGGTTCAGCAATGTTTTCTCAGACAGCTTTATGAACGTGCAAAATTTGAAAGATGAAATTGGTCTGCAGAAATGTGGGTGGTAAAAGATTTTATCTTTCAGCGTGGTTTCTCGGATTGTGGGTGGGTGTTTGGGAGTTTAATGCCCTTCTCCACCACGTATGTGTGATATCAACGGGGCGACGAGAAAAAGGCCAGCACAGCACAGAAATTGGCCCCGGCCGGGATTCGAACTCGACCATTGATAGTCCAACGCTCTACCATTCGGCTATCTTGGTTCCCCCGTGGTTTCTCGGGCATTCCATGATAAAATATTGTTCATCATCGGTTACTTGCATTTGTGAATGTTCTACATGTATCTTGAAGTTTCACTTTTTTATGTACCTCCATTCTGATATTCAAAAACTTCACTACTTAACTCAATAGATCCTTCTTCTACATGTGATGTGTCGACTGTGCTGCGTGGGATGACTGCGACAGTGAACTGTACGTTCGACAAAGATGTGTCCGGCTTACAGTTTATAGTGCGTCGAAAGAGAAATGAGAAAGCAGGTGGGTACCTTCAACCGTCATTTGGAGCCTCATAGATTGTAGACAATTAAGTCTTGATGTTTCTAACATTACACGCTGTCTTGGAGGAAACAGCTCGACTACCTGACGATTTGCGCGAGAGACCGAAAAGTACTTCTTACTAGTCGAAAGTCTGAGTTGAGAACTTGTTCACAGTCTGCCGATTTGAGCGTAAAAAGTTGAAGGATTTTCTTTTTTAAACAGATTTCTCCGCCTGTCTTGAGTACTTTAACACATTTTCCATGGCGGCATTTTGGCAACAGCTGTATCTGAATTGGATGAATTGGAAACGTTTAACCGAAAACGTAGTATGTCTGCATCTTAACGGAAACATTTTGTTCTACGTTGTGTGTACGTTTATCTGTGTGTGTGTGTGTGTGTGTGTGTGTGTGTGTGTGTGTGTGTGTGTGTGTGTGTGTGTGTGTGTTCCAGAAACTGTGGTTGACTGCTACTACGTGCAAGGAAAACGATACTGCGATGTTTTGGAGGGTTTCGCCTACACTTGGAACCCTGGAAACAAACAAACCGTCTTCATCGCCAACGTCAGCAAGGACTACGAAGGGGAGTACGTGTGCCAGCTGGAGGCATGCAGCGAAAAATATTGTAACCCGTGTCGCTTAGAAGTTAGAGGTAATCTTTATGACAAAGGTTGGCAGATGTTTGATAGGTGTAACTTCGTATGTCCACTTGTAGAGATATTTTCATATTGGACTGAATGACACGATTGTAGATATTGTGGCACGGTCAGGATCATTTTGTTTACTGTTCGGCACTCAACTCATGGAGTGCACATTGTAATCTATGTACGGGCGGTCCCTTCATTATTTGTTGTAAAAATACTTAAGGAAAGAATTTACCAAATTATGAAAATCACTCCGAAGGGACAGCTCTCTGAGTAAGGGGAGATAATCACAAGGTCTCTGCCCCAGTTCATATTTGCGTATCGTATATATATGTATATATGTATTTCTCTCTCTCTCTCTCTCTCTCTCTCTCTCTCTCTCTCTCTCTCTCTCTCTCTTTGAGTTATGTTGACATTATTTCTGTATATTCCAAGAAGGTACAAGGTTGTGCAAAGAACAGAAAAGAAATAACTCTTTACGATACATTATTATGTGTTTGTGAATCTCCACAGAGTCTCGACGGCTTGACAACAGCATGAAAGTAGACACAGGAGAAACGGGTAAGTGTCGTGTGCCTGAATTTGCTTCATGGTTTATGTAATTTTCTGCAGAATTTTAAGATGTGCAGTCGGCAAATTTACAAATTTCCGTCAAAAAAGGACTGAAAATGTGAAGGAAATTGTTGACTTTAAACTTTCCGTGGTGATAGAGTGTTGCATTTTAATTCATATACGTGTATCATCCGAGCTCAATAAGGAGCTTCTATTCGTACTCATTTTTTTATAGAAGATAACAGACGACGCTCTAAATAGTAAAAAAAATAGTTTACAGGAGCGGGTTTGAGGACTGGGATGTGCTAATAAAAATAAGAACCAACCAAAATGAAAAGGAAAAAAAAAAGAGAGAAATACAATGTCAGTGAACACGATATACATTTCAGTTGACACACGGCGGATTACAGTTAATACAAAACTGTCCTCACGAACATGAGAGACTTGATTGAAGCAGGTCAGGCCTGGCGCGTATCGTAAAAGCTATTTCTCAAAGTGCTTTACTTATTGTTGCAAGACATACAAAGTTTAAACAGATATGGCAGCGCTTTTTTTGGCGAATTTTGTGCATCGTGGTGCATTTGTTGAAGGCAAGATGTTCATCCAGTGATAAACACTCCAACGCCGTTACCTTTTCATCAGGGGTCAGGGAGGGGTATCTGGCCCCCAGCAAGCGGTGTGTGTGTGTGTGTGTGTGTGTGTGTGTGTGTGTGTGTGTGTGTGTGTGTGTGTGTGTGTGTGTGTGTGTGTGTGTGTGAGAGAGAGGGAGAGAGAGAGAGAGAGAGAGAGAGAGAGAGAGAGACAGACAGACAGACAGACAGACAGACAGAAAGAGAGTTGAAATTTTGTCTGTCAACGTCTTCAGACAAACCAGAGCAGGAGTCGAGCCCCAGACGTAAAAAAACATTTCCAGCTGGTTGGATTGGTAGCATTGTTGCCGGGATTGTCGTTGTCGTCGTGATAATTGGCGTTGCTGTCATCTTTATAAGGTAATTTCCTCCTGCTTCATTCTTACGTAGGTTTGACGGCTTACTATCTCTGTACGCCCGCCCCCCCCCCCTCCCCCTTTCCCCCGCACAGATACACACACGCGATTTATCCTGCTGATTTATTTTACCGATTCTTTCCTCCCCCCCCCCCCCCCCGTCTCAATTAGATCATCGTTGTTTAAACGTCCTTTACGATACCTAATAATAGGGGAGTGAGCGGTGGCCTAATAATAATAATAATACATGTAACAACAATAATTCTTACATAGCGTGGAATCCCCATCATTGTGGGCTCTTAAAAAGTGACATTTCATTCTGAAAAAAATCTATCTATCTATCTATCTATCTACACACACACACACACACACACACACACACACACACACACACACATATTTACAACACATAAAGCAGCAAACAGCACACAGCACACACACACACACACACACACACACACACACACACACACACACACACACACACACACACACACTTGTCACGGCGATGAAGCGTGGGTTCGAGCCCAAGTCGAGATTATGGTAGGTGACACCGGTTTCTCCTAGCTGCCGGGCTGCTCATCGGGGGTTTCTCTTTGGGGTATCCGGCTTTCCTCTGCAAGCAAAACTGAAAAAACAGGATAGGTATTGGGTGGCGCTGCATCGCGGCGACGCGCATTTCCTTGAGGGTAGCATCCCGAATTTCCCGAAAGGACCAATAAAGTAGGAAAAAAATTAAGAGAAAAAAATATAATGACCTGTTATTCTCTTTTCTGTCAGGAGGAAGCGGAGAAATTCAGGTGCACGTGAAGAGAACATGGAGGACGGGGAGAGAGAGCCTGGGGAGCAGAGTGATCATGGAGAAAATGAGACCCAACCCATGGAGCCAGCATTGTCCTCGTCGTCGTCTGCCACCTCAACGTCACCCGATGTGTCGGAAAAAAATCTTTGGTGGAGAATGTGTCAGCACGCTCCATTCCTGTAAACCAGCATGTGTAAAAGCCTGCGGACCTTGTAGACAAGGGTTTGCAAGGTGGCCATATTTTTCTGAGAAGACAATATGGCGACCCTAGTGCTTATTTTGCACCTGTAACTGTAAGTCGTGAGTCCTGATAGAAGTAACCTGTCCGGGACGAGAGCAGTCTTGGTCAGCATCGGAATCGCTGGATAGAATCTTTGTATGATACCAGGTATAGAATCTTCCTATGATACAAGGAATAGAGTCTTTCTATGACACAAGGTGTAGAGTCTTTCTATGATACGGCATAGAGTCTTTCTGTGACACCAGGTGTAGAGTCTTTCTGTGACACCAGGTGTAGAGTCTTTCTGTGACACCAGGTGTAGAGTCTTTCTGTGACACCAGGTGTAGAGTCTTTCTATAGCACTAATTGTAGATACTATCGATACTACGCCAAACACATCAGTAAAAAGCAACACCTTCGCGACAGCCGGCTTCTATTGTACCAAATCAAAATTACAGTGACATTTACTGATTTGAAGCTCATCTCCATAAAGCGCTGTCCTTGTATTTCTTGATTACGGCATGGCCGCCAATTTTGGACTTTTGTATTGTCTATGCAGTCTCCACGAAGTGTGTTTTATGTCTTTTGAAAACGGTGTTTCTTGTTGTTGGCAGTTGTCGTTCTGTTGGCAATCTTTCTTCTTCTTCTTCTTCTTCTTCTTCTTTATACCTCTGGCTCCGCTCGGGAACACACTAGCACTCCTCCAACGGACACGGTTTTGGGAGAGCCTCTTCCGGCTGTCTTCACTTCAGCGTCCATGCTTCTTCGCCAAGTCTGCCCGAGGGTTCCCGTGCAATGCCAGCTTGGTGACGTTTGAAGGTGGTTTGCGCATTGTGTGGCCAGTCCACCCCCATTTCCTCTCCTTGATGTTTTCTCCGATCGCTGTTTGTTTTGTTCTGTTCCACAGGTCTTCATTTGTGATGACT
Organism: Batillaria attramentaria; assembly: GCA_018292915.2. Taxonomy (NCBI): domain Eukaryota; kingdom Metazoa; phylum Mollusca; class Gastropoda; family Batillariidae; genus Batillaria; species Batillaria attramentaria. Next base: position 743,298 of record JACVVK020000214.1, on the reverse strand, counting down.
TCTGGCCACTGATATTCTAAAGCAAATTCACCGATCATCTTTTGTCAAACTGAATAATTCAAGTCACATTATGTTGCTGACATCTTCTGCTTCTCTTTCTCGTGGACAAGTTCGGGACTGCCGCAGTGCTGTGGTGTTGCCACAACCGCTTGTCAGCTTTTGTTGCTGATATGAGAGATGTCGAAAGGCCTCTCTCCTTCGCAGGTTAGGTATCGACAGCAACAGCAAGGCAATAATTAAGAATATACAGGTGCATTACACATGCTGGGTATACCTTGCAGACTCCGTTCTGCATGGATACAGGAATGGGGGAAGGGGAAGGGTTCATGGGGTGAATCCCACAGTGAGGCGAAATGTTACTGTGTCTGACTGGTTTTAGTCGCTGTCTTATCTGACCATGAGCAGTGCGTTTCTTTGTATATGTTACAGTCAAAGCTGGAAATTAGTCATTTCCAAAAATTTCAGGCATTCCCAGAGAATGACTGAAAATGGAAGCCTCTGATTTACTGGGTTTGCCTGATTGTCATTTTGACCGTCAGGCATTCCCAGAGAATGACTGAAAATGGAAGCCTCTGATTTACTGGGTTTGCCTGATTGTCATTTTGACCGTCAGGCATTCCCGGAGAATGACTGAAAATGGAAGCCTCTGATTTACTGGGTTTGCCTGATTGTCATTTTGACCGTCAGGCATTCCCGGAGAATGACTGAAAATGGAAGCCTCTGATTTACTGGGTTTGCCTGATTGTCATTTTGACCGTCAGGCATTCCCGGAGAATGACTAATTTCCAGCTTTGACTGTAACATATATATTGTACATGTACGACTTTACTGTTTGTGTGGTTTGTTGTTGTTGTTGTTGTTTTGTTGTTGGTGTTTGTTTTTTTTTGTTTTTTTTTTTTGGGGGGGGGAGGGGGGGGGGCGGGGGGGGGGATTTCAACATTATTATCTATTATTATGTTTTTCAAACTTTTCGCAATTATTATAGTTCATGCTTTTTACACATAAAGCTTTCTGCAGTTATAGATGTGTTAGTGTACGTTCTGCATGTTTAGCGTCTATACACGGTTGTAAATGACAATGCTTGATAAGGAACACGTCAGGAAAAGACAAAAGTGCAAAATAATGGTTCCACCGAGGGGTTTTTCACACTGCTATGAGATACAGTAAGCATTGCTCTTGGTGGGGCCAGTACATTAATCAATCAGATTACAATTAAACTGTATAAAATACAAATATACATGAAGGAAAGAAATTACCACGGAACATGGCAATGTTGCTACTAGTTTATAAAAATTTCGTGAGTTTCAATCGGGTACTGCGTTTATCTCGTAGATTAGAGATTTGGATTTTAAAAGTATCTTGTCTAGTGTACGGTATAAAATGTATGTTACATTCTTTGAAGGAAATTGGGGTGTCTGCTTCTGCTGTACAGAGCCTTACTTACATTGATCTCTATTTTGTACAATACCAGCATATATATATGCCTGTATTTTTCTAAATGTGCACACTAGATCTTATGGACGAATCGCGTTAAAACTGTTTCAAGTCCTTATTCAAATGACTTTTAGTAATGACATTTATCTGATAGGTTTTAGGGTTATTTTGCTTCCTTTTTTGTTGCTTTTGTTGGGGGGGGGGGGGGGTTGTTTGTTGGTTGGTTGGTTGGTTTCTATTGCTTTTTTGTTCTTGTTTTTATTCCTGTTGATGTTTCGAATTTGTTGCTGGGGGGGGGGGGGGGGAGCTTTTTTTTTAGTTTGGGTTGTTTTTGTTGTTGTTGTGTTTGTGTTGCTATTTTTATTGTTGTTGATGTTGTTGTTGTTGTTTCTTTCCTTTTTCTGTCTCTGTTTGTTTATTTGTTGTTGTTTGTGTCGTTTGTTTTTGTTTTGCTTTGTTCGTAAACAGGCATTAAAAAGATTGATTTAGCACCAAGACAAGTTGTGGCTTAAAAAATGACACCTTTTGATTCGAACATTTTTTAATTCAGACAGCACAGATTAAATAAAAATAGTTACGCGAAGAAACTTGAACGTTTCATCGCATATGGTTAATGTACTTTTCATGCTGCAACCAGTTTACCAGGTGACATCGCATTGTTGTGCATAGGAAATGTCAGTGGACAAAATTAGCGCTCCAGACCTTTTTGTGAGTCCTTCCTGCCAGGATAAGACTAACAGTCTTTAAATTTCATCACGTGTGTGAAGAGATTGCTTTCGCGACAGATAAACTTCAAAGCAATTGATCTTCAGCTGAAAGTTGGATTCGGTGGTTTGTAGTATTATCTGACCTTTCGTTCGACGCTGGTCCTGAGGTAGTGGAACAGGCAACTCTTTGACAATTCCTCAGTTCCCATAAGCTTCGGCCGAATCACATTGCAGAAATGTAAAGCCCTTTTCACTTGACCAAGTGATATTCTGCATAAATCGCAGGTGCAAATATGGTTCAACAACTCGTTGCGAAAGTTAAAAAAGAAAAGAAAAGAAAAAAAGAGCCGATGTCTTAGACAAATGATTTTGTGTAATGAGAGTAGCTTGTCAGGGCAACCCTCCCGGCTTGGCGCTTCCTCGAGGGTATGGGCTCGCACTTATATCAACTTTTTGATGGATATGTCTTTTTCTTGGTGGAGAAGGACGAAGGAACATCGGGCTAATGTAAGAAAATTGACGGTGTACGCAGGCTCTCCGATGACGTTGAGTAGCTGAAGTGGATATGGGATTAATATGCAGTGAAACTTGATTGGATCCCTTATGGCGCATACCGTAGTGCTTGAGTTGGATTGTGTCTGATTACAAGCCTGAATTACCGCAAATGAGGGTAAAATGTATATTTTCACGGAGCGTTAGTCAGTGTCCGTTATTTCCTGGTTCTATATTCCAAAATAAACTCATTTATATGTACAGGCAACTGTTGAAATCGATTTTTCTTGGTACATACATTTCGAACTTTTTTTCTCTAATATGAGTGAAACACGTTTGATTTCCAGTTTGTTTGTTGTTGTTTTTAATTTCAGTTATTCTTACTCGGCTATGCGCTTTGTAAGTTTGCAACGCATGCAAGTACTAATAAACTTTAAATAGTCAAGTTCGTGCGTGTGTGTGTGTACGTGTGTGTGTGTGTGTGTGTGTGTGTGTGTGTGTGTGTGTGTGTGTGTGCAAAAATGCAGACATATCATAATTATGTTATCGCATGTTTTCAATATATTCAAGCTCAACGTCATATAGTCATACACAGTCAAAGTGCAAGTGACAGGAAGGTGCAGAACTCAAAACACAAACAAACCGCATAAAAAAACGTAGTAACTTTATCAAGACACATCCCAACCCCTTCATTTTGCCTATTCAGCTGGCATCTGGTAGTGTAAAATTTCCTTAACGCAAATCGAAATACGCAGATCCCTACCAAGGATTTAACAGACTAATGTTCCCACAAGATCAGGCATTCTCATCATGATGCCGACGGGTACAAATCTTATATCGGTGGCGTCCGAAGATGTTCAGGGCTGGGGGGGGGGGGATACACACTGGCAATCGACGGCGCGGAGCGCCGAGCTATCTGGGGGGGGGGGGGGGGTCCCCCGGAATTTTTTTTTTTTATTAGCTGCAAATCTGTGCAATCTGGCGCTTTCTGGGCGTATTTATGGGTGGATTTCTATAAGCAAAATTTAGGTGCCCTGATAACATTCTCTCCCTGAAAACTGGAGCACTGGGACGGGGGTTCCACAGCCCTTACCCCCCCCCCCCCCTTGCCGCACCCCACACTCTATTTATGACATGCGATTCACGCACATCTCTCTCTCTCTCTCTCTCTCATGCTGGCTGAAGTTGGAGAGACGAAGGGGGGCCCAAACATGCTAGTGCCCACCTCAGCTGGGCAGATTTCTAGGGGGGTTAAGAGGCCCTCAGCCCCCCCCCCCCCTTTTTTTTCCCCTACCTCACCCCCTCTGTTTCGACGCCACTGTATATATTGCGTTTGATCTGGCTTCGATGTTGCAGTGTTAGATTCCGGCTATGTGGATGCCTCCGTCATTGCAGTTTGTCTATGAGGACGGCGACAGACACCGACAGAACTCTCAAAACAGAAATAACCAGCAAGAGAACTCTAGTCTAGTCTGCAAACACACTCTACAGCTTAACCCTGAAGGTACAACCATTGAAGAAGGCACCGGGCATTTTCATCACACTACTTTGATTTTAACGAAAGAAAATGTACCCGTACGATATAAGAAGTCAGAAAATTCTGTATCAGTATGCTTCTTCTTGCAATATTAGGCATCTGATTTACCTTCCTTATTTTGGTGATATCAATATTTGTTCAAACTGAGCTTAAGCACTATTAGAGTATTTCATATTAACTTATGTAGAGTATTTACCATGACTCATATTTCCTGCAAAGCAAAACGTTCATATTGTGGCACATCCAATGAAAGTTTCGAAAACGCGGCACACATGCATTTAGTTTCATGTAAATGATTTGACCTTTACACATAATTATGAACATGAACAACCTTGCCAACGTGTAGTTGCACTTTTAGGATCAATTTGGTCGAATTTGTCATCCCATATGATATATGGAATTTATCACTCGCAGTTGATATAAATTTATATTTGACTAGTATGACAAGTATTCTGTGATATGCCGTCTTCTGTGAAGGAACAGCGAATACTCGACACTGATTCGTACACGTTTCAGACGCAGTTATGACATGCAAAACGAAAACATTGAAAACAAAGGTACGTCATACAGGTACAGTAATGTATAACAACAATGACTTGTAAAATATACATATGTACTTTAAACACAGAGACACTGCTAAATATGCACATGACATTTGAATTCGAAATAAAACTTCCGCAGCTCTATCATTATCTTCCAGTCACGTTTCTTCTGACTGACGTTTTATTCTTCTGAAGAAACAAACTGCGAATAAAAAGAATATTTTTTAAAAAAAAATGCTTAAAGGGGAGTATTGTATGACACCCCCCCCCCCCAAAAAAAAAAAAAACAAACAAACAAACAAACAAAAAAAACAACAACAACAAACTGCCCTTTATCACCCCAACATTTGACAATATTATTTACATACATCACGTGGCAGTCACAGTTATCCTCATAATTATCACATTTCTATCATCTATGAAAAGAAAACATTTAAATATCGACAATTAAAACAAAACGCTTGAAGTATCTGAGCACCACGGCCAAGAAAATGTCCGCATTTTCATCACCAAGGAAGTTTTGGACTGGAGCCAAACAGTAGCTTGTCCTAGGCGATGTTGGGAGCCGGGACAGCCGAATGGTAGGGCGTTGGACTTTCAATACTCGTGTCGTGCTGGGGCCAAATATTTGTGCTGGCCTCTTCCTCGTTGTCCCGACTTTGATATCATGCCCATACGTGGTGGTAAAGACGTTAAGCTGCCAAACACCCTTAAGCGATGTTATTGTATCTCACGCCTTGAGTTCTTATATTACAGCGAAGTATATGCCAGGGTCAGTTCAGGGCTTTTGACGTGTATTTTCATAGAGTCGAGGGGAATACCTCATGTAGCCAGTATCGTCGGGTTCAGCATCGGAATCTAGACTATTCACCAAACATCCTGTTTCTGTGTCTGAGTTGTTTGAAGCACCAGTAGCAACCTGATGATCGTTGTTTGAAGAACGTGAAGGTGCAGTTGGTGTAATGTCAGATGATACACCTGTTGCCTCGATGTTTCTGAGTTCTGTGTTTTGATAGAGGGGTACAGTGTGGAACTCGGCTCCTTCCTCCTCTGTCTCGTCACGTGATGGCTCTGGGTTCAGGTAGTCGGCAGGTGGATTACGCGGTCCGTGACAGACTGGGGGCGGTGCGTTCTCTGTAATTATACAATACAGATATAGGATTGTGGAAATGTCATATTACGCAATAACATACATTATGATAATTGTCATGAACTGCCACCAAACCGTTAATATACATTATAAAAACTAGTTTAGTAGTTTCTTTCGTGGATATCTGGCAACAATTAAATTTCGTAGGTAAGTTAACACCAAAGTGGCCTTTTTAAGTTGTTTCTCTATAGAGAAACAACTTTATGAGACGGGGCAGATTTTGCTACGCGCAGCAGCAAGTTTCAGTGATACAAAACAAGACTGTGACGTTTCTCCACACAATACTTACTTTCACGCACACAGTGACGTAACGAAATCTGCGTCATAGACACCTTACGTGCACACTTTGCTGCTGCGTTCTTTTTTGGCGGGAATGACGTGTGTGTGTGTGTGTGTGTGTGTGTGTGTGTGTGTGTGTGTGTGTGTGTGTGTGTGTGTGTGTGTGTGTGTGTGGACGGATGTAATGATGGCTATCTGCTAAACCACCTCGCCGGATGGCTTTTTACTTTGAGATAAAATGGGCAGTCATATTCTCCAGAGCTATTTTTCACGATTTTTAGCCTGCCGCATTTTGAGAACAGTTATCGCCGATTTCAAAAAATCGGTTATGTTACGAATTTTTTCGAAAAAAATGTTCAAATGGCTTCATTTTCTGAAATTGGGAAGATCATCCAATTATACTGCCTGTTTTCGTAGCACAGCTCTGTAGCTCTGACAGGTTTTGTGTAAGAAAAATATTTCTGAGGTAGGGGTGGTTTGCATATAAGGCCAAATATCTATGAAAAGACTCCTTCAAATTACTCATCATTCCGGTATTTTTGTCACTTGTGACAACTGCACATATGACATGAACTATTGCACTATTATAGCTTTAGTATTAAGAATAACAGAGCTTTTAGATAAACACATTTTTTCACGTTTCTGCGAGAAGCGCCGGTCAAAAAAGTTCCAATTTTGCAATTTCGTAAGTACAATCCAAGGCACTTTAAGTCCACGTTTCATCAGCTCTCTAGATCTTCCAGATTTTATGTCAAAATTAATTCAGTCCCGGAAGTCACAAAAGCAACAAGGAAATCACAAGATATGAAGAAGTATCATCTGTCAGACGAGCAGCGTGAGGCTGACGGCAAATGTTTGGTTCACAGACAAAATCTGCAAGTATCGTCACTGCTTCCGACATTTCATCAGCCCTGTACATCTTCCAGATTTCATGTGAAAAATAATTCAGTCGGAGAAGTCACAAAGCCAAAAGGGTAATCACAGGACATAAACAAGCATCCTCAGACGATCTCAGTGCTAGAGGCTGACGCCAAAAGTTTAGTTCACGGAATTGACGTCATCTCTCTCTCTCTGTATGACGACCTGCTTGAGGCTGACGTCAAATGTTTAGTTCACGGAACTGACGTCTCTCTCTCTCTCTCTCTCTTTGTCTCTGGGGAGCCAGGGTGGCCGAATGGTAGCGCGTTGGACTTTCAATGCTTGGGCCGAGAGTTCGAATCCAGGCCGCTGGGGCCAAATAATTATTTGTGCTGGCCTTTTTCTCGTTGCCCCGTCTTTGATATCACCCTTATGTGGTGGAAAAGAGCGTTAAACTCCTAAACACCCACCTACCCACCCTCTCCCTCTCTCTCCCCCTTCTTCCCACACCCGGCCCCACCCCCAGTCACGTGGCTAATCGGTCGAGGTCGTAGAGGATCTAGTGTCATCGGTAGAACTTGGAGAGGGGAGAACCGGCAACAATAACAACAAAACAGACAAAATAAAATGAAGTTTGGAGAAACAACTTTGTAGGACGGGGCCGTTCCTCCTTGTTTTTTAATGCGATCCGACAGCAAAGTGAGAATCATAAGAAACATCAAGGGAAGAGACTTGACTTGTGCTAGGGTTGATACAGATTCAGTTATGTCCCATTATACACAAGTTTCATCTGATCTCGTAAATGGTACACAAATACAGTATGCTCCACTTATAGCGGCCATGGGTTATACCGGACTCCGACATAGCAAATCATTTCCCAGCCGAGGGCCTTCTTTAACATGACTAAAAACTCATCGGATAGAGCGGCCATCGGTTACACCGGACATCGGTTTGACCGGACACGTTTTCACGTCCCCAGGATCCCTTTTCTCCTGATACATCGGACGGCGCAGTAGTTATACCGGACACCACTATTCCGGTCATGTGTCTCACCTCCGCTTATAACGGACGCAGCGCGCGTGCGACAAGGCACGAACACGGACTGCTGCATGAATCTAGAGAAACGATGACCTGATTCTAGGAAAATTGATCGCGTTAGCTTCAGGTCAAGTTTCGGTTTTGATTTAGCTTTCGCCTGGCATTTGTCATAAAAAAGCGCGAAAAGTGATTTAAAACAACCACGCATGGTCTGTTGGTTTGGTGCGTGTGTGTGTGTGTGTGTGTGTGTGTGTGTGTGTGTGTGTGTGTGTGTGTGTGTGTGTGTGTGTGTGTGTGTGAATACAACTTTTTACAGCGAATTTTATTTTATCTTATTGGTTGATCCATGTCAGTTCAATAGTTGTTTACAAATTTGATCTTGTGAATACTAAAAGATACACACACACACACACACACACACACACACACACACACACACACACACACACACAAACACACAGAGAGAGAGAGAGAGAGAGAGAGAGAGAGAGAGAGAGAGGGGAAATGTCTTCAATCCGGAAAATCTCCCTTATGTACGGAAAGGTTGGCTATACCGGAAAATTTCCGTTATATACGGAGACATTGGATTTAACATCCACCAGGATGAAAGTTGCCGTTATATCCGATGTTTTGGTTATACTGGACATCGGACAGAACGACACCAAAGTTCATGTCCCAGGGGTGGCCGCTATAACCGGAGTTTACTGTAAGTTCATAAATGCACGCAAGTAGGATACACTTATAAAATGTGCAGATAAAGTGCAGATAAAGCGGGAGGGGGAAGTGTGTGGGGGGGGGGGGGGGGGCCCAAAGTGTGTACCACAGTATATCAATATTGTGTAGCTCTCAGGGTAAAGACAGAGCATGTGTAAGGTTGCCGGCTATTCTGACATGAAGAAAATTCAATTCAAAATTTCAATTACAGCATTAATTTTACAAACAAAATTAACGTTTCACAAAGTTATGAGTACATTAGATCCGGCTACCAGGCACCGCGATCGACGTTTATGAAAACAGGCACTTGAAGCATCTCTGCAAAATGTGATGTCCTTTGACCGAAGACAATGCATTTCCTAGCACGAAAACGTCCTTTTCATTTGTCAGGGGTCTAGAAACTTATGGCAACTGTCGTAATACAGCTGACTTTGACCGCTTTCGACAAATTATTTTAGTGAGACACTGATTATTTTTTCCTCCAAATTTTCAGATGGGTTTGTGTCATTTGTTCTAAAAATAGAAACAGTAACGCCATTCGTCCTGTTCCCCTGCACGACTTCACCGGACAAGCTAACTAGTCCGAGCGACAGACCATGATACCTTGTTTTGCATCATATATGGGATTTTTTGGTGGTTTCTAGATGAAAAAATGGTGCTGATTCCGAATCCGTCGAGTGCCAGACGGTAAATGTTGGGCAATTTGAAAGAGAGGCTGAAAATCAAAACGGCCGCCAAAGAACCTTAAAATGCTTTTGTTTTGTCGCACATATGTACGCAAAAACTTTTTATCAGTGATTTCAATGAAAAGAAAGGGTGCTGATTCCGAATCCGACGAGTGCCAGAGTGTACATGTTGAACATTTTGAAAGAAAGCCTGAAATACTAAACGGCCGTTTAAAAAACCCTGAAAAGCATTGTATTGCCGTATATATCAAAATGTGTGACTTATTTTTGGAAAGAAACGACTTTTTTCAGTGGTTGTTACATGAAAAAGCATGCTGATTCCAAATCCGACGAGTGCAAGACTGTAACTTTTGACGGTTTTGAAAGAGAGGCTGAAATTCAACATGGCCGACAAGAAACTTACATTGCTTCTTTTTACCGCCTACATGAGGTACAGTAACTAACTTTTCGCCAAAAACCAGAGATTTTGAGTGGTTTCCGTATGAGAAAAGGGTGCTGAACCCGAATCCGACGAGTGCCAGACTGTAAATGTTACGCATTTTGAAGCAGATGCTAAAATTCAAAATGGCCGCCCAAACCTCAAAACGCGTTGTTTTGCCGCATAATGAAAATTGTACAACTTATTATTCAAAAGAAACGGAGTTTTTAAAAGGTTTTCACATGAAAAAAGGATGCTGATTCCGAATCCGACGAGTGCCAGACAGTAAAGTTTAGCATTTTGAAATAGAGGCTGAAAATCGAAACGGACGCCAAAAACTGTAAACGCGTTGCTTGTCCGCAAAAAATGAAAATCAAGAATTTATTCTTTGACAGAAATGAGTTTTTAAAGTGGTGTATATGAGATAAAAGGATACAGAATCCGATTCTGATGAGTGCCAAACTGGAAATATTGTAAACATTTTGAAAGAGGCTGAAATTCAAAATGGCCGCCCAACATCATAAAACGCTTTGCCGCATAAATGAAAACCAATAACTCATTTTCTGAAGGAAACGTGATATTTCCGCGGTTTTTGTATGAAACATGGGTGATGATTCCGATTCTGAAGAGTTACATACTGTAAATGATGAAAATTTTGAAAGAGACGCTGAAATTCACAAATGCCTAAAAAGAAGCTGCATTGCATTAATTGTTTTGCCGAATATATGAAAAGCAAGAACTTCTTTTCGGAAAAAACACGAGATTTTCCTGTGGTTTCTTTGTGCGAAAAGTGTGCTGATTCTGATTCCGAAGAGTGCCAGACTGTTATTGTTTCGCATTTTGAAAGAGAGGCTGAAATTCAACATGACCGCCACCCCCCAAAATAATAACACGCGTTGTATTCTTGCAAATATGAAAAACAATAACTTCTTTTTGTTAAAAGAACATGATGTTTCTCACTGTCTTGTCTGACAGAAGCTGAATCTTAATATCATTCATTTGCAATCGACATTGTGTACCCCTGCCGTACACAGACTCATTGCATTTTCTTTTCACTTGCCCTCTTCGAATCGGGTTTTCCCGGGCGAGTCCACTTTAAAGACGGCGGGGAAAGAGTGTGCAAAGCTATGACGTCAGTAGCACAGTAAAACATTTTCTGACGCAATCAATGGTCCCCGTGCAAAAGTAGATCAGCCTTTTGACATACATTGTCTTCCTTGCCAGAATGAGGGCTCCGGGCTGATTCTATTTTCTGGAATTACAAAATTTGCCCAACCTTTCCAGTCTGGCACCCGACGGATTTCTGAAGAGACGTGACGGACCTTCACAAAACTGCAAAAAAAAATCTGATATATGATTCAGAGCAGGGTGGTGCATGACCGTAAGAAGGAGTGTCGCTCGGACTAAACCCTGGAAGTGTAAAAGTCTGATAAAATTAAGCGGTAGTACTGACGATTTTTTTTTGCGGCCTTGAACACATCGACAACTTGCAGGTGAAAGTGAACGTGTTGATCGTGCTGATTATCTCAGACCCACCTGGACCGTCCTCTCCATCAGCAGCAGGAGGGTCGGCATCCCAGTAGATGTGTACACTTGGTGCTGACCCGTCTCCATCTCGGGCCAAGCTTCGTCTTTCAATAACCTCCAGTTCTACAGCAGGCTGGGGCTGTGTCCTATTTCTCCCTGTAATCATTGTTTTTAATAAGCAAGTCTGGAATCGTGTGCTGCATTTACGAACGCGGAGAATCACATCCAGTGAGGCATGACAACTAGTGGATGGAAAAGATGACTGCAGAAGCGCAAAATGAACAGTTCTCTCCCATGCATCGCCAGTGTTTTCATTCTACCTTTCAAGATCATCAATAGGTATCCGTCACTGAAATAGAATCAGCAAATGACTTATGACCATGTCTAAATTCTACACACAAAACACGAACCTTTTTGATGCCGGAGTATGGCAATGACTGTGGCAGTAAAAAACAGAAACGCAGCAACTGCAGCTCCGATGGTAACTTCCAGATTACCTGCGGGCCCTGCAGCTCTATCTCGTGTCTCTACAGCAAACAATGTGTGATGTATCAAAGACAATACATAGTCATGTGATAAGTATGATCATATAAACCTCCATCATTGAGCTATCATCACAAGGAGCGTACTTATATGGTTCGAAGAAGGGAATAATAATTTAATACATTGCAAGTTATGTAGTTAGTTATTGAGGGCTTAACGCCGCACAATCAACACCGACTATGATGCGGCTAATGTAGATTTCAACATTATCTGCTACTGGGTTACAAACAGATAAAGACATTACACACCACCCTTGACAAGAAGCGAAAAATGTAGCTGACCATGGCCGACTTCATTGAATACAGTCAAACGCCACAAACCCTCATCTTGGTCCCGCACATTGTCCAGTCGGATCGTAAGTACAAGGTCAGGTGGGGTACCCGTCAGGAACACGTAACTAGAACATGAAAAGAAATCATTTTGGGGGATTGATTTTTTGACGAGTACATTATAAACATATGTAAAATACCGTTTGCTTTGTCTTGATTTTCCGGCGAGTGAAGAACTATGTTTGAACAATCATTTTAAACGTTGTTAAGAAGTACTCCCGAAACTGCATCTTGTGTAGCAGGATGGGAGAAAAGATACTTCTTCGAGTTGCTCTCGCATACTAACTAAAGTAACCAACCAGTATGTGCATTTCAGGTTTGCTTACTTTTTGCAAACAACGACATCGACTTAGGTGTACACGCCCCCCCCCCCCCCTCCCTCCTCCAAAGTGGCGTATACGGCTCTGTGTTCAGGTTATGTAGGACTGCAGATACATTCTCATGGTTTTACAGTGAAGAAAAAAAAACGGAGCCTTTATTACTGTGACAGTCGTGTTTTACCTTTTGCAGTTTACTGTTGGTGCCTTGGCGACAAAAAAGTTGTCTGTAGATCCTTCGTCATCAGATGTAAGTTTTGTCAGCTGACAGTCAGTTAACACAGTGGTGTGCATCCGTACAGGAAAATGTATTTCCGCATCATGACCAGGATCCACAATGACTTCATTTGAGTCAGGTTTCACAAATACTGGGGCGCCTGAAAGGATGCTTTGTTTAGAAGTAGGTCAAGACAGAAAAATCCCAACGGAACAGAACCACTTTTTGTCTCTTGACGATTAGACACTCAGTGCATATTTCATACGTATCTTTCCAAATCTGTGACATCTGTATCACAATGCCTGTCTTTGCTCAAAATGCACCCCCCCCCCCCCCTTCTTGAATAACACTGTTTAGTCAAGTCCAACAAATGTACAGCAAAAACAATCAAAACAAAAAAAATCCAGAACTACCTTCTCGTTTTACATTTATAAATACTGCATTTTGCATGTATTCAGACATGCAAACACAAAATTCCCACGCAGACAACAACAACAAAAAACAAAACAACAAACAGCCAACGAATTAAAAAATATATTTATGATAATTATGTACTACGTACTTGCTTGCACTTCCAGCCAAAACTCGGCACTGCCACTCCCGACGACATTGGTAACACTGAGCTGCCACAGTCCCTCGTCCTGTTTCCTCACATTGTCCAGCGGGACAGTCAGCACCAGGTCAGGTGGGGTACCGGTAATGTTGATAGAACTTTGACAGAAAGTATGAATGTTAAAAAGACAAATAAAAAGCAAAAAGAAAGTGTGCACATCTCATATTTCTGTCTGTAAAAGGAAAAGAAAATAGACCTTTGACAAATATTCCTTGTTTGACCAACCACTGAAACAAAACTAGTATACTGCAAGCACGATGAAAGTCATGTGTGAGAGACAAGAAAAACAAAGCTTACCCAAGACAGTCTATGTTCTTCTCGGTCTCTTCTGAATGTGTCAGACTGCATCCTATCATCCTGTCTGTATGTGTGCTGATGTCAAAAGTGATGACTGCTTTATCATTATCAACGCTGACAGTCTGGTTCTGTCCAGTGACGATTTTTGGTGGACCTGAAATCATAATTAAGAGAGAGAGGATAAGTGATTTTTGCATGCTGTTAAAACCCCTAGACCACAGCAGCAAAAATCTAAGAACAAAAAGAAAAGTTCTCTTTATTATTTTTAAGGCAAGTAATACACGTCGAAAGCATATTCTTACATCTGACCAGGAGTGTGGCTGTTTTGTTCACTGAAGCCCCGGGCGCCTCACAACGTAACTCTCCAGCATCGTCACAACTGACATCATACAACGTGTACGTCATCCCCGTCCCGTGGCTGTCCTTGTGTGTGGGTAGCATGACGCCATGTCTGTCAACGATGGTCGGCAGGAGAGACGGGTTGCCTTCTTCATAGTCACAGTGGACAGTGATAGTGTCGCCTTGATTGGATGGTCCTTGTAGTTCAGATCCACGCGAGGTAAGACTGAACTTTGTGACTCGCACAGGATCTGAATATAAACATGATAAGTATAACTCGCGTTATGTGTCTTGATATTAGCAATGGTGAAACTGAACTTATAGTGTATATCCTGAAGTGGTGACGAAAAAGGATCATGTTTTGGAAGGGGTTGGCTTACTTCGCCCGTTGTAGGAGTAATATTTTAGAACGGCCTTCTACTTGTAATTCAGAGGAAGGCATTTACTGAGCCAAAATATCCAAGGGCGTCATGTAGTTTCTATGTATGATTTATATCATGGCCACAGTTTTCTATTTGTATCCCTCGATATGTGTATTTAAACCTGCGACATGATTATGCCTGATGAGATCTGTTGACTGATTGCCAATGAAAATAAATGTACACATCGATCAAACGGGGGGGGGGGGGGGGGGGGGAATTGACCGACGATGGTAAGTAAATAATACCATGACAAAATTACCATGCAAGAAAGTATCAAAATTAGAAGTCCTGTTACTTCCGTTGTACTTACATGTAACATTTAATATAACTGTCACATCTTCGGCAATAACTTTGTTGTCAGTTGACCATGTCCAATTCCCGCTGTCTTCTCTACTCACTGTCTTCATCAGCTGGTACGATCCGTCGCCAGTAAAACTACAAACGTTTCCCAGAATGACGGTGTTATTTCTCAGTTGACGGATTCTACATATCTCCTCCAGTCTATCATCATTGATTGCGATTTTGAATTTTGTGAGAGTTTTACAGTTGACGTTTGACAGTTTGAAAGGTATATTGATAGTGTCATTTTCTTCAGCGGTTATGATATGTGAAGAGTCGAGTGAAGGGAACTCAAAGGTCGCACCTGGAATGACAATGTCACGATCGTTATGAATACACTTTCAAAAATGTTCCTGAAGGGAAGTAAGTTTCAGATTGTCAACCTCTGTATGCATAAAGAAATCCGTCAAAACACACACACACACACACACACACACACACACACACACACACACACACACACACACACACACACACACACACATTTAGACAATGACAATGACAATGACACTTTATTTTTCAAGGATGTAAGATTAGGTACAGCGTCCTTTCTTCCATGTTGTCCTTGCTACATTCTACTACTACAACTACCATTACCACACACACACACACACACACACACACACACACACACACACACACACACGGCACACACACACACACACACACACACACACACACACACACACACACTCTCTCTCTCTCTCTCTCAACAAATAATATCAAAATGATGGTATGGAATAAAAAGGCAAAAAGCAAACAAACAATCAAACATAGTACAGATTATCTGAGAGTTAGTAAAAAAGGGAGAGAGTGTGTTGGGCCTTTAATGGAGAACAATACAGTTTTACGCACAGCAATAATATAAATTTCTGTTGTTGTCTTATAATATGACGGCCTAAGAAATTAGGTATAAAACAAAATTGAAGCTTACATGGAGTCTGTTGTTGACACAAGGCTGGTAAACACACAAGAAGCAGAAAAACACTACAACCGATAAACTCTCCTGCCATTTTGTTTTTAATAGTTTCGTATGAATGTTAGATTACCAGAAATGATGAAAATAGAAATTTCCTCGTGAATCATTTTGAAATCGAAAACTACTCGGCTACAAATTTGGTATTGATAAGTAATGTCTTCCTTGTGTTTGACCCTACATCACTGAGAAATAGGGTGATAGTGTAACACTGATGCCAGCAGCACAAAACAACAAGTATGTATGTTTGACACTTTACATTATTAATCACTAGGTCAGATGCAGTCTGGCTGCTGAAGACACGACCCTGGCTGCTGACGACACGACCCTGGATGTTTCATCCTCTGATATTAACTCCACCAAGGTTTTGTTTCAATAAAGACTGCACGCGGTCTCTGAGAGGTGTAACACAAACTAAATGATACCCAGTTCGTCTATTAAGGAATACGTGCTTTAAACCACAAGACAAAAACACCAGCTACACCCACCATCTTTAGATCTATCCCTTGAATTTACACCTAATAAACAGGTTCGTGAACATCGTCTGTTGGGTGCCATCGTCGATGGTCAGCCTAGCTCGCCTGGGGGTAAAATCAGTGCTTGTAAAACCATTTTAAAAAACATCTTCTGTTGTCCCGACATAAACAGTTACTGGTGTCCTCACGCGGAAACTTTTATACTGCACATGTGCAGCCCCCCCCCCCCCCCCCCCCCACGTCTAGACTTCTTCAAGATAAGCCCCTCTTATTCCAGTGCTAATCTTTGGAATTCTCTTTCTTCCTAAGCTGAAACAGTTCCATCAATGCACACGCACATACTTTGGGTCCGACTGCACAAGCATTTACAAACTCATTAATCAGGTGTCCTTCTTATAAATTTTATGATACAGTCAAACCTGTGTAAGGCGGTCACCCGAGGGACTGGGCCAAACTGACAGCCTTAGACAGGTGACCGGGTTATCCAGGGTGGCATGTCAACGACTAGCATGTCAGGGGATCCTCTAGAGTGACCAGGTTAGACAGTGGCATAGCTTATACAGGTGACCGCCTTGGCAGGTTCGACTGTACTACCTTTGTTACAAGAATTTCCTTGACTTTGGCACACATTTTTATTAGTCGTATTACAGTCTGATTTACTAATTCATCTTGTGTGCACACATTCTTTCCCTTATTGCTGTGTACTTACATGCAGCTCAGTAGTCTCCGTGTGTGTGTGTGTGTGTGTGTGTGTGTGTGTGTGTGTGTGTGTGTGTGTGTGTGTGTGTGTGTCTGTGTGTGTGTGTGTGTGAGTTAATAATTATCTGTTTCAGTTATAATTACCTGTGTTTAAATTTCTACCATTGTTAAAGAAAGAACACCCTCCCTTCCTCCCTCTCTCTCTCTCTCTCTCCCTGTTTTTCCAGGGCGGTAGACGGCCCAAATAGGCAGCAGAGCGTGACTATACCTGCAGCATTTAACGCTTTGCTACCTTGCCTTTCCCCCGTCCCCTTCCCCCATTTCACACTCTGCTTTTGTTGTCTTCCCTTCTCTCCGTGTTTGCATTCACCGTACAAGTCTTTGCGGCCGGATAGGCCCTCGTACAGAGTATTTCAATGGAGCCTTTACAACGATGACAACATAACTCCGACTTTAAAGATCGGACAGTTCTGCTGTGCACGGTAAGACTTTAGTTTTCAAATGTCTTGATACGTTTATCAGGCGTACAACTACGCGCTGCGGAAAACTTTTCACCATAGAATATGCTTAATAGGTGCATCAGAACCAGTCACGCCGGACACAGTGTAGCACTTGGGACACAGTAAACCATGCATTCTCGAACTAGACAGCGCTGATTAGTTTAAAAAAAAAGATAGTGACTTGTCGATCTGCGTATAGCACAGGTCATGCCAAAGACAGTCATATTTCTAGTATTTGAAGCCGCAAAAGTCACGAAAGTGGTCGCCGAATGAAGTAATAGATGTTTATTATGGCCATTGCGACAATTTTCGTGACTTAGCGGCTTCAAATAGTACATGCATGACTTTCTGTGGCATGACGTTTCCATACCTGTACTATACCCAGTCTACAACCAAATAATGCTGTCTGCTCAGTACGCGGTGCACTTCTACGTGTACATAACATACACGTCATCCAGAGTTACCACAATGTGTGTGTGTGTGTGTGTGTGTGTGTGTGTGTGTGTGTGTGTGTGTGTGTGTGTGTGTGTGTGTGTGCGCGCGCGCGCGTGCGTGCATGTGTGATTCCGTATTCAGTATGAGCGCGACGGAATCTCCCAGATGTTTATGTTTGTGGTATTAACACGTTCCTGTATCAAGTCGTTTTCATTGTCGATGTGTATGCAGTTTCCGTGTTTACAATGACCCTATTTTGTGTACCACGTACGTCAAAACTCGCACTGCCTACTGCATGGTCATACTGAAACTAGATTACTCAAAGGAAAGTATGCGCTTCCCTGAATGACAACTTGAACCCGATCAGTAGAATCTAGGACAGCAATGTTTTGTGAGCTGGGTCATAAGCTGATAGATGATGTTAATAATCATACTAAATAAATCGTGAATAATATCAGGTGGCATTAGTACTACAGTCTTAATGAGTCACTTGTTTTCCCTCAGAACTCACCGTACAGATTCCGTTGCGCTCGTCTGTAATCACACACACAAACACACACACACACTGTCAACCTCTGTATGCATAAAGGAATCCGTCAAAATACACACACACACACACACACACACACACACACACACACACACACACACACACACACACACACACACAGCACGCATACACACAAAGGGAGGGGGGGAGACAAACGAACAAATAGAAAGTTACACTATAATGTGGGCCAGCAATGTCTACCTTTCACAATATTTTTAAACATGTCCTGGTTTAAAGCAAGACAGTATGACGTTGCAAAGGAGAGAAGTAATAAAATAGTTGCCATTGCATCGACAGAACAGCATGTTATGCGAACTGGACTCAGAATAAATCGTCAGTGTTTAGCTAATAGGTAATTACTTAAGTACATGTACCCTCTTGACTGCACTGACATTGGAGCACCTCTCTCTCTCTCTCTCTCTCTCTCTCGTGTGTGTGTGTGTGTGTGTGTGTGTGTGTGTGTGTGTGTGTGTGTGTGTGTGTGTGTGTGTGTAGCGCCCCGGGTGTGGGGTCGTCGTGGTTGTCGGGAACGCTACAGATTTAATTTAGTGAGCTACTCTGACATGTGTGTTTATGATGACTGAAGTGCGAAAGAGTATTGCATCATACTGTCGGGCCTACGTGCCACACACATCTACGCACACAGTCACTCGTCAAACTTACACTACCTCTCGAAAGAAACAACTGACAAGAGAATAAAAATCAGAGTGTTCACTTATTCCAATAAAAGTTACATGCGGATCATATGAATCGTTAGATGTAATAAGGCAACACAGATTCGGCTCAAAATATATGAGCGTGATGATTAATACTTGTCGGGCAACAAACTAGAGACTACTAAAAACTACTCTACAAATCAGTATAACAAAAGAATGCGGGAAGAGACTAAGCTGCAAAATGTGGGACGGGACAGTACAGCTGAAGGCAGCGGGGAGTGGACAATTCCGTGAATGATGTAAACCGAGAGCGCGGTCACTCTGTGAATGGAATTCCTTACTCTGTGTAGTGACCGTCGGTACTGAATAAACAGACAATACACACTCGGCCGCGTGTGTGCTGCGTGTTACACAAGAAGCTGGGAAACCTCCCTCTCTGACTGGGCATGAAACAAAGGAGCCTGACACTAGAGTATCTCTCACTAATGAACAACGTTCTATCTCTCAATCTAAACCAGGAGTACAAATTTACATAACCGTTAATGAATTGACGTAACTGTTCTGATTAGTACTATTAACTATCAGATCTCTTAGAGTACTTCGAACTATTACAGGTATCTTCCTACTTTACATCACCTGTTCTCTAGTTCAAAAGGGAATAAAATGAGACACAGTCACCGTTTATCTGAAGACTAATTCCAAGTCCGAATTCAGTGGTTCCAAACACAGTTCACAAATAATCCAATACAGAATCACAGTTTCTCCTCCGTGCACATAGTTCCTAATAGAAGAGGCATCCAGTAACAGGTCCAACACTGGTCACAATATACTGACTCCAGAGGCTGAGAGACTACGCCTGAACATGAGAAATGAGGAAGATTCGAGGCCGGGCTGGAGGGACGACACACAGTCTCTGGGACTCTCAGAAAGCGACTGAGGAAAACGCGGGAAACTCTCGCTATTATAAGGCTCTGTCTTTAGTGCTTATGCAAGAAAGCACGCGCTCATCACGCGATCACGTGGCCAGCGCACGTGAAAACTGACCCTTCACTGTGGCTAGCTGGACCCAATTTAAAAGTGCGCCTGTACTCAGAATGGCTGTTGTACTGAACACAAACATAGCGAAGTATCTTCGCTACACTACCCTCGCCTTCCTATAAATTCGTCCCGAATTTACAAGAAACTATAATAAAAATCATACATACGTCCTACTACTACATAACTGATAACAACAAAAGTCTTTAAAATAAACGGCATGCAATGTCAAGTCCGGAAAACGTTTAATGTCTGTCCATGATACAGGTAATCCGTAGAATATCCATCGGTGCCGGGCGCTGGTAACCCTTGCCCCCCGGTTGTAGACAGTGTCGGTGATTCTTGGTCACTTCTGAAGCTAGCAACCAACGTCTGTTTCTCGGCACCATCCAACTTCAAGTCGTGTAAGGATTTGCGGTCGCCTACGGGGCCTACCGACTTTACCGCTTCCATCCAATCCATCGTTGTCCAGGGCTGTCTTGCAAACAGCATCAGCTGCTGCTATCGGTATTCCATAGCAAGGAAGATCCAGCAACTTTGAGTGATGATGATGCGGGATGAGAAAGTTCGGAGACTGCAGGACTGCTGTCTCCCTAGAAATTTACATCATCCTTTCTTCAGCTGCTTTCTCTGCGTTCGCTGAAAAATCCGAGTGGGCCGCAGCCTCACACGTCAATTTCAGAGTTTTCCATGTGGACCGGACCATTGCGTTAAACTCTAACGCCTAGTCTCCGGTATCGGCTGGCGTAACACCCCATGCAGATTACGCTGGATGATGGTGTCCGTTGGTGATGTCCGGTGTCGGTGGTCGTAGTCGCTGCTTGTTGGGTTATGCAATAACCTCAGTCCGTTGCAAACCGGTGCTCGCTTCGCACTTCCGAAAACCTGTTTCGGCGGCGAGACTCAACCGCTATGTGCGAGCAGAATAAACTTCATACAGCACCTCCGTGGCCATGCTGGTCTTACACGGGAGATAGGCTGTCTTTAGTTGCTGTCTTTATGAAGTCGGCTCTCTGTTGGTGTTGTGATTCTCGTGACGCAATGTCTCAGTTGAGCTGTCAATCCGCTCCGTGCCGTTCTGACGTCTGATGCAGTCGGAAATGCGAATCGCATCGTACAGATGTTAGTGGCAATCGCAATCGCACACTCTTTCATCTGTCCTGTCAACTCCAGTTCGATGCTGTTACCGCTCTATGTTTCACCTCAGTACTGAGCTTGCCACGCCTACAACTTGCTACTCATAGCCACTGTTGTTGCTGCGTGCTCACATCTGCCGTCATTCAGACGGGCGTGTACTGAATGATACATGGGGTAATGCTGGAGGACAAAGATGACTGGAAGATATTCGCTGACGTCGCTTGCATTCGGCCCTGCTGTCCCTATTGGGTCACAGCATTCGATCTGTGATCGATCGGCCGATCCTGATGGTCTTTCTCGGTGTTGCTGTTCCTCTGGGTGTCACACTTAGCGAGTTTAGCGAAATTCCGACCAGCATCTCTTGTCAAAGAAGGCGTCCCTTCTAGACCTGATGCGTCTGTACTCACGCTAGTGTACGGGTCGTGTCGTTAGTCAGATG
Organism: Batillaria attramentaria; assembly: GCA_018292915.2. Taxonomy (NCBI): domain Eukaryota; kingdom Metazoa; phylum Mollusca; class Gastropoda; family Batillariidae; genus Batillaria; species Batillaria attramentaria. The sequence continues at coordinate 721,597 of JACVVK020000214.1, read as the reverse complement.
ACGACGGATGAGCCGCAGCTCATCGCCGTCCTTCCTCTGACGATGGGCGCTCTGTCAGGAACTGTCAACCTGTTTCAGGTGACATTTTCCACATGAGGCAGACAGGGGTGCATGTACGCCATGGACATAGTCACACGTAATGCGTCTACCGCTAAGATCGCACACTGCGGATCTTACGTCCTGTCGCCTGTCCGTGCGCCTGTCCTGTCTTGTGAAGAATCTGATGTCGTAATCCGGTGATCCGTCTCTCTGCTACCTGCCTGAGGTCTTATTGCAGAATACTAGGCTGTCTCGCCGTTCTCTCTGCATAACGTCAAACCCTGTGGCCAATAGGGTGTCATGACGTAACCTGTGTTGTTCTCTCAGGCTCAGAATCCGTAGCAGGAATATCCGTCGCTCAGCTCGCTTATGAGAGTACTCAGTCGTAGTCTCAGCGACGCTGGCGCTTGTGGTGACAGTGTTGAAAACTGTCTCTGCATGGTGCAGCAAATTCCGTGTGAGGCCGTCGCCTCCGTTGCCTGTCGGGTGCGGTGCTGTCTGATGATGTTGACGCCGGTGCTGATAATACCGGGCTTCGTGCTGACGGCTCCAGCGCACGTTGAGGATGATCAGTCCTCCAACGTCGCTGTCGTAGGCAAATCTTTCATTGCCGTGATATTCACTCACACTGTGCACATAGTGATGAGTATCGTGCCGCTGGTGCTCTGTTCCAGCTGTCTTTCGCCGTCTGGGAGTCTCAGATGTTCGAGCCGTCGCGCAGATTCCCTCCACTCCACGTGGCAATCCGTCATGTAACTGACGATGCCGAAAGGAGTATACTTACCGCAGGAGAGTCGTCAAACTTCCTGCCGAGTGACACTGGGAATGGTTGTCACGCGCAACGGGTTCGTTACCACGCGTGGCTACAACCCTCATTGTGACGTGAATGGTGCCGGGGAACCCTCCCACGATGGTCCACCATTCCGTTGCCGGCCGGCGAAACGTCGGGTGACTGACAGAGGCAAATACCAAAGACAGTCTACACCCTCTCTGTTTCCCCCAGGTGTCACTGGAATCTGTAACTGCATGTCAAGCAAAATACTGACGCGCTCCTTCACAACTGCTCCCTGCTCCTGTTCTTGGACGTGTTGATCCTCACAGGCTGTCGTCCACCGCTGTTTCTGTCGTGCTACTGTCGCAACAGTCACAACGACGTGATCGTGTCCGTCGCTGTCCAGATAAGGAGAGGTAAACCCGTCTCTCCTGTGACTGGTGAGGAGAACAGTGTCGCAACCCTGTCCCTCACAGTCGCTGTTGTCTCTGCTGGGTCGGTAAGGCGGGAAACGTGGTGTTCCACCCTCGCCTTCCTGTAGTCAGCCATCTATAGACTAGTTTATAGTGCTGACATGTCCGACCGACCTCCTGCTTGGTCTTGAATCTCGGCAAAGCTGTCTCAGCAACGTCATTCGTTGCTGGTGTCACTGGTCCGATGAATCTCTCACGACTGCCAGGTGTCGGCAGGTGAACCTTTTCACGGATGATCACGGCTGACGGGATGTTCGCAGCTGCCCTGTGTGCATAGGGTCAGTCTACGCTGGACCCTTCTGCGCACGGCTGCAGTCTGCTTTCAACAACACTGTGTTCCAGCCTCTCTCGTCGGGATGTCGTGCTGTACAGCTTGCCGTGCAGCAAGATCGTCTGCTGCTCTGCTCAGCCGGGATGGTGCGTCGGCTGGCTCCCAGAGACTTTCCCGTGTGTCGAGTCGCGTGCCCTCTCCAGCCCTCAAATATAAGCCTCACAAAAACATCTTAAAACATGACTGTACTCTACAAAATATTTACACAAGTATCTCACAGAAATAACTTTTTACCTATCTGCGCTTCACATAACTCTCAGCAAGAACCTGTCGCCCTACAAAATAAACCATCACAAAGAGAACCGCCCGAGAAACGATTCTAATCCTGTCGGCGACGCCAACTGTAGCGCCCCGGGTGTGGGGTCGTCGTGGTTGTCGGGAACGCTACAGATTTAATTTAGTGAGCTACTCTGACATGTGTGTTTAGGATGACTGAAGTGCGAAAGAGTATTGCATCATACTGTCGGGCCTACGTGCCACACACATCTACGCACACAGTCACTCGTCAAACTTACACTACCTCTCGAAAGAAACAACTGACAAGAGAATAAAAATCAGAGTGTTCACTTATTCCAATAAAAATTACATGCGGATCATATGAATCGTTAGATGTAATAAGGCAACACAGATTCGGCTCAAAATATATGAGCGTGATGATTAATACTTGTCGGGCAACAAACTAGAGACTACTAAAAACTACTCTACAAATCAGTATAACAAAAGAATGCGGGAAGAGACTAAGCTGCAAAATGTGGGACGGGACAGTACAGCTGAAGGTAGCGGGGAGTGGACAATTCCGTGAATGATGTAAACCGAGAGCGCGGTCACTCTGTGAATGGAATTCCTTACTCTGTGTAGTGACCGTCGGTACTGAATAAACAGACAATACACACTCGGCCGCGTGTGTGCTGCGTGTTACACAAGAAGCTGGGAAACCTCCCTCTCTGACTGGGCATGAAACAAAGGAGCCTGACACTAGAGTATCTCTCACTAATGAACAACGTTCTATCTCTCAATCTAAACCAGGAGTACAAATTTACATAACCGTTAATGAATTGACGTAACTGTTCTGATTAGTACTATTAACTATCAGATCTCTTAGAGTACTTCGAACTATTACAGGTATCTTCCTACTTTACATCACCTGTTCTCTAGTTCAAAAGGGAATAAAATGAGACACAGTCACCGTTTATCTGAAGACTAATTCCAAGTCCGAATTCAGTGGTTCCAAACACGGTTCACAAATAATCCAATACAGAATCACAGTTTCTCCTCCGTGCACATAGTTCCTAATAAAAGAGGCATCCAGTAACAGGTCCAATACTGGTCACAATATACTGACTCCAGAGGCTGAGAGGCTACGCCTGAACATGAGAAATGAGGAAGATTCGAGGCCGGGCTGGAGGGACGACACACAGTCTCTGGGACTCTCAGAAGGCGACTGAGGAAAACGCGGGAAACTCTCGCTATTATAAGGCTCTATCTTTAGTGCTTATACAAGAAAGCACGCGCTCATCACGCGATCACGTGGCCAGCGCACGTGAAAACTGACCCTTCACTGTGGCTAGCTGGACCCAATTTAAAAGTGCGCCTGTACTAAGAATGGCTGTTGTACTGAACACAAACATAGCGAAGTATCTTCGCTACATGTGTGTGTGTGTGTGTGTGTGTGTGTGTGTGTGTGTGTGTGTGTGTGTGTGTGTGTGTGTGTGTGTGTGTGTGTGTGTGTGTTGTCCTTTTTCATCTCATTTGTCTTATTTTCTGCATAGAGTGTTTGCAACATGAGCAATGGACAACCGTCTTACATCCAATCGTAAGTACATCTTAGTTTTCGTATCTACAGCACAACATTATTCTACTGTATAAAACGTTAATGCAGCATTTGCTTCAAATATCCGAGGGAAAAACGAACAGTGAGCCTGATTTCAAATGACATAAAAGACACTCCTGTGCCAAAGAAAATACTCGTGAATACTCGTTAAAATTAGTACCAGTCATTCCCAAAAAAGTGCCTTCGTGTCGCTTATTTGACGGAGCCAATCACACCCCATTTGGCAATTTAAAAAAAAAAACTGTACGTGTTATTCGTTTTTTATCTCAGGAAAGGCAAGGCAGAGTGGAACCCCTGGAGCCACCGAGATCTCCCCTGCTTCTGTGGTCATCATCGTTATCGTGGTAGTCATTGTGGTGGCCGTTATTGTAGCTGCCTTTGTCTGTTGGAGAAAAGGATGGTGTAGGTATGTAAACTGCTCGGTGATTGGTTACATTTTATGGGACTTTGTTTGATGTTTTGAACTAATAGACTGAGAGTCCTCTATCAGTCTGACAGCGAGTTTAACTTTCAGACGGCAGACTGGGCGTTATGTCGATAATTTCATGCATGTGATCAGCATCATAATGTTTACTTGCTGTGTTCATTTCAATTACAGTGTTCTGGCGCATGTCTAGCTTTGTATAAGCCTGAATTAAAGTGTTTGAACCG
>JACVVK020000214.1:705000-712500 GCA_018292915.2 Batillaria attramentaria | reverse complement strand
CATTTTTGGTTCCCAGTCGCGATTTGATCTCACGACCCCAGCAGCTCTACAAACTGGGTTATCTCGTGTCCATACAGCAAACATTGTGTAATAGTAATAATAATAATAATGATTTGTCTGGCGCCCAACCTCCTGCTGGAGCTCTGGGCGTCTCACAATATTGTAGAGTGGCAATACATACATATGAGATACACATGAAATACATGTCACATTACATACACATAAAATACACGTCACATACACGTTACATGTATACACACAGCTATGATACATCCTAACACGGCACCGTGAAATGACAATGATGGTGACAGTGATGGTAAGAAGTTAGTCTGTATAATACAGCTGAAAGAAATGGCATTTCAAAGCGGTTTTAAAAGAATCCGTTGCCTCTGCATGGCGAACATGGTAAGGCAGGCTGTTCCAAATGACTGGACCGTGGTAGAGCAATGCTCGCTGACCTAGTGTTTTCGATTTAACCTGTGGAAAGCGTAGGATGCGGGTGTCAGCGGAGGATCTGAGGGTGTAATGTATCAAAGACAAGACATAGTAATGAAATAAATATGATAATATAAACCTTGACCACTGAGCTATGATGATATGGAGTGTGCTTATAATTATATGGCTCTGCGGAGGGGATAATAATTTAGTGCATTGCAAACTCGGTTTGTTGTCTGCGACTGACTTACAGACAGCTAAGAATGTACAGACCGTCCTTTACAAGAAGTGAAAAATGTAGATGGCCATGGCCGACATCATTGGACAGAGTCAAACGCCACAGGCCCTCATCCTGTTCCTGCACATTGTCCAGTTGGATCGTAAGCACAAGGTCAGGTGGGGTACCGGTCAGGAACACATAACTGGAATATAGAAAGAAATCAAATACTTCCTTTTAATAATTGATTGACGAAAACATTATACAAAGCACGCAAAATATTTTACTTTGTCTGTATTTATTTTTCCAGACAGTGATTAACAATCCCTAAAGGCCGTTCTTAACTGGGCGAACCACCAGTCCGGCGAACTTGTTCGGCGAACTGTGTATTGTACACGAACAGGGCGAGCGCGCACACGTAGGTAGTTCCAGAGGTTCGGCCGAACTAGTTCTTTCTTAACCGACCGTTAATGATATGCGTACGTCATCGCCCGAACAAGGCGGAAGTTGAGACAATCGTAAACAACCCAAATGGCCGCCTTCGTAGATCGAGACGACGAGGCATTTGCGGTAGTTATCGTTTTGAGTGAACTCTTGGAAGCCGAGAACGAGGAGAAAAGAGGAAAAGAGCGCAGGAGAGGGAAATGTCAAGTGAGTCGATAGCCGCCATGCCGTCTACCATTTTCCTCAACTTTGTACATGCGCACAACAGCTCTCCCCGAGCAACCAGTCAGAGCGCAGGATTGGCCAAAGGATCGCGAGGGTTCCCACGACACGCTCTGCAGACCTCAAACCTAGTTCGGCGTACCTTTAGGGAAGAAGTGTTCGGTCGGTTAAGAAACAACGTGCGCGAATCTAGTTCCCCGTACTCTTCGAACCTAGTTCGCGAACCAAAAGTTCGCCCGGGTAAGAACGGCCTTAAACGATCATTGTAAAAGTTATTAAAATAATTACAAAGAAGGAGACAAATGACCTTTGCATAGGGACGAGTGAAAAGATACTATTCTGAGTTTAAATAACAAATTTGAAGTTTATGACGTGCTGTGCACATTTTGGGCTTAGCCCCCCTACCCATCGTCCTCCAAAGTGGTGTATACAGCCCTTGTTGTTTATTTGAATCTGCAGATACATATTCATGATAATTATTCTCAAAGAAAATGTTGTTTCGGGTTGGGTTTTACCTAGTGCAGTTTACTGTTGGTGCCTTGGCAACAAAAAAGTTGTCAGTAGATCCTTCCTCATCAGATGTAAGTTTTGTCAGCTGACAGTCAGTTAAGACAGTGGTGTGCGTCCGTACAGGAAATTGTATTTCCGCGTCGTGACCAGGCTCCACAATGACTTCATTAGAGTCAGGTTTCAAAAACACTGGGGCACCTAAAAACAATTATTCAAAAGTACATTTCGGGTCTTTCAAATATTAGCAACTAAAGTCATCTAGCTGAGCCCTCTCTATCACGATTTTTTGTTTGTTTGTTTGTTTGTTTTTTGTTTGTTTTTTTATTAATCATGTCGATGGATACCTTCTGCTTTTCATTTAAGAATACTGCAATTCCCCGAAGGAAAAAAAAAACACCAACGCATTTATATGTACTGCATACTTGCTGGCACTTCGAGCCAAAACTCGACACTCGCATTCCCGACGTCATTGGTAACACTGAGCTGCCATAGTCCCTCGTCCTGTTTCCTCACATTGTCCAGCCAGACAGTCAGCATCAGGTCAGGTGGGGTTCCAGTAATTCTGCTAGAACTTTGATAGAACATATGAATTGTAAAATAAAAAAAGAGAAAAAATAAAAAGCAAACAGAAAGCTTCTATAGCTCATTCACCTCTATGTACCAGGAAAAGAAAACATCTTTTACAAATTGTCCTTGTTTAATTAAGCTTAATGAAACAAAACTAGTGAACTGCAAGCATGTTGTAAGTTATATAAATATGCGAGAGAAAAGAAAAACAAAGCTTACCCCAGACAGTCTATTTTCCTCTCGGTTTCTTCTGAATGTGTCAGACTGCATCCTGTCATCCTGTCTGTATGTGTGCGGATGTCAAACGTGATGACTGCTTTATCGTTATCAACGCTGACAGTCTGGTTCTGTCCAGTGACGAATTTTGGTGGACCTGAAATGATAATAAGGAACGCATTCTTGTCCTCGAACTCGAATTATACAGATATGTGACAGTTCACCTTCTCTGCTAATCTTTATGTTGAAGTCTGTACCAAGGTGTTTACACTCGGCAATTGTAAAAGGAATCTGGATCGTGACGTTTTCTTCAGTAGTAACGGTAAGTGAAGAGTCGAGTGTTGGGAACTCAAAGGTCGCACCTGGCTAGGTATCGGCAGCCAAAATTAATTACAAAGGAGCGATCTTGGATATTATTGTAGCCTCGTAGAACTAACTGTTCTGATCATAACGCAAAAAGAATTAAGGTTCTAGCATTCTTCGTTCCAGAGATACACATTTTTAAAGTGCGTTGTAAATGAGGCACATAAAACGTTCTTAAGAAAACGGGTTTTCGGCGGTCTCCCACAGATCACCTAACGGACACACGCATTCAATAAAAACGCTCCGTACTCACAAGTACTTGGAGGACCAAAGACATGTGAGAAATTAAAGTGCGTGCATTAGTCTATGAAATACCCAGCCCGCAAATATTCAAAATGGCGTTTTTGTAAACTTGTAAATCATGCCTTTTGGCGTTTTCGGAGGTATAAAATTTGAACAATCGCACAAACATGGCGGACTGTTTCATGATAACTGTGTCCCATTGTATACATAGAATGACAATATTTTTTTTTCCATCGCATATGATTGAAAATATGGCTGTTATGTGGTCCCAAATTTGATGAAATGCTCGAAATGTGGTGTGGCAGACCGAACTGACAGAAATTTCATTTATCATGCTTACCATTTCGAAACCACTGCTCAAATGTACCTCAAATTTGGACACAGCCGAGACAAATGAAGATAAAAGTCGTTTTAGTGCTTTCAAAGATTATGGAACTTTTGGCATGTTTCAAGTGAATCGTGAAAATGCCAAAATGTACCATTTTCACGGTTGACGATAATATCGCAACGACTGAAACGCTTCAGATTTTGAAAGCACGTCTTAAATCTTATCAAATACACACACAAAGGAGTTGACGTCTTATAAAAATTTTCAACGTTCTTATATGTAGATTCCCGTTTCTGGGTTTTCACTTATAAAAAAGTAGCCAAAATGTGACAAGCTGCCCTTTAAAACCACTGAAAAAAAATTATTCATGATGTTTACTTCTAAACTTTTGCTGGCAGTTTTTACAAAATGTGAACACGGTTACGAAAAAGGGTAAAATGAAGTAGTTCAAGGCTTAAAACGATTAATTCCCATGTGTGTCATCAGCAGCATGCAAAAATATCCAATGTAGTTCAATCCAGAAAACAGACTAGCATTGTAACAAACAATTAGCGAAACGTTCCATGAAACTTTCTATCTGTCTTACAGACCTGAAAATTGGCATACTGGCACATCTTGAAGTCATTAATAAAACCTGATATACATCAGTGTGATATCTTTCAAAGATGGCCGCCATTTCAAGATGGCCGTCAGTACCTTGACTGTATACGGTACACCCACCCAAAATCGACAGAAATCTCATAAAATTTGTGCTCAGGTCAATCTAGATGTGCTTAACACATCTGTTTACAATTTATCATGTACGTGCTTCAAAATGGCTGCGATTCCAAAATGGCCGCCAGGGATACCCTTCTATTCAAGTTCCACGATTTTGACACGAGAATGAGGTAGGCTAGGAATGCGAAATTTGATACGCAGACGTTTTTCATACGCCATATTCAATACTTAACGGTTATCTCATATATTGTGCCGAATATTTTCCGATATACAGCTTTGTGATAATAATCCCAAATGGCCGCCTTTTAAAGATGGCCGCCACTAGGCACCGGCGGCAAAAAATACAAACAGAAAAACGAGCACGGAAAGTGGTGTACTTTCGTAGAACTAATCCTCCTGAGCACAACACAAAAAGAAATACGGTTCTAGCATGTTAAGTTCCAGAGATATTCATTTAAAAAAAAAAAAAAATACGGTGTCATGGGGCAGGGCCGCTATTGCGCGGGTGAAGGGGCAGAAGTGCCTTCAACGTTCTTCAGAACACGGAGTTTTGTTGGTCTGGTAAAGATGACGTAAACGGACACACACATCCAGCACTCATACTTTGAACTCACAACTACTCCACGTACCCAAGACAGAAAGGAAACAGCGGTGTGTTCATTGGTTTTGGAAATATTTAGACAGAAAAAAAATCAAAATCAAAATACTATGTAAATATGTAGCCGAATTCAAATCGGGCACAGCGTCGTTTTGGGGAGGTATACAATTTTTACACTAACACACGAAGTTGATTTCTTCATGAATAGTGTGTCAAATTGTACGCGAAGAGTGACAATATATATATTTTTTTTTAATCTCGATAGAATCGAAAACGAGGCTGCTGTAAATTTTGAAGAGGAAATGGCCAAAATTTTAATATGCCGTGAAGTAGGTAGATATCAGAAATGTAAAATAAAATCCTTCTCATTTCAAAGTTGTTGCTACGATGTTTGGAAATTTTGGTGACATTAGAGAAAAATGATGTAGAAATGAGATGCAATATAGGTAACCTTATTTTATCCCTTTGCATCCTGGCTGCTATTTCAAGATGGCCGCTAGTAGGGTGACTATAGTTAGGACTGACCACACAATCGTTGATTGAAGTCTCAGAATTTCAGAATCTCAGAATTGACAGACAGTACAGCGTGGGTGTGTTAGGTACATCCATGTTTATTCACGATAACTGTCATTCAAAATGGCTGCCAGCTTGACCTTCAAAGCTCCACAAGGTCCAACAGAACCGCCGCGCTATAGAAAAAACATACCTGAGACACACTCTTTACAGTAATATTAGCTAATGCGTGCCAGAAGTGGGGGGCTAATTCTCTTCTAAAAGTTCAAAGTCAAAGGTCATCATAACGATTACACATCTTAAATGACCTCGGCTAAAAGTCAAGGTCACAGTATTCGGGCATAAGTAATGATTAACGCCAACCACACAAAACTCATCACAGTGTGACATTTCTCATGAAAGAGAGTTTAAACATGCGACGTTGAACGACCTTGTCTAAAGGTCAAGGTCAGATATCAATAGAGAATGTTCAATATGCTCTACTTGCTCATTTGATTCAAATGAAATGATTTTCTTGAAATGAAGTATGCTTGAGCTTCCAAGGGTTATGCATCGACAAACGAGATCACCCCTATCTGTTTGTTTAACGGAATCGGTTGACCTGAGGCAGCATGTCCTGGAACAAAATTTAGCAAGTCAGAGTGTGCCTCTTCCTCTCAGAATCCGGGACAGGGCAGAGCTACTGTCATCAGTATCGCCGGCGGAAGTCAAATCCATATGACCATCGCTGTTTTGAGCGCACAATAAACAAAATTAGTATCAATAAAATGCCAGAAACCCTTATAGCTCAAATGTGAACATGGCCTTGACATTTTGGAGAGGTCACGGTGCTGAATTAGTAAGAAAGGCCTTGCCATTATTCGTAATCGTGCGAAATTTTCAGTCACTTTTTTAGATCCAGAATTTCTTTTCCAAACCAATGTGACCTTGACCTCTGGGCAAGCCCATTCAAATAAGTTTGTTTCAAATGTCGTTTTACAAACTCGAAGTGCTTTATATTCTGGTGTTTGCTGGTGCTCAGCAGTTGTCAAAATTCAATAAAAATATCAGTTTCTGAAATTTCACCCAAAATCTTGTTTTAAAAGGTCAAGGTCATTCAAAATGAGATCTTTAAAAGATCTTTACACCGCCAAGTATTGTGCCAAGTTTCGTGTGTCTGGTGGTTCTGGTTATTGAGAAAATGCCACATTTCAAATAAAAAATCCGTTAATGGACAAATCAATATAATCCCGTGACCTTGACTTTTTAGCAAGGTCATCAGAATTAAGAGACGTAAAAGACCGTAATAGCAACCATTCCTGTACCAAATTTGGTGACCTTTGTATCAACGGTTGCTGAGATATGAGATAAATACTTCTGCCACTAGTTTCTTCTATGCCCAGTACGGCACAGTTTCGCTATTCTAATGTTTTTGAAGCCGCGTAGTGGCCACATTTTGAATTCTGTCCAACTGAAAAAAATTGTTTACAATCTGTGCATACTATGGCACACAGGAAAACTGAGAATAATGAAATTGTGATAGAGATACTTCAAATTTTATACCTCTGAAAATGCCCCTTCGTGTAATTTGAAGCTCCAAATTCGCGATTTTGCCATTTTCCAGTGTCGATTACTCAAATTGTAATCATCGGAGACCCGATTTCTGAATTCTGTCAAGTCTGTGTATAGGTTAGATGACATCGATGCACATTTGGAATGTTTCCGTTGGTTAGGTAATTTATGCACATCTGCTGAAAACGCCCGTTTATCGAATATGAGCGCAATCTGTATCTCCGGAACTAATCTTGAGAGCTGCAACAGCAGTTCTTTTTTCTTCGTGATCGGGCTGACAAAGCTAACATAATCGTAGTGACTTGAACACTTTCGTTCCCATTTTCAAAGTGTTCTGGAAACTTTTTACTTTTTTAGCGCGTTTTTCGTGTAATTAATTTCGGCGTGGACGACAGGATATACACACATTAACCTTATATCTCATTCGACTGAGAATTGGTCTAGGTACGTTAAACTCTTTGGCTATTTAGTTCTTTTTAAATATTATACCGTGAAAACTGCAGATGAAGGCGACTGTTTTCATCCTTTTTTCGACTTCTACGTTAATTTTTGAACGGAAGTCAAATAGCCAGCTAG
>JACVVK020000214.1:632500-702500 GCA_018292915.2 Batillaria attramentaria | reverse complement strand
CAGAAAAAAAAAACATGAAGACACCCGCAGAGTTAAAGGGAGAGAGTCTGTACATACGCACGTTAACTACATAATTATTACTGATAAAGCAACATAACTATTCACATATACACATATACACATACTCTCTCTCTCTCTCTCTCTCACACACACACACACACACACACACACACACACACACACACACACACACACACACACACACGCACGCACGCACGCACGCACGCACGCACGCACGCACACACACACACACACACACACACACACACACACAAGGAGGTGGGAGAGGGATTAAATCCTGTACCTGGAAAATCTGCAGAATCCAGAGGAAACCTCGTCACCAGGAATGGTCTTTCCACACGTGAGACAGTTTCACTAAACGTGCAGGTAATGGTCGCAGACTTGCCAACAACTGTAGTGGTGTCTTGACAATCGGCTTTGAGCACTGTAAAAGGTTAAAATACGAGCCGACATGGTCAATAAAGGAAATATGTTGCCACACAGCTGAGACTCACCCACTCCATGGGTGCGATTTGGGTGGTGCTTCTTTTGCTATGATACATCTCTTGATCTGGATGATTACGCGGGCGGCGGGATGCGACCCTGTCGCGCAGTCTCAAACCACAAGAACCTCCATAGCATAATCCTCATCCTCATGTATAATAAATGTCCCAGCTCCGAAGCCCTCTATGACCTGGCCAACTCCGTACCATCGGGCTTCCCTACGATTACCCTCTGCACTGCCCCAAAATCGGCTAGCCGAGACCTGCCCCGAGACAAGTGATACCTAAGCAGGAAAAAACAAAAATACTTGGTGACAAGGAAAGTGAACAGTTCTGAACAACTTTGTGGTCATCGTGTCATTTCACAGTGTCCACAGAAGCGGTGAGTTCGTCGCATTCACCAGCACAGTACATTTTAAGCCTGATTAGAGAATATTGCCATTCTCTGGGGCAGAGGGTCTTTCAGGGTAAAGTACGACCCGCCGATAAGGGACTGCACTCTGGAGTCATACATAATAACATGTCTCTGTCTGAATGGACAGATCTATATTACATTCAGTCCTATAGCACGGGTTTGTATGCTTTTGTAATCGTCTCTTTTAGGCCCGTCACGGTAGCGCAGTGAGCGCCATTTCCCCACCGTGCACAGAGGTACTTTCCACTGAAAGACTCTGTGCCCCAGAGAGTGCTCTCTCCCTCTCCCCCCCCCCCCCGCCCACCCCAGTCACGTGGCTAATCGATCGTAGCGGATCGTCCCACGTTGCAAGGAGAGAATTTACAAAACCGTTGACTGATAATGGGCATTACACAGACAGAAACAACATGTACATTGCAAGCGAATTTAAATATCACACTCCCAAACATAGCCCTAAATAAGTAAAATGTTTATGCAAATCGATTTCCTACCTGGCCCTGCGTGCGTGTGTGTGTGTGTGTGTGTGTGTGTGTGTGTGTGTGTGTGTGTGTGTGTGTGTGTGTGTGTGTGTGTGTGTGTGTGTTGTTCTTGTTCTTGTTCTTCTTCATCTTCTGGTTGCTGTTGTCATTTCTCGTGTTGTCTTATCACTGGCAGAGAGTCTTAGAAATATGAGCAATGAACAACCGTCTCGCATCCAATCGTAAGTACATCCTAGTTTTCATACTTACAGTACAACATTGCTCTACAAGAAGTATAATTATATACAACATTTGGCTCAAATATCCAGGAAAAAAGGAACAGTGAGCCTGATTACAAACTTTTACAAAAGACACTCCTGTCCTGAAGAATATACTCGTAAATACTTGGTGACGTTCGTGGCCGTGCTGGTCTTGACCAAATTAGTGCATTCGTGTCACTTATTTGACGAAGTCAGGCATACACGAAAAAAAAAAAAACTTTATACATATGATTCATTTTTGTCTCAGGAAACGTAAGGCAGAGTGGAACCCCTGGAGCCACCGAGATATCCCCTGCCTCTGTAGTCATCATCGTTATCGTGGTAGTCATTGTGGTGGCCGTTATTGTAGCTGCCTTCGTCTGTTGGAGAAAAGGATGGTGTAGGTATGTAAACTGCTTGGTGATTGGTTGTGTTTTATGTGATTTTGTTTGATGTTTTGAACTAATAGGCTTATATCAGTCTTACAGCGGGTTTAACTTTCAGATGGCAGAGTGGCCGTCATATCCATAATTTCATGCGTATCATCAGGGCCATAATGTTGGGAGCCGGGATAGCCGAATGGTGGATCCTTGTACTTTCAATGCTCGTGTTGTGAGTTCGAATCCCGGCTGGGGCCAAACACACACATACACACACACACACACACACACACACACACACACACACACACACACACACACACACACACACACACACACACACACACACACACACACTGATATCAAAGAGGGACTACAAGAACATTATCATAGAACCAGAGACATAGCAAGGAGATTGAAGTCTGAGCGAAGTCTGTACAATCACTACAACTGATAACCCCTGATCTGATTTGAATATGGACTACCAGTGTTTACTGGGCAACGATGAAAAAGCCAACACAAATATTTAGCCCCAGCCGGGATACGAACTCATGACCCGAGCATTAAAAGTCCAGCGCTCTACCATTCAGCCACCCCGGCTCCCCCCATGACGGTAAAGGCCGGGTACAGATACAGATGCTGATAACTTTACTGTCTTTAAATGTGTTGTAGAGATCGCGAAAAGTCACTGCATTTCGATGGAAATTTCTAGACCATCCCAGAACATGCGAGTGCAGTAACGTCAGCAGATTACGTAACCTCGGAAAGATTCCGTACTTGCCAGTATGTTGCAGAATGTTCTAGATCTGACCTGTTAGTATATAAGCAGCACTGCACAGCGTTCTGGGTTCTTCCTCTTTCATGAGTTTGTTCTTCACGCATCTTCTGTTAATAAAGCATTGGAGTTCCAGCCTGTTGTATCCCGTGTCTTCTCTGCGAGTGCACCGAGAGAGCGACATAGCAGGAGAAAAATACAACAAAATGGACATTTGCCTTCGGCTGCACCGAGAAATAAACAAATAAATCAATAAACGCAAGTAGACTGGATGCCACCATTCGCGACATTTCTACGGATACACCCAAAAAACGCTTGTCCCCATCACTACACCATCACGCTTCTGCCGCTTCGCGTCTTTGCTTTCAGTATCAGCGTTCCACGCAACGCGGAAGACGTGACAAGTTTGCGATAGGCTAGTCTTGAAAAATAATTAAAGTGTCGTCAAAATGGCTGGTGTGGTTCCGTCTGATGTGTGACGGAATAAACGAGTCACTACATGTCATGCACATAAAGGGAGACAGTTTTTGCACGTGGGGAACAACTAGTCTGGATTCTGCTAGTGTCTACAGTCAGGCCGTGAAACCAAACATCGTATGCAGTTTTCAAGGTCTTTCGTAAGACTCGGAAAACGTGTCAACAGATTAGCTCTTTGACGACGGAGCGCAATTTCTGACACACGATTTCCTATAAGAAATCGTGTGTCAGAAATTGCGCTCCGTCGTCAAAGAGTTAGGTTACCGCCGACTTGAAGCGTTTGTCACGATACCTATCATATTCCATCTCAAGCAAGAGTATAAACTTTCCTTCTTTCCTAAATCAACAGAAGATAATGTACATACCACTGCTGAAACAGTTTCAGTTTTCGCATTATTCGCTTAGAGATGCAGAACCCATGGCAGATGGGAGTATCGTGTGACTGTCCATTCGGTTTGTCATCAGTCTTCTTGAAGTCTGTAGATTTCTTACAGGTTGTCCACTAGTTCGGTCTACGTTCGGGAATATTCAAAAACTTTCTGACTTATTTTCCTTGGTCTTGTGTCAGTTTTACATCCGAAATCGCATGTGCAACACGGCAGGGCATGCTGATCACAATCACAGAGAAGGGCGCGAAAGGGATTCCCTTACGGATGGGAGAACATAAATTATGATGATATTTCCCCCCAAACCCTGGATGGGATAAAGGAAATCCCCCGGATGGGATGCTTTGTTTCTACTAAAAACCAAGGGACTGAAGCGAGGAGTACCTTGAGACAAAAAAGTAATTAAAAGCAATAACGGCACGCTTTTGCCCGCAAACATAGGTATGTTCTGAAAGCTGAGACACTGCTGAATCTAATGAGACGGTCGTTATGGGTGGTTTTGACCGTGACAGTTGGGTTTTAACTAAATACTTTTTTTTTTTTTCTTTTTTTTTTTTTTTTTTGGGGGGGGGGGGGGGAGGGAGGCTCCTTTCAACACTGCATCTTCGTGCAAAACAATCTAATTCACGACGCGTCTGCTAACCGATAAATTAACTGATTTCTTGATTCATGAATTCTGAAAGTGCACTTACATCGAGTTCCACTCTGACAGTGACAGGAAGACATCATCAAACAAAAGGTGATGCATAAAACTGTTAATTTCTTGTCCATTTTGAATGTTAGTTTTCCGTTCTTTCTAGGCTACACTTAACTATGTACGACTAATCGCTCCACGAAACACTAAAACTAAACATAAGCAGCCTGGGTTTGTGAGTTTCTGATCGAAATTCTTCCGTATTGCACAAGAACATGTTTGTGCGATAACGTCTTGCGCCTAAGGCTGAAAAAAAAAAAAAAATCTGTGTTCATTTCACATCCATTTATAGGCTGAACCCCAGTAACTTCACCCATACAAGAAAAAAAAATGATCTTAAATAAATATATGCAATTATATATTCCACACTTTCAGAGCCGGACTGACACAGAAATTAAAACAAAACAAGTTGCGCGCCGTTCACAAGCGCAAGGCTATTTATGGCTCTGGCATGGCTTTATTTTCTGTAGGCGGCTAGCGCCCATGCCACGCTCATCTATAAACATCAGTGCAAGCCTCCAGCCTGACCCAATTTCGCACGCTGTCAGCTTCCTCCTTTTGTCTGATGTCTCAGTGTCCAGCTCATCACGCTAGTTTTGCTCTAAGAAGACAGACTTCGCTTGGCGCAGCAGCGGATTTCCTCAATTTTTCCTGGTCGTGTGTGTGTGTGTGTGTGTGTGTGTGTGTGTGTGTGTGTGTGTGTGTGTGTGTGTGTGTGTGTGTGTGTGTGTGTGTGTAAGCCAGGGGCAGCCCGAGTATGATGCTGCACATCATGTGTTTTTAGTTAAATGTATGTGTGGAGGCATGTTGCGTGTGTTTCTGGGTGAGTGAGTGTGTGTTCTCTGTAAGGCGCCCTGAGCTCCCGCGAGAGGGAGGGCGTCTTTTAAGTGCCCATTTTATTATTATTATTATTAGTTTTTATGAACTTGATTCCATGCTTATGTAAGTACCTGTCCTGGTCAATTTGACCTTTTCTCTCACATCTTGATTCCTCAGATTGGTTTCTGGCACGGTCTGAAATTACTCTTTCTCTCAGAATGTTTCATTTTTAGCTCCCATACATAATTATATCCCCAAAGAAAGAATAACTCAAAAGGGCAGGTGGAGAAGACTTGATTCTCTTCTCACTGACCGATACGAGTGCGAATTATCAAAGCTCGGTTTTGAAATGCAAGACTAGAAAATACTAATAAAATCACAAATCAAAACTAAACAAACAAACAAACTAACAACAGCAAACATAAAACTTGTCAACCCTGCTAACAAATCCTAACTAGGTTTTCCTTTGCCCTTTTAGGTCTGTTTAAGGGCATTTATATTTATCCCCTCCCCTCGCCCCATCCCCTCCCCCCCCCCCCTCCACACACACACACTCTCACTCTGAGTGCCGATGAAACAGTGGACAGACTACTCGCCTAAAGAGGTAGGTCTTCAAATGGGCTTTAAATTGAGTCAGCGTGACAATGGAAAGATTTCTTTCCCCGTCCACACACACATCAAGTTGTCACGGTTTCTTTAAATGCGTTATGCTGTAAAAGGCCATTCTGTAAAGTACCATTTTCACGAAAAGGTGCCTTCTGACCCGCTGGAAACGGAAACACCGAATTAAATTTCTGAATCTCGTAAAGAAGGAAAAAGCGTGTGCTCTCTCTCTCTCTCTCTCTCTCTCTCTCTCTCTCTCTCTCTCTCTCTCTTGTTTTGATTTTTTTTTTTTCAATACCCTTTAATGTAGAATAGCAGGACAGCATGTAAGATAGGCAGCAATGCCTAAATGCTCTATCCTGAATAAAAAACGTTTCATCATCATCATCATCATCTCTCTCTCTCTCGTGTGTGTGCGTGTGTGTGTGTGTGTGTGTGTGTGTGTGTGTGTGTGTGTGTGTGTGTGTGTGTGTGTGTGTGTGTGTGAGAGAGAGAGAGAGAGAGAGAGAGAGAGAGGGACGTCAGTTCCGTGAACTAAACATTTGACGTCAGGCAAGTCGTCATACAGAGAGACATTCAACGTCTTTGAATTGTTTGTATTCGCTGTTTTCGTTTGTTCTTGTTGTTTTTGTTTTGTTGTTGTTGTTTGTTGCTGTGTTTGTTTGCTGGTTTTTCGCTTATTTGTTTTTGTAGCAATGGCTGATTAAAACCTCATCCCTGTGTTGTTTAATCACTTTCGAACTAACGTGACCTATGACATTTATTCCAGCTAACTGTCACAGCATAGCTCTAGACTTCATGTGGGTTGTTGTCGTACAGGGAAATGCGTACTTCCCACAGTTTGGGTAATCCAGTTTCAGTATGTACAGGCCAGTCAGAGTGAGTCAGGCGTGAGGCGGTGCACAAACGAGGCGTTATTGTAAAGACGGAAACTGCACACACGGCGCCATTTACAACGAACTGTAGCAAGAATGTTGCCACTTGTAACACTCTAGTCTATAGACAATAGTATAGCATTTTCGAGACCCCGTCAAGCTCGTGGTGAACGGAACACACACACACACACACACACACACACACACACACACACACACACACACACACACACACACACACACACACACACACACACACACACACACACACACACACGTACGTTTGGGTCATGGAACTTTCCACGACGTCTGTACATACATTATGATGAGTAACCATTACAACAAAACTGTTATTGGTGTTGTCTACAGGGAAATACTTATCTTAAACAATAGTAACATGGGTGGTTCATTATTTAACAAGATGGCCACCAGCCCAATATGTTGTTTCCATTTGATCACCTGCTATCGTCACGGTCGTTCTTTTGTAATGCCATGTATCCACACATACACACACACACACACACACACACACACACACACACACACACACACACACACACACACACACACACACACACACACACTCTCTCTCTCTCTCTCTCTCTCTCTCTCTCTCTCTCTGTATGGAAACAACTGACCGGGCTGTCACACCAATCTTGTTTTTGGAAGAGAGACGTCAAGTTGTATTCTTTGAAATCTATGACGTTTTTCCTCACTGGGATGACGCATAATACATTTGGCGTAATAACTTTGATACAGTTCTTGCAATGAAAGCAGGCCCATGAAAATTGAAGTGTTGCTGCTGCGTGCGCAGTGTAAAGATCGAATTAATACCGACCCAATATGTTTAACAGACAAGTCTGCGCGGCGAACGTTTTCTATGTGTTACGTCAGACATACACACGCGCGCGCGCACACACACGCACGCACGCACGCGCACACGCACACACACACACAGACTCGCGCGAGCCGCGTTTGTGCTCCATTGAGACCTACTGTTGTGGTGTTCTCTCACTCTACTATGCTATTGAGTGAGAGTCAGTGGGAAAAACAAAGCACACTACATCAATGAAACTCCCGCTTTCCCCGTCTACACATAGAGAACGTCCAAAAAGTGGCGACACATCCCCAAGAAATCCCAGTATCACGTCAATCAAACATGACGTCGGAAAAATGACGCTGATACTGCCTTTTGCGTCAGTGCGCGCGTGCCTTTTCTGCGATGGATCAGACCTGTTCAGTACGTAAGCAGCCCTGCACAGCGTTCTGGGTTCTTCTTCTTTCATGAATTTGTTCTCCGTGCATATTCTGTTCATAAAGTATTGGAGTTGTATTCTGTTATATCCCGTGTCTTCTCTGCGATTGCACGAAGATGATAGTAGAAGTAAAATACACCACGTCTCCAAACAGAGGAATTCGGAAAGAAAGTGGCGAGACACCCCCAAGAAAAAACAGCATCACGTCAATCAAACATGACGCACTTACTTTACGTCAGTGCGCGTGCGTCTCTTCTTCGATGTTTGTGAGGCATGTGGCTTGTAGAGGAAATGTGCTGTGAGTACAAATTTTCGAGTCAACTGACGATAACGGCTGCAGTGAATTTTTCTAATTTTTTTTGTATATTTTTATTGGCACCCCAGGCTCATTATCTATGTATAGTAGGAGCGATTTTGAGATCTAAAGTGTGTTCACCAGCACTTTCATCAGGTACGGCTTACGCCAAAAGTATAAATGCGACAACCTCCAAAATTCACTTAGTTGAGAGTCCGTATTCATGCTATCTATGTCCAAAAAATGGAATGGTTTAGGTAAATATTACGCCTTTAAACGCCAGATAGCCACTTTTTCTGAAAAGGACGATAACTCGCAAATCATGTGCGCAATCGTACCTGGATCGGGCCTTCTATTCAACAATCTTGATTCATTTAGAAACCCCAAATTTGAAATCGATCGGTTCAGTATTTTCGGAGAAATAGGCATCTGAACTGGGTTTACATGCAATGTCAACTCAGGCTCGGTTTACATAAAAACTATAAGAGCGACCATTTTCTAGTAGTGACTCTGTTCAGAGTCCGTATTCAAGCTATCTACTGCCAAAAAATTGAGTGATTTAAATAAATATTACGCCTGTACACGAAAGACAACCAACTTGTCTCAAAAGGGCGATAACTCCCAAATCACTTAAGCAATCATCACACGCTTGAATCGTCTAATGTAACATTTTGATATATTTGGATACCCCAAATTTGAAGCCATTCGGTTGAGTATTTTCCAAGAAACGGGCCTGGACACAATTCACACACACACAGCCGCACGCACACACATACGCACAGACGGCACTCACTGAGGAGCAGAAGTGCGTTCGGGGCACCGTACATGTCAGCATCGATGACGCACGTTTTCTTACGTCATTGTCAGAGTTACACTTGCAAAATCGTCTCTGCGGGAGATCGGCAGTGACGTGCGTTTGTACCACAGATGCTTGCCCATGAACGTGAAAAATTTAGCCCGTCCTATGATGTTGTTTCCATTACTATGGAAACAACATAAAAAGGAAATACAATTTCTGACCTCACTGTTGAATAATAAAAAAACAAAAACAATTCCTCTGCCCCACCTCCCCTACCTTCCTACCCCATGACCACCGCCCCTACGGCTTCCCAAAACACGTGACCTTTACATTCGTTTCCGACAATTCAATGTAAAATGCATTGTTTGTCACTGGCATGAGGGCGTTCATGAAACTATCAGTTTTGCTATTGTCAGTAGATGACTCAATGCGGTGATTTTCCTACCAACTATGTCGAACACAGTTCAAACATCGACCAGTCAGACAATCAGCCAATCAAGTATCAATCAATCGATCAAACAGTCAAACCAACCAAAAGAAAGGTACAACATAATAACATAAGACAACATATGATCTATCGATTTCTTTATTTACTAAAAAAGAAATTGGCTTCATCATTTTCCGAGTATGAAATACACATACAAAGACAGTTCAAAACTTACAGGATGAGATAAAATGATTTTCTTATAAGCCCACATGAAAAGTTGAGAAACGAGAAAACTTTAATATCCCACATAGGGAAACCTGACACAACATCCATCGTACGGTAGCATCATCAGCAAACAACGATGTAAACCTTAACAAAACACAACTGCTGAACGTAAGTAAGCAATACAAGCAGATATCAACAGCGACAGATTGCTATACGGAAACTTTGTAAGTTATTCCTTGTCATCCTTGTCATTGTTTGTTATGTTGTAAACTAAAATGGCATATCTACAATACCAACAGTCGCATGCAATAACTAATTAAAGACTTAGCGTGTTCCAGAAACACGTATAGGCCACAAGAATAATGAAGTACATAATAATGTATTATACATACTCAGTATCAAGAAAGGTTAGGCTGAGTTCCAATCTAACTCCAAAAACGCCATTAAGCTGAAGAGAACTTCGAAATGATAATAATAGATACTTACAAAGCGCTTATTCTCAGTGAGCTCTGAGCGCGTACAAGGCTAAAAGGACAAAAACTTAAAGAGCTATAAGAAAGAGAAAGAACTAGTGACAGAAATTAAACTAGCAAGCGCTAAAAGAAACCAAGACAGGACCGTCTGTCTTTGTTCTAACATTTGGAATACGAGGGACACGTGAGTCAAAGGAAGACCTGAGCTGTCTGGATCGTGTGTATTTAGCTGTTATTCCGCATCAAGCTGTTGTATACCGACGAGTATTTTGATCCAAGACGCAAATCAACCCTGAGCTTTAGCTTATGAAGCTTTGTGAGTGTTTATTCTAATATTTGTAGTACATGTACACCGATTAAAGTGTCCTTCCACCAACAGCTACATTTTACGATTCAAGAAGCTTCTGTTCAATCGGAGATCTATCGAACAACGAATCCGCTGCCATTCTCTGCACCCATAGCAGACGACTCCAGCCACCCGATTCTATTCAGCTTTACGTCACAGGTTTGGGATTTCATAGCGTTGAAACTGCTTTTGATTTGATTACGCAGTGCGTGTTAGGTACAGTTTGCTGTCGTCTTGAACTTCAGTAGCGGTATTTGCGTCCGGTTTGCCACGGTCAGCCAAGTCAGTAAAAAGCATACATGTAATCGGTGAGACGCCAGCTTCGGTTGAACTTTTTGAGACTGGTTTTTGATAAGTGTTGATTAAAACTGTTCGGAATTTGAATAAGCAGTGCTTGCTAGCTACAGGCTACTGTCATTTTGTACTTGAACAACGCCGGAGTTTATGAAGTTGCAAATACCAAATTCCGTCGTCGATTGTGTTGACATAGGGAGCGAGTTCTCGCCGAAGAGTAGTAATACATCGATGACGATGGTTTTCTGCCAAAAAGGTTATATCTCTGTTCTTTCTATCTGAAAGAAAGAACCTTCTGGCAGGGAGCCATGCTTGATTGTCCTGTGATGTCGTGCTCTGTGTCACATGACTTATCCAGTACTAGAACAATACAGACACTTATTCCACAGAAGAAGTATAAAAGGCCGCTATGGATGATAAAGAGTTAGTAACTGGCCAGTTATACAGGGCCAGTACCAGCAAGGGAATTGTAGCACAGACACGTCATTTTGTGCCGAATGCGGGACTGCACAGGTAACCAGAGGAAAGAATCGAGGACAGGGGGAGATGTGATCAGATTTTTTTTTTCCAAGACGGGCAGCATTGTTTTGAATTTTTTTAAGCTTGTGAAGGAGATATTTCAGACAACAAGAAAGAATTATAGTAATCCAATTCTGACGGTACAAAAGCACACACAAAATAGAGTGTTGGTAGCTACAGCAGAAAGCAAACGACCAATCCTTCGCATCTCAAGATTAGCAGCCCGGCAAATGTTACTGACATGTCGATGCATGGGAAGTGCATTATCGAGAGTGACACCCAGGTTCTTTACAGGGTCAGAAAACTGAGTTTTACTGTCCTCGATGAGCATTGACTGTGGGAGAGAGACCCGGAAAACTCTAGGAGAGGCGACAAGAAGTGCCTCAGTCTTGTCGTCATTTAACTTGAACTTGTTGTGTGTCATGCACAGCTTGACGTCAGATATACAGTGACTGATATTCTGTATGATGGCAGGAACCTGACTGACTCTGCTACTCTTGTACAGCTGAGTATCATCAGCGTATCCACGATGGGACACTGATTGACTGTCAATGATACTCAACAGCGGGTGAACGTAGAGGTAAAACAGCACAGGCCGAAGTACAGAACCCTGGGGAACCCCGAAACGGTGGGGTGCAGGTACATGTACTGAATGATGTTAACTGACGGACAGTCTGGGATCTGTCAGTCAGATCTGAACCAGAACAGCGTGGAGGCACAGATACCAACGTTGCTCGTGAGACGCGAGATCCAGATCAATCGTGTCAAATGCGGCCAATAGATGAATAAGCCATTCAATCACCTTATCACCCCAGAAGGGAAATTAATGTGCGGTGGTCATATCAAACAACATATTTATACAACATTAAGTAATCTAGAACACACACACACACACACACACACACACACACACACACACACACACACACATGATGATAAATCACAAAACATTGCAGTTAAGAGTTACGATAAAAGTACAACAATTACCTACAAAATCAAGAGCAATACATCGACGCAAACAGTGGCTATAAAAATGTCACTGTTTCAACTGAACTCGACTCTAGCAGAGAACTGCGTACGAGTATTTTGCGTCATCACGAGGCAGGGTGCTGTAAGATAGAATTTGAAGCACCCGAAGTTAACTTTTACTTTCTAACATGATGTAAAAGGAACGACTTATGATGTAAAAAGAAATTTCATGGTCATACAACAAAAAGAAATCGTCGCTGATAAAGGTATCACACTTACACATACGAGCAACCAGACATGACCTAAGCTTTGTACACGGGCTTACTTCAGTATAAGCCATAAATCGAACAACTAAAACAACCGTTACATCCAATACAGTCATACATCAGTAATTCTTGAAGTTTTGATCTCTCTCTCTGTCAATGGTAGAGCGTTGGACTTCCAATCTTCGGGCCGTGAGTTCGAATCCCGGCTGGGGCCAAATATTGTGCAGGCTTTTTACTCGTTGCCCATCTTTGATATCACCCGAATGTGTTGGAAAAGGACGTTAAACTCCAAACACCCCCCCCCCCATTCACCCACCCACCCTGTCTCTCTGTTTTTTACTACTTTATTATCCCTTTCGGGAAATTTGGGCTGCTGCCACCTAATACTTATTCTATTGTTTTAATCTCTCTCTCTCTTTCTCTCTCTCTCTCTCATCATGCAGCAATCGACAAATGTACAAGCGAAATACTCTGCTTCTCTGTGTATTAATTCACTCCACCAAGAGCACAGTGAATATTTCCAATTCGGTTTGTTGTTGTTGTTGTTGTTGTTGTTGTTGATAATTTTGATTATTTTCTTGTCTGAAATTCATGATCTGCACACACTAGTCATTTTCCTAGCAAATTCTCCCAACGGCTCACTTCTAAATGATGACTGTAATTATGTAAAATCCCCCCCCCCCCCCGTTTTAAGAACATACGTCCTTGTATGATTAAAAGCTATGCATTTTGCTGGCTTCTTTGTTTACCGAAACGCTTTTGTGACATCTCACATTATATTTGGTAGAACTGCAGAACGAGTTAACACCTTAATCAGCAGAAAATCCAAACATTGAATTAAGATGGTATCTGTACAACCAAACTTATGGTTTAAGTTAATTTCATTGTCCACATCCGTCTTTCTGCTTGGACCGAGAACATTAATGGCGAGAATTTGTGTTCTCGTAAAGTCTCGGATCATACGCGACATAGCAGGTTTCATCGACGTCAGTATTACAGTTCTCCGTGTGTGAGTTCTTTGAAACCCCACTCGCAGTCGGTGTACTGTCTGATGGTGATACGTCGTCTTGTGTCATGGCACTGTCATGTGCTGCTGTTGTAGCACCGACATTCCTGATCTGTGTGTTCTGGTAGAACGGTACAGTCTTCCACTCGGTTCCTTCCTCCTCTATCTCGTCACGTGACGTTGATGGGTTTAGGTAGTCGTCAGGAGGGTTCCTTGGTCCGTGGCACACTGGGGGCGGAACGTCCTCTGCTTCATAACAAGAAGACAAGTTGTTAGTGTCCTCAGAAATCCTCCTTGGTTCTATAAATATCAGTAATATTTACTGCTGGCGATCTCCATTACTTTACAAGAAGCGCCATATATACCGACGTTCTTATGTGTATTGTCCTCCAACGAAAGCTATATCATCGATAATGTCATGAATGAGTTAGTTTATATTTTTGCCCTCCCGAAAAGTGTTGCTACGTAACAAAAGACATTGTCTTCTGCTGTCCACCATGGATGCTTCGCGCCTAGGTATACGGAAGTATTCATCTAAGGCCGACAACCCTCTCCTTTCTGTATCACCTAAAAGTTACTTAAAGCTACATTCGAAAAAAAATTCTCATGCATTGACATTTCCAGTTATGATAATAGTAAATTAACAATAAACTGCAGGCAAAGGACTTGGCAGTGATACGCACGTTTGTTATTAATATTTTTTATTATTGCACAGTCTTACTGACCAGCAGCATCTGCCCCATCAGAAGCAGGAGGGTCGGCCTCACAGTACAAATGTACACTCTGGTTAGACCCGTCCTCCTCGGGTACGTCATGTCGACTCTGCGTGACCAGTTCCAGTCCAGGCTGGGGTGGCTCCGTGCGCCTTCTCTTCCCTGTAATTATTTACGCAATCATAGCATCCGTCAAAGCTGAAAAATGCATTGTTCTTTCAGTTCCAACTTGAAAACTAATTCAATCTTTTGCATGATAAGTCAACGAGGATATGTTTGTTTTAGATGTAATTATTCAATGTATAGTGGTTTGACAACACTTTTCCTTGTAAATGACCATGGGAACTCACGAATGGTATATTTTCGGGCACACACGGTGATAATGATGACAAGGAGAAAGACGAATCCTGCGACGCAAGCTCCTGTTATTATTTTCCATTGACCTGAAAAAGTGTCACGTGTTAGTGATAAATATCAACACTTGTATGGACAAACAACGTTTGGGGTGAGTGGTGTTCTGATAGGTAGTGCGTCGGCTAAGTTACTGAACGGCCGTCACCACTGTCACGGCGATGAAGCGTGGATTCGAGCCCAGGTCGAGTTTGTGATAGTAAAATTATATATGTTCCTGGCTACCGGGCTGCTCATCGTCGGTTTCTCTCCGAGTTATCCGGCTTTCCTCCCTCAGCAAAAAGTTTGGAAAAGTAGGACAGGTATTCATTGACGCTCCACCGCGGAGACGTGCGTCCTTCGATCCAAACAGCCAAAATTTCCCGAAAGAGGTATAAAGTTAAAAAAATAAATAAATAAAAGCCAGTAAAAAAAAACCGTGACAGTTGTAATGTGTGGTGGTGAATGAGTTACCTACCTTCTCGTGATTTCCAAGGGTTGCGATGACGAGGTACTGAATAAACACGAGAAAGTTCACAATTGTTGAGTACACTAACCTATTGTAGGTCATCTATATAGCCCCTGACGGGGTTTCTGGGAATACATTGAACTTGAACTTGATAATTACTCCCACCTTCTTTTACTCTTGATGCTGATACATGTAACTGACTGGAACTTACTGTCTGTGACGATGAGTGAAAACTCCAGAAGTCCAGTTCCAGCATCATTGGTGAGTTCCAGCCGCCACTGTCCCTCGTCCTGTTTCCTCACATTGTCCAGTCGGACAGTCAGCACCAGGTCAGGTGGAGTGCCGGTCAGATCAACCAGACTGGTACATGAATCAAGTACTTTGAGGAGACACAGTATAAGCAGTAGCTGCTGTTTGTTGTCTTGCTTTTTTTTCTCATCATTTTTGTACAGAAAATACCTAAAACAACAACAACAACAAAGGCAAAAATGGAAATTTTTTTTGTGAACCTCTAGATCTCATTAACAAAACAAACTGCCGTTAGAAACCAAAATTTCGTTTACAATACAAGAAGAGTCGCAGTTGGTTTGGCGTTAGACTATCATGACTGCAGCTGGTTGTGATCAGCAAGTAGCAAACTGTTTTACTGACGAACACCTAAAGTTTCATTCTCTTTTCTGATACTCTAAGTTATGGGATTGAGTAAAGACAGTTGTCTATGTGCTACGCGTACTACAATGTAACCTCACCCTGTACAGCTGCCAAGTATGAACGTCCCGTCTCTAAAGCCATGTGTCTTAGATGTGTACTTGTGCAGCAGACACTTGTCAACATTCCTCGTGTGCGCTCGGACTGGAAACTGTTCTTGCATGTCATCTCCGGATTTAGTCCGAGCGACAGACCATGATACCTTGTTTTGCATCATATATGGGATTTTTTTGTGGTTTCTAGATGAAAAAATGGTGCTGATTCCGAATCCGTCGAGTGCCAGACGGTAAATGTTGGGCAATTTGAAAGAGAGGCTGAAAATCAAAATGGCCGCCAAAAAACCTTAAAATGCTTTTGTTTTGTCGCACATATGTACGCAAGAACTTTTTATCAGTGATTTCAATGAAAAGAAAGGGTGCTGATTCCGAATCCGACGAGTGCCAGAGTGTACATGCTGAACATTTTGAAAGAAAGCCTGAAATACTAAACGGCCGTTTAAAAAACCCTGAAAAGCATTGTATAGCAGTATATATCAAAATGTGTGATTTATTTTTTGAAAGAAACGACTTTTTTCAGTGATTGTTACATAAAAAAGCATGCTGATTCCAAATCCGACGAGTGCAAGACTGTAACTGTTGACGGTTTTGAAAGAGAGGCTGAAATTCAACATGGCCGACAAGAAACTTACATTGCTTCTTTTTACCGCCTACATGAGGTACAGTAACTAACTTTTCGCCAAAAACCAGAGATTTTGAGTGGTTTCCATATGAGAAAAGGGTGCTGAATCCGAATCCGACGAGTGTCAGACTGTAATTGTTACGCATTTCGAAGGAGATGCTAAAATTCAAAATGGCCGCCCAAACCTTAAAACGCGTTGTTTTGCCGCATAATGAAAATTGTACAACTTATTATTCAAAAGAAACGAAGTTTTTAAAAGGTTTTCACGTGAAAAAAAGGATGCTGATTCCGAATCCGATGAGTGCCAGACAGTAAAGTTTAGCATTTTGAAATAGAGGCTGAAAATCGAAACGGACGCCAAAAACTGTAAACGCGTTGCTTGTCCGCAAACAATGAAAATCAAGAATTTATTCTTTGACAGAAACGGGTTTTTAAAGTGGTGTATATGAGATAAAAGGATACAGAATCCGATTCTGATGAGTGCCAAACTGGAAATATTGTATACATTTTGAACGAGGCTGAAATTCAAAATGGCCGCCCAACATCATTAAACGCGTAGTTTTGCTGCATAAATGAAAACTGACCAATAACTCATTTTCTGAAAGAAACGTGATATTTCCGCGGTATTTGTATGAAAAATGGGTGATGATTCCGATTCTGATGAGTTACATACTGTAAATGATGAAAATTTTGAAAGAGATGCTGGAATTCACAAATGCCTAAAAAGAAGCTGCATTGCATTAATTGTTTTGCCGAATATATGAAAAGCAAGAACGTCTTTTCGGGAAAAAAACACGAGATTTTCCTGTGGTTCCTTTGTGCGAAAAGTGTGCTGATTCTGATTCCGAAGAGTGCCAGACTGTTACTGTTTCGCATTTTGAAAGAGAGGCTGAAATTCAACATGACCGCCACCCCCAAAAAATAATAACACGCGTTGTATTCTTGCAAATATGAAAAACAGTAACTTCTTTTTGTTAAAAGAACATGATGTTTCTCACTGTCTTGTCTGACAGAAGCTGAATCTAAATATCATTCATTTGCAATCGACATTGCCGTACACAGACTCATTGCATTTTCTTTTCACTTGCCCTCTTCGAATCGGGTTTTCCCGGGCGAGTCCACTTTAAAGACGGCGGGGATAGAGTGTGCAAAGCTCTGACGTCAGTAGCACAGTAAAACATTTTCTGACGCAATCAATGTTCCCCGTGCAAAAGTAGATCAGTCTTTTGACATACATTGTCTTCCTTGCCAGAAGGCGGGCTCCGGGCTGATTCTATTTTCTGGAATTACAAAATTTGCCCAACCTTTCCAGTCTGGCACCCGACGGATATCTGAAGAGACGTGACGGACCTTCACAAATCTGCCAAAAAATCTCATATATTATTCAGAGCAGGGTGGTGCATGACCGTAAGAAGGAGTGTCGCTCGGACTAATTCTACCGTGATCACATTAGATTCGTGCTGGTCGAATGTTGGAGCGCCTTAAAATGACCAAACGATGAAAAAAAATGAATAGGGTTGCGCAGTCTGGATAAGTATGATACATGAAGTAAGTACATTAAGTGGTCTTGTGTTTGAAGAGCTTTCAGCAATACTGCGGTTGCCGGTTACGAAAAGTCGGGTGCTCTCCAGCGCCGGAGACGCGAACGGTCCTCCTGATGTGGGCTACGCATGCGATGGCGAGCAACGTGAGCGTTTCGACCTGCGAAGATGTTCGCGATAAAATTAAATCAATGAAAGTTCCTGAACTGAAAAAAAATATCTGAAAGACAGGGGCGTGCGTTTTAGCGGCTACACAAAGGCGCAGCTTATCACTCTAGCCCTTGAAGCAGATCGGCAGTCGCTTCAACCGAGAGGTAGGCGGTGTATTTAAAGGTCAAGTCGACCTGTGACTTGTGGCTTGCCACTAATTTTTATTCAAGCACTTTGGCTGTTTATCGGTGCGAACTGAACTTTTGCTTGAAAATAAAAGTCTTTCTTTCTTGATTTTTGGTTCCATAACCATTGTGTTCAAACAATGTAGGTACCGGAACAGAATTTGTCCGCCTGTACCCGACGAAATGGCGGCTGCACACGCTAGGCCACCGAGACGGGCCGACGTTCTGCCTTCGAATCGATTTTATCCACAAATTTCTTGAAACTTTTGAAGAAAAGGGCTCAAACTGAACGATCTCACCATTAGGTAAGACCGTCTCTGGGAATTTCTCCAGCTTATCTGATTTTCTCGAGCCATTTTGGCAGCCGATAGCAACGCAGTGGTAGTGCGGCATCGTGTGTGACTCGAGGAGCCCACATGCCGAGTCTATCAAGCCTAGTCTCGGTCCAAATCGCGCACGTTCACGCATGTTCACGCGCTATAACGAGAATCGGCAACAGCAGTATTGCAGTAAACTAGGAAAATTGTCTGAGAAACGTTCAACCAGTGGTCAACAAAGGACGCTGTCTTATTTCTTTCAAATTATCACACATTTGTGCATTACGAAATACCCCGCCCCACCAGAAAAATCCCAAAGCACCTAATGATAGGAAAAAGAAGAGAGAAATACAGAATCACATTACATTTCACAATGAAAGTTGCCGTCTCATTGTGACTAGCCCCTGGTGCCTCACAGCGAATGAGACCAGCGTCCTGACAGCTCACAGCAGGAAACCTGTATCGGATCTGTCCACTGCTGTAGATGCTGCCTTCCATCTCTACCCCGTGTCTGTCCAACAGGCGGGCAGTGACAGGAGGGTTGCCCTCATCCCAGGTACACAGGATGTCAACAGTAGTGTTCTGGTCTACAGGAGACGTCACGCTGTTGTCACCAGCCATCATGGACAGACTTGTCACTCTGGCAGCAGCAGTTCCTGCTGTAAACGGTAAATGTGGTGGTGTTAAGTTTTCAGGTTTTTCTCCTGTTGCAGTTTTAGCAAGGCCCTGTGTATTCTAAGGGGTTTGAACAGATTTTGAGATGTTCTGTCCGACGAATATGGACAGTCCTGTCACGCTGGCAGGAATAAATTCTGCTACAGTCGTAGTGTTACCTGAAATTTTGAAGAAAAGCACTTTTTCCGTTGAGATTCTGTTTGGGTTTCTTATGCAGATCGACTTTGTAAAATCATAGTACAAACACTTCAAGCAGATACAAAAATCTAGTCGATATTCTTATTGTCGTTATTAAAACTTACTTTCTAGAACTGTCAGGCAGATTTCCATGTACCCAGACCCAGCGTCATTGGATACACTGAGGTTCCACCGGCCTTCATCCTCTGACGTCACATTGTCTAGCCGGACAGTCAACACTAGGTCAGGTGGGGTGCCGGTTACAGACAGTGACCTTGACACGAACAACTCATATGAGGTATGAACGATACTGATTTTGTGGGGGGGGGGGGGGGGGTTGTTGTTGTTGTTGTTCAGTATCCCTTACGGAGAACATAATAGGCTTATAAGTTGAACGTAACTGTGTGAGGCCTTTTTATAGTAGAAACGCACACCTTCTCACTCAGACTAACTATTCTGTTTCATGGATTTAATAATGGTCAATGGATGAGCCTGTGTAAAATACCACCCAGTCTGTGGTTATTTACAACATCCACCCTATTTAGCCTTTTCATCTGTGTACGTGAAATGCATGTAAAGATACCTCAGACAGGCTTTTGTGTTTCCATATTCTCCGGACTTCAGATGGGTGAGGTGGCAGGTGTCAATGTGAGCCGTGTGAGTACGGATGGCGAAACTGATGCTAACACTGTCACGAGTAACGTTGAACTTCGGATTCTGGTCTTGGAGTATCGACGGAGGGCCTGAAGAAAAACAACAAGAAAGGTGTCTTTGATTGGCATTGTAAAGGTCGCTCCACAATACATTCTCTAGAGAACGGTGGATTCATCATACTTTGAGACGTGTTGTACCATATCTAGGTCTATTGATAATTGTTGAATGTTTCGGTCTTAGAATGACAGCCACGTAAATATAACTTCACTCACACACACTTGCAGTTGCCAAATGTCACTATCTGGGCTTGGAATGGCCACTTAGTACTTACACTTAACAAGAAGTGTCTCAGTCTTGTTATGACTTGCACCTGGTGCCACACAGTGAATGAAGCCAGCGTCCGTGCATTGAATGTTGTCGAATGTATAACTGGTTGTTGTCAAACTGCCAGCAGTAGATGTTTCCGGTACCAATACAGTCGCTAGTTCTCTGGTCAAACTCATCTGACGACTGTGAATGAGCTGTGCTTGAACCGGCGGGTTTCCTCTGTCCCAGGTACACGAGATCTTCAGCCGACGGCCTGGTTCCAGTGCACTCGATGGCTCAGATGTAGGTGGCACAAGATGTAAGTGGTTTACCTCTGCAGGATCTACGTACAGAGGAAAATCGGTTGCATACAGAAACGTATAGCAACGTCAGGGATCAACAACAAAGACTAAACAACAACAACAACAACAACAACAGCAACCCAGAAAACATCTTGAATGCGTCTGTGGTCGTAATATCATGTGCGGGTGTTATAGTCATACTAATTGTGTCTGTGAAAATAGGACACACACACACACACACACACACACACACACACACACACACACACACACACACACACACACACACACACACAGCGAATGAACCAGCAGATAGAAAGTTACACGATAATCTAGGTCAGGAATGTATACCTTTCACACACATTTTGAAACATGCACTGGTGCAGAGTAATTTCACTTCAGTGAAGGTGCATGGAAAGAGCCTATAAGATGAAGGGTATTTTATGGACACGAACAAATACGCATGTACCCCGAAAAATCTACCTCAGCCTTGAGGTAGTCTGCATCCTGTGCACCAGACAACACCTGATTTTTCGGGTTTGTCTCAATACTGTGTGAACTGCCGACACACTCTTGTTTCCATAACAAGAAGTAAAGTGTGCTTGCAAATTACTGGTCGTGTGTGTGCGTGTGTGTTGTCCTATCTCATCTCGTTTCTCTTATCTTCTGCATAGAATCTTTGCAACGTGAACAATGGACAGTCACCTTACATCCAACCGTAAGTACATACCTACAGAACTGTGCCCCTGTGTAAAACTCGAGGTTAATTTAACCCATCGCTACGGGCCTAACCCAGACTAGGACCAAACAAACCCCAAAACAAAATTAAATAAAAAAGGAAGCGAAGAAAGAAAGACAAATTCTTGTATAACGGCATAGGCACCTTGCTGGAATGGGCCCGCTTCCTGATTTAAAACAAACAAACAACAGAAAATTTAACCCTAGAGCTAGTTTAGTTCGAGGTTAGACTCCAACCCGGGGCAAAACTCCCTAACCCCGACTTTTACATGCGGGCCCAGCATTATTTGATAAAACGTATATATAACATCTGATCCAAATAGGCCGGGGAAGAAATGCACAGTGAGCCCGACTACAAATTGCATAAAAGACGCTCTTGTGCCGTAGAAAATACTCGTTATAACTCGTGCCAGTCATTACCAGATTAGTGCATTCGTGTCACTTATTTGACGGAGTCAAGCACACCCCATCTGGCGATATAAAAACTCTAAACGTATACACACTGTAATTCATTTTTATCTCAGGAAAGGCAAGGCAGTTAGTTAGTTAGTTAGTTATTTAGGGCTTAACGCCGCGCAAGCAGAAAGGCAAGGCAGAGTGGAACACCTGGAGCCACCGAGATCTCCCCTGCTTCTGTGGTCATCATCGTTATCGTGATAATCATTGTGGTGGCCGTTATTGTAGCTGCCTTTGTGTGTTGGAGAAAAGGATGGTGTAGGTATGTAAACTGCTTAATAATAATAATAATAATAATAATGAGGATTTCTATAGCGCCTAATCTCCGAAGCCGGGGCTCTAGGCGCTTTATAAATAAATGTATACAAAAAGGTGATAAATAAACACATAGATAAATAGATAATAGATAAATAATCAACTAAATAAATACATTACATACATATAGTCAGACATACAGTCAGACATACATACAAACACTGACACCTACATACATACCAGCATCCAATACACACGTACATACATACACACTGCAAAAACAACGGATTGGTGTTGGTAACGGGCTGAACGATTTATCTGAAGGCTGATATGAATAGATGCGTGATTGATGCTTGGTGATTGGTTACATTTTATGGGAATATGTTTGATGTTTTGAACTAATAGACTGAGAGTCCTTATCAGTCTTAAGCGAGTTTAACGTTTAGACGGCAGACTGGGCGTTATGTCGATAATTTCATGCATATGATCAGCAGCATAATGTTTACTTGCTGTGTTTATTTCAATTACAGTGTTCTGGCGCATGTCTAGCTTTGTATAAGCCTGAATTAAAGTGTTTGAACCGATAACTTTCAGAAACATCTTGTTTGTTTTGCATGGATTATTGTGTATAACTTACGGACAAACTGTTCTCCATTATGCTAGCACTAAAATGTACTCTTAAATACAGCTTGTTAATTCCATGTTTATTCAAGTGTACCAATGACAGGCATTCCAACTGCCCAGCAACTGTTTCATAAGTGTTGTGTCTGTGTTGCTACACTGTGGAAGAACTCATTAAACTGTGTTGTTTAATTTATGAAAGACTCAGTTGAAACATCTTGAAATGAAGATTTGAACCATTTATTTTATTTTTTTTTTTTTTCAGAAAAAGGAGCAAGCATCGGGACACGGACATAAGCGACGAAACTGGAATACCCATGATGCATCGCACTTGACAGTTCTACAACCAGTATCAACCTCCTGCATGACTGGCAGAATTTCAACTCTCAGTGGATGTTACTTCCTAGTTATCTACAAAAGGCGAGCGCATTGGACTTTCAGTGTTCGGGTTGTGAGTTTGAACCTCGGGTGTTGCCAACTATTTGTGCTAGTGTTTTCCTCAGGCGTTGCCCCGTCCTTGAGTTCAATGGCTGTTTGGACAAGAAGTAAATC
Organism: Batillaria attramentaria; assembly: GCA_018292915.2. NCBI lineage: Eukaryota > Metazoa > Mollusca > Gastropoda > Batillariidae > Batillaria > Batillaria attramentaria. The sequence goes on along the minus strand of JACVVK020000214.1, from coordinate 679,093 downwards.
CCTCAAACCACCAACCAGCCAACTACAAACAACCGGCCAGGAACAGTTTCTTAGAATAAGAAATGACATGTTGAAATGGCAGACTTTTTTTCATCATAGACCATACTATTGTGTGTGTGTGGTTTGTTGTTGTTGTTTATTTTTATATGTTTGCTGTTGGGGTTGTTGTTTTGTTTGTTTGGTTCAGTTGTTGTTGTTGTGCTCTCTCTCTCTCTCTCTCGTTAAAATCCCAACCCCCCCCCCCCCACCTCCCCCCTCTCTCTCTCTCTCTCTCTCTCTCTGTCAAAACTGTCAAAAACCCCCGCATATCTCGCAAGTCTATTCAAGCACTCTCAAGTGCCGTACCGAACACTGAGAAACGATTTCGTGGTGCCGAAGCCTCGTATAGATATTTTCAAAACCTCCCTCTCTTACTCAGGGGCACACGCATGGAATACACTTCCAAAAGACATCAAATCAGCACCCTCGCTTAGATTATTCAAGACCAAACTAATAAAACATCTGGTGGACAGCTCGTAATGGGCTTGACAATACATCTACTCTGTAGGATTTTGTAGTTCGGGCAAAAAAAAAAAAAAAAAAAAAAAAATCCCAATACTTATTCACATCACGCGTGTTTTTTTTTTTTTTTTTTTTTTTTTTTTTTTTTTTTTTTTTTTTTTTTTTTTCTTTTTTTTCTTTAAACTGTAAAAACATCGCCTCAAGATTTGTTTGCATTGCTCACCTATCACATCCTTTGTTCCCCCCCCCCCCCCTTTTTTATTTTTCTTTTTTTTCTTTTTCTTCTTAGTATTGCTTGATTTATGTATGTAGTAGCATGGTCGTGTGTGTGTGTATCATTGTGTATGCTCTACCTAGTTAGAGCTTACTTTGCTTACTTTATATATCAGTAGCCTAGCAAGGACAAGATGTAAGACAGGTCTGCGTACCTAATCTTTTATCCTTGTAAAATAAAGTTTCGTTCGTTCGTTCGTTCGTTCTCTCGGGGAACCGGGACAGCCGAATGGTAGATCGTTGGACTTTCAATGCTCGTGTCGCGAGTTCGAATCCCGGCTGGGGCCAAATTTTTGTACTGGCCTTTTTGTCGTTGCCCCATCTTTGATATCACCCGTATGTGGTGTAAAAAGGACGTTAAACTGCCGAATACCCATCCTCTCCCTCCCTCTCCCTCCCTCTCACACTCACACACACACACACACACACACACACACACACACACACACACACACACACACACACACACACACACGCACACACACACTGATATCAAAGAGGGACTACGGTCACATAGAACCAGAGACATAGTAAGGAGATTGAAGTCTGAGCGAAATTATGTAGGCCTAAGTACAAGCTGACACATGTAAAGGGAACAAACTCTAGCGGCCTTGCCCCGCAATCAGTAGGTTGCTTCCCGTTCCCCCCTGCATTCCACGTCCATACTGGTCAGTCAAGTTAAACAAGTTATGTACAATCACTACAATTGATAACTCCTGATTTGATTTGAATATGGAGTACCAGTGTTTATTTGTACTAAACACAGTTTTGTTACAGTTATGGCTGTTTCATTCAAATAATTCTTCAACAAAACGTCCACACGGTCATGTGCTCGTGGTAGATGATAGCTTGTCACTTTACTTACAGTATTTGGTAGGCTCGCGGTAGGTGTCCTTATGTTCTAACTATTTTGCTTAATTCCATGTATGGACGAGTTGAACATTATACCTCAAGACCACAACATTAATAAACCATGTTTCTACCGTCTCCCTGAGTACAGCCACCAATTCTGATCGCGATGTGAGACTGAACTCTAAATTGTGTTTTCTGGTCTCCCTGTTTGGCGTGACGTGGTGGAAAAAAAAGACGTTGAACTTTTATTTTACGGATTTTTTTTTCTGTGAGAAAGAGCCTGGGGGTTCCCCTGAATACACTCACGAAGTTCAAGTGCGATGTGACAACTCTAAGTTAGGTCTGTATCACGTACACACAGACAGACAGACTGTTCATTTACATGTATATTTACATATCATAGATAAGCTGAACCCATTGAAATGCACTGTACTGCTGTCTCATGTACATACGATTTGTGAAAGTTCCATGTTTAGCATGTATTATCCAGTAAAATAATACAAACATCACATTGTGTTTTCACTGTCATGTGATCTTCACTGTATGTTATGGGCAAAATAGCTGATAGCAAATAAGTTATATACACTGAGTGTGTTTTGTGTGAGTGACGACAGACTCATCACTATCATCATCGTAGGCTGTGGATACATGACTGACAAAGGTGTAGAGGTGTTCAAACGTGTGACATACATCTTCTTGGCACACTTGCGTATCTATAAAGCGAAGCGGGCGCCAACCGGCTACCACAGAGACAGGTTTTCAAATCAAAATTCTACAAACAAATGATGAGTGTATTCATATGCGGGGAGCAGGGGTGGCCGAATGGTAGAGAGCTGGACTTTCAATGCTCGGGTCGTGAGTTCGAATCCCGGCTGGGGCCAAATATTTGTGCTGGCATTTTTCTTGTTGCCCTGTCTTTGATATCACCCTTATGTGGTGGAAAAGGACGTTAAACTTCCAAACACTCACCCGTATTCATAAGCGGGAGTGACGTGGTGGTGGCACCGGACGGAAAATGATGTGATATCTTTCGCTTCAAGAGTACAGAGAATCTCTGTCGCGCATCATTCGAAACGAATATGAGGAATGGAATTTTAGCCAGTTTGCGGCAATTTTCCACATGTTTGAACAGCGAACGAGATGGAACCAGCCGTAATGAATAACTATTAATGTTCTATTTCTTTCTCCTTTTTTTTTCTTTCTTTTTTAAACAATCAGAGATGTAGTTATAAGTAATTTCTCCTCAACGGCATGCACTTTGACTTTCAGGTCACCATAAGGTAAAGGCCGGGTACAGATACAGATACGGATAACTTCATTGTCCATGAAATGTACAGTTGCCTTCGGCTGCACCGAGAAATAAACAAATAAACCAATAAACGCAAGAAGACTGGATGCTGCCAGTCGCATCATTTCTACGGATACACTGACCCAAAGACGTTTGTCGCTATCGCTCCACCATCACACCTCTACCACTTCATCGTCGCATGTCTATATGGATACGTACCCGGTACCTTAATATGACTGAAACAATTAAAATCAAACCTGCACAATGTCATGCTGGAGGGGAATGAGGGTAGGTGAGGATGAGGGCAGCCTGATACCGTGAGCGCTGACAGGTCTGCTTGTTCTTTTTATATTAGTGTAGAAAATTTCTGATTCACAGAAGCAGACGGGTTTTACTTAGGACCCCCCCCCCCCCCCCCCTGCCTTCAGCCTGTATACAGTGGCTTGTTCAACCGCTGAGTCTGATGCCACACGGGGGTGTTTTAAGTCCAAATAAACAACGAACATGGCGTTTTTCCTGTGACATGCGTCTCCACCATGCTTTTGCCTTCATTTTTCCAGAGCGTGTTTTCCACGTTTGTACAAACAACAACAACGTATCAAGTGTGTCGTGAGCTTCACAAGGAAATACTCCAACCAGACTGAGACAAGCAAATCAATGGCGCGGCCTTGTGTTCTCGTAAAGTCTCGGATCATACCCGATATAACCAGTTCCGCCGATTTCAGTATTACAATATTCAGTGTGTGGGTTATTTGAAACCCCACTCGCAGTCAGTGTCCTGTCTGATGGTGATGCATCGTCTTGTGTCTTGGCACTGTCATATGCTGCTGCTGTAGCACCGAGGTTCCTGATCTGTGTGTTCTGGTAGAAAGGTACAGTCTTCCACTCGGTTCCTTCCTCCTCTGTCTCGTCACGTGACGGGGCTGGACTCAGGTAGTCGTCAGCAGGATCCCTGGGTCCGTGACACACTGGGGGCGGTGTTTCTCTCTCGTCACGTGACGGTCCTGCCAGTGGGTTCAGACAGCCATTGTGATGAGGGTTCCCTGGTCCGTGACACATTTTGGGTACGCAGTCTGCTGTATAACGACATACATGTATATTCCTATATTAAGAGCTTTCACAGAAATAAACGTTTTTGATTATTGACTTTTTGACAGGATAACGTGTAGTGTTGTCGTGGTGCGAGAACCATGACGTGAGAATGTGCGAGAGAATGGCGAACGGATGTGCGAGTGCATGTGTGTGTGCTTGTGTGTGTGTCACTGGAGTCACTGGAGTAAACTTCAACATCTCTACAGCCCTTCCTGATTGGTAACTTGCATGTTGTTCGTTGTGTTCGTTCCTGCATGGTGTGCGTGAGTGTGTGGGGATGGTTGATTGATTGCATGGGTTGCTTTGCACCGCCTCCACGGCCATACACCACATCCTGACAGCTAAGAGTAACACGTATTTCGGACTTGTAGTCGTGCGGCTCGACTACAGTAGCTGGTGTCTTGTAGCGCCCCTGTGTTTGATACGATCACTACTATGATCCATCGCCAAAGGTCTCCATGTCTTTTGACTACAGGACTACAGTTTCTGCATTTGATATTTTGTGTCTTGTCCATCAAAGAAAACTATGTAGAAAACAAATCCTAAATTTATTTTGTGTCTGACCTCCCCCAATCCCCCCCCCACCCCCACCCCCACCCCCCATCCCCCCGCCCTGGCTAAATCTGTTTTTATTATCTCTTTAAAGCCCCGGTTACACCGGACCCGAATCAGCTGCGAATCCACCCGAATGCACCTATTCGGGTGCATTCTGGAGTATTCTGTTCTCCCTCCCCGAATGAGCAAAACTTCGGGAGGGATTCTGGAACATTCGTGGAGGGATTCGGCTCGTTTTGAAATGTTCAAAACCAGCCGAATACCCTCCTGAATACTCCCGAATGTGGCCCCGACAAATTTCATTCGGGCCACATTCGGGAGGTAATCGGCTGGAAATCGGATGCATTCGGGGAGGCATTCGGGACATTCTTGGCAGATTCAGGCGTATTCGTATCATTCGGAGAGTACGGTCCGAATCATCAGACCCGAATAACACGAATAGAGCCGAATCTACCCAGAATGCCCCGAATGCCTCCCCGAATCCATCCGTATCGTCACCCGAATACAGCTCGCGAATATAGCCGAATCGGCTATAAACGGTCATCATCCAGCAGCAGTTGGGCAGCGAGGAGAAGTTGATCACGGTCTTCCATGGTGTGCACAGGTCGAATGACAAGGTGGAAGTGAGTGAGGTGCATGGAGTTGCACAATATATACCCCCCCAAAAAGAAAGGATTCGAGCATATTCGGATTCGATTCGGGCCCCATTCGGACGATTCTTGGGCCCGATTCGGACGATTCTGGGGCATATTCGGGTGATTCGGTGTCGTATTCGGCGCATTCGACCATATTCTTCCCGATTCGGGTCGACGTTCGGGTCGCCATTCGACTCTATTCGGCCGTAATCGGGGCATTCGGGCCACATTCGGCGCTATTCTGGTCGAATGTGGCTCGATTCTGGTCACTATTCGGGTTGGCATTCGGCTGTATTCGGGATTCCAAAAATTAATTCGCGTCGATTCTTGGCGATTCTGCTCTGATTCGGGACCTATTCGGGTCGAATCGGGGAGCTCCCCGAATCAGAGACGAATAGGTCCCGAATCCACCGAATCCATCCGATTCAACCCATATTCGGACAAATCGGCCCGACTTTATTCGGGAGTATTCGGTTCCGGTGTAACCGGGGCTTTAACGTGTTTTGGCATTTAAATCATTACCTAATTATGTAAGACATGCAACCCTTAAACTGCTGTTAGAAAGTCACTGCAAGCACAATAAAAGTCTCCTTCATTCAGTAACGATAACGTAAAGAGTAAACAAATAGCACACTGCAGTGAGAGGCAATACATGATAAACCACAGATGAATTTCATAGTAAAGACACGTAGGCACATGATTATTATACTGTCTTACTTTACCTGCGCATGCAGCAGCGTCGTCATCAAATGCAAGAGAATCCAGATCCGAGTAGAGGTGTTCACAAAGGTCAGACCCATCCTCCTGGGGAAGGCGACTTTGTCTCTCTATAATTGCCAGTTCCAGTGCGGGCTCTGATGACATTGTGTGTCTTTTCTTTCCTGTAGATATAATTAGGGAGTCATAGCGTTATGGGCGTTGGGCTGTTAATGATCAGGTGGCGGGTTAAGATATTAATAATAATAATAGTAACGAGTATTGTATAGGCGCTTTACCCAATTTCATGAATCGGCTCAAAGCGCCGCGAACTGAACCCAACACGCACGCTCACGTGAATCACACGCTTTCTCTCACACACAGGACACAGACACATTACAATCACGTGGTGCGAAGGGTCAGCTCAGCTATTTAAATTTCGGAATTTAGAATTGGATTTATTTTTTCAAATTTGGTGGGCTGAACATTTCCAAAGCAGAGGGGGAGGAAGCCGGAGTACCCGGTGAGAACCCCGACGATCGGCCCGAATGAACGGTGCCACGTACGAGAAAGAAAAATTCTTTGCCCCGAGTGGGACTCGAACCCCTGACCTCTCGCATTGGTGACAAGTCTCTTAACCACTAGACCACCGACCGCCCCAAATCCTGATTACTAGAGGAGCCTAAGACGTGTCCTGGCCGGTTTTTTTTTTTTTTTGTTTTTTTTGGTTGCCCCATCTTAGATATCGATTCAATTCAATTCAAAATACGCAATAATTATATGTTCAACTAACACATCTAAAACAGAAAATTGTCTTTAGGCTCCCACATGCTGTGTCACTTAATTATTTGAAATAAACAGATAAAATAATATACGGTCACTAAAGACCGTGATGTAAAATACAACAGTAAGATAGAATTAACCGTAATAGTAAGATCATACAAGTTTCACTATCAATTAAAAAACAATAATCATACATACTTTCAAAAGCTGAAAATGTTTATCTAAAGAAAACACACATCTATCCCCCCCCCCACCCCCCTCCACACACACACGACTGGATCGAATCACATAATTATAAGCTCTCTCTCTCTCTCTCTCTCTCTCTCTCTCTCTCTCTCTCTCTCTCTCTCTCTCTCTCACACACACACACACACACACACACACACACACACACACACACACACACACACACACACAGAGAGTTTCACACACTTGTCATTGAAAAGGCGTGAAACTCCCAAACGCCCACCCTAAACACCTCAACGGGCCATCCAACCAACCATAGTGTCAGTTACACGCCTACACAGTTGTGATGAAAACATCTTTCACTTTTCTTTATACCATGAAATTAATTCATGCACATCTACAATATACACGAGGATTTGTTTCAGCGCCCACAGTGGAGTCGGGTGGCTCAATCCGTGGAGCACCGGACTCGAGATCGGAAAGTCGAGTGTTCGAACTCTCACAGAGCTGGAATTTGCACGCGCTATATCTTTTGCGTTTGCGTTTTCCCTTTTTAGATTCACCCGCGTGGTGGACAAACCTCTAAACACCAACCCACACACTCAACTTCTGCAACAGTTACTTACTGTCCCACATTCGGAGCTGGTATTATCAAACGGTATCAGTTTTAACGGAAACTTACGAGTGGTATTTTTTCGGACGCACACAGTGGTAATGATGGCGAGGAGAATGACAAACCCGGCGGCAACGCAAGCACCCGTTATGATTTTCCATTGACCTGAAAAAATAATGAGCAAGGCAATATATACACGTGTCAGTGCTTAATTATCATACAGTTATTCTTCGCGGTACGTCGTGGGTACAATTGTACCCATACTTTCATTTAAACGTCCGTAGCTCAACCAGTTTTCAAACTAGATCTACGAAACTTCTTGACTTGGTCAATAACGGTATTGGTGAGGTGTTCACCAAAGCTTGTGTGATTTTGTTGGTAAACAAGCAAGTAAATAAACAACAAAAACGTCAAGTTGTATAATTAACCCTCGCCGTACATTCGGGTGCAAAACCACCCTTGCTTATTAACGAGGAACTTCGCGCTCCGTACATCGTGCAAAACCTTCCGTACTTTTAAAGAAGGGAAAAACATTAATAATTTCGTGAAAAAAAAACGTGATCAGTCATACTTGTGATTTGCAGTGTATCTGGGATTTGCGATAACTGCGAAGGAATCAGTGTTCACCACGGTGACGACGATACACGCATCTACATTACGTTACGTGGACCACTCTTCTCTTTATTTTACTCTTGTCAAAATTATTATCACTGAAAAATCAAGTTACCGTCTTTGACAAACAGTGAAAACTGTAGAAGTCCAGTTCCAGCATCATTGGTTATATACGTGTGATTTGCCGGGGCAGCGCTAACTGGGACGGAAAGCGTTTCACCATTGTGACCTCGGTACACTAACCTACAGGAGGCTACGAGGACCACTCTTCGCTTTATTTCACTCTTGGTAAAATAATTATCGTTGAAAAGTCAACTTACCGTCTGTGACGATGAGTGAAAACTCTAGAAGTCCAGTTCCAGCATCATTGGTGAGTTCCAGCCGCCACCGTCCCTCGTCCTGTTTCCTCACATTGTCCAGTCGGACAGTCAGCACCAGGTCAGGTAGGGTGCCGGTCAGGTTAACCAGACTGTTTCATGTAAAGAGGGATTTTGAGAAAAAGACAATACAATAATTTTTGCTGGTCACACTGCAGCTGTTTTTTTTTTCCTGTGGTCTTATGATTTTCATTAAAGAGGAATAAAGACAAAAACCCACTGAGAAAAACTAAAAAAAAAACAACAACAACAACAACAACAGAACAGCGAGAATATAGTCCTTAATACCTAGATCTCATACATTACCACTGAAAATAAATATTCAGTTACTGGCGTATACGGGTAAAATGAATCTCGTTCTGCATCCGCGTTTTCTGGATGTCTACTTAATTTTGAAGCTTTCATAACTACAGGAAGTTCAAGCCAGTGCAGTACACAGGCCGATCACGCTGCACTGATGATTAAACCTGAGATAAAACTCTCTTGTAACTATCCGGGGTTTTGAAAAATCTGTTTTGGCCTATGTACATAATCATATATATGTTGACATACAAATGATAAACAAAACATGCTTGCTACCCCCCCCCCCCCCCCCAACCCCGCGACCACCCCCCGAAAATAGACATGACTCTGTATACAAAACACACACACACACACACACATAACATAAATCAAACACACAAAACACAGCAGCAACAGACCAAAACCAAACAAAAGCAGACAGGCAGAAAGAAAACGAAATAAAGTAAACTAAAAGTATACACACCCAGTATACGCACTCGAGGAAAAAGGGCAGTAGTAGCTAAAGGGAAGCAACTCGATTATGTGTGATTACTTTCACTATTTGTGTCCCTTGTATCCCCATCAACAACACGGGAAAACAATGGTAATTATTATTTCATAAAGAGAGCTTTTTGTGGGCTAACAGCCTGAGAGACCACAACCTCACCTTTCACATGGGAGGAGTGTCACGTCTGCAAAGCCATGTGAATCAGACGCGTGCTTGTGTAGCAGACACTTGTCAAATGTCGTCGTGTGTGCTCGGACTGGAAATCTTCTTGTCACGTCATCGCCTGATTCTACCGTGATCACATTCCATTCATCCCTAACGAATTCGGGTTTGCCTGAAAATAATCAAACGATGATTTGCAAATGGCTAGGAATGGAGTTGTGAAAGAACCCGCTTGGAGATGTAATAACACTCAACAAAACACAGGGTTTCATAGAGACTTTCGACAAACGATGCTGATAATTTAAGCGCTTACAATTAGCAAAACAGACTGTCCTGAAGTGGTTAATATGTAAAAATGCCGACACGTACATTTAACCAGAAGTGGCAAAGTCTTGTTGCGGGAAGCACCTTGGGCCTCACACTGAATGAAACCAGCGTCCTTGCAGTGGACTGCGTCCAACGTGTAACTGGTTTTTGTCAGACCGTCAGAATTGAGGAGCGTTGTCTCGGGTAGCAGAACTACGTCCTTGGACAAACTCATACGACTGTGAATGAGATGTGCGTGAACCTCCGGGTTTCCATTTTGCCAGGTACACGATATACTCGGCTGACTGCCTGGTTCCAGTGGACTCGATAGTTCTGATCCAGATGAAACAAGTTTCAGCTCTTTCACCTCGGCAGGATCTACGTAGAAGGAAAAATCGATTTCAACTAGACTAGCAGACTAAAAGTGCCACTGATCAACTAGAAAAAGAGATTATCTTCATTCCCAAGAGATTACCGTGATAGCAAGTATGTAAAAAGCCGTAGATCACACTCATGCGTTCATATTTCACGGGTGATTTGACATGGGATTTGGTCTAGTGAATCATTAGCTGTCTGGTTCGATCCCTGGTGGGCAGGAATTTGCTTGGAGTTCTTCATTCCAAATCGAGTCAAAATCATGTGCAGACTCGTTTACGGTGTCTGTCACCGACTCATCTACACACGCACGCACAACTTGAATGCCGAGTGTGTACGCTAAAAATCCCATGTTCAACATTAGAAGAAGAGTAGGCTGTGGCCGGTGGCGTGGAAAACAGAAATACTGTCGCACGCACCAGAGTGAATAGCAGGGTGGAGGTTTGCACATTAGGTGGCGCTTAGCGGCAGCAGGCTTTCACTGCTTCGTCCCCCAGCCCTGCGGCGCCGTAAGTATCTCCGTAGAGGTGGATATGTGCGCCGAGGAGAAGTCTACCATACCATACCCTACCATACCATGATTCTGCATGTTGTAACACGCAGAACCTCGCAATCCTCCGACACAAACAAATACACGCACTCATGCAGAGAGAGAGAGAGAGAGAGAGCTTTCCTCACAAATGATGTTGGCCGTTACAGTCTTAGATGTAAACACATCACTCTTCAGCATCCATTTCACGTCTGACCGGTCCACTCTTTCGCTGAATGTGAAATGGTTGTCGCCAACACACGTACACACTCGTTGTCGGAACATTCTCAAGCATTTGCCATCCTGCAATCGAATGCCACACATATGAAGGGGCAGATCAGACCTGCGTGATGATTTCCAAACATTGATTTCTATTTGTTTCTGCCCGATGCAGGTCATATTCAATAGGACGAATGGCAGGACGATCGTCTCGTTTTCTGCAGCAGTGATCATCAGCGAGCCATTGAGTGTTGGGAAATGCAGTGTCGCACCTGCAGAAATAAATAAATAAATAAATATAGAAAGTGGCGTACACTGCGATATATAACACAGGAATAATAATTGCTAAGTCTGGTTTTTTGTTTTTTTTTTAATATCATTGTTTTTCTAAATACGATCAACAGACACAATTTTGTCTTCGTCCATCCACTGTAGAACGCTTACACGTGTCTCTGGAAAATGCCGCAGTCAAAAACAGTAAAAGTAACGTGATCAGGTTAAGATATCTACTGTAGAACACTTACACTTAACTTTAGAAAAGGCCGCAGTCAAAAGCAGTAAAAGCGACGTTATCAGGTTAAGATATCTACTGTAAAGCACTTACACTTGTCTTTAGAAAAGGCCGCAGTCAAAAAGAGTAAACGTAACGTCATCAGGTTAAGATATCTACTGTAGAACACGCACACTTGTCCTTAGAAAGGACCGCAGTCAAAAGCAGTAAAAGCAACGTTATCAGGTTAAGATATCTACTGTAGAACACTTACACTTGTCCTTAGAAAAGGCCGCAGTCAAAAGCAGTAATAGCAACGTTATCAGGTTAAGATATCTACTGTAGAACACTTACACTTGTCCTTAGAAAAGGCCGCAGTCAAAAGCAGTAATAGCAACGTTATCAGGTTAAGATATCTACTGTAAAACACTTACACTTGTCTAAAGTTTAAAAAAAAGACCGCAATCAAAAGCAGTAAAAGCAACGTCATCAGGTTAAGATTTCTACTGTAAAACACACTTGTCCTTAGAAAAGGCCGCAGTCAAAAGCAGTAAAAGCAACGTTATCAGGTTACGATATTTCTTCAGTAAAGACATGATCGCGTAGAGCAGATTTGCAGTAAAACCAGGCATACATCCTACGACTGATCCTGGGTAAAAAACAAACAAACAAACAAACAGTCAAACCAGAACAACTGAAACCGAGACGAAGGATGACACATTTCGGGTTCCCAGGGAGCGTCTGAACAGGGAAGTTATGTTATTGTCGATGACAATAGATTGTATAACTCGAACATAAGTGCTCTTACGGATCTGTAGTGGCTACTTAAAGATGTAAGCAGCAACTGGTTTTGTTTAAAGTAGGCCTGTCACTTAAGACTGATGCTATATTTACATTCTTTCAAAGTACCACTGTCTCAAAAACAACAACAACAACAACAAGGATATATGGGATCAATAAAGTATTCTGTATTCTAAACGGAGTCAGCAATTTGAAGCAGTTTTTGGAAAAGATTAACCCACAAGCCAATCCCTACACACACACACACACACACACACACACACACACACACACACACACACACACACACACACACACACACACACGTGGGGGTAGGGGAGAGAGAGAGAGAGACAGACAGACAGACAGACAAACAAACATGTATTGTATTGTATTGTGTCGTGTCGTGTCGTGTTGTAGAACGTATCAGCGTATAATGTCAGCAGTTCTTCGATTCTAAATCACCCAAAGGATTTTCTCGGATGTAAAATGGTGGCTGCTGGGTATTTAAAAAAGATGTGACGGCCAAATGAGCATTTGTATTTGTAGATGAGTGTCTTAGCTATCTACTGAAGCGTGTTTTGTATTTCGGAATTTGTTCAGTATAGGCGAGAATGGACGGAGAAAATAATGAGTCTGATCGTTTGGAAGAGACGTTACCGGGAGAGGGTACTTCGGATGTAAAATGGTGGCTGCTGGGTATTTAAGAAAGATGTGACGGCTTAATGAGCATTTGTCTTTGTAGCTGAGTGTCTAAGCTATCTACTGAAGTGTGTTTTGTATTTCGGAATTTGGTCAGTATAGGCGAGAATGGACGGAGAAAATAATGAGTCTGACCGTTTGAAAGAGACCTTACCCGGAGACGGTACTCCGCCGAAAAATGGTGGCTGCTGGGTATTTAACAAAGATTTGACGGCTAAATGAGCATTTGTCTTTGTAGCTGAGTGTCTTAGCTATCTACTGAAGCGTGTTTTGTATTTCGGAATTTGTTCAATATAGGCGAGAATGGACGGAGAAAATAATGAGTCTGACCGTTTCAAAGAGACGTTATCCGGAGACGGTACTTCGGCCGTAAAATGGTGGCTGCTGGGTATTTAAAAAAGATGTGACGGCCAAATGAGCATTTGTATTTGTAGGTGGGTGTCTAAGCTATCTACTGAAGTGTGTTTTGTATTTCGGAATTTGTTCAGTATAGGCGAGAATGGACGGAGAAAATAATGAGTCTCGTCGTTTGGAAGAGACGTTACCGGGAGAGGGTACTTCGGATGTAAAATGGTGGCTGCTGGGTATTTAACAAAGATGTGACGGCTAAATGAGCATTTGTCTTTGTAGCTGAGTGTCTTAGCTATCTACTAAAGTGGAGCAACTTTATTCTGAAAGTGTTTGTACAGATTTGCGAGATTATACCTGTTCAAAATCATGAAAGCTATACACTTTAGTAATAATTACTACAGTATCAACATTCGCAAGAAATATAAGTCATGGTAAAATTGTATTATATTGATGATGCATGTATTGATATTGTAATGCCGATACCACTAAACTAAGGGAGGTAAAACATAAATTATGCCGAATAATGCCAGAACAACCACACAGAAAGAATTACGTAACACACTTTCAATCTGACGCATTGGCATACAATAATTATCTGTACATTGTTTGTCGGGACAATCATAGTAAACTCCTGTTCAGGTATATTTCAAAGGTATATTAGTGAATTTGTTGTAAAAAGATTGACAAAGCTTTTATACAATAAAACAGACGGAACAAAATTTTGTTTCTTATTAAACGCGCAGAGAGAGAGAGAGAGAGAGAGACAATGACAATGACAATGACACTTTATTTTTCAAGGATGAAAGATTAGGTACAGCGTCCTTTCTTCTATCTTGTCCTTGCTACATTCTACTACTACAACTACTATTTCCACACACACACACACACACACACACACACACACACACACACACACACACGCGCGCGCGCGCGCGCGCGCTCTCTCTCTCTCTCTCTCTCTCTCTCAACAAATTCAAGCGGAAATAATATCAAAATGATGGTAAAGAATAAAAAGGTAAAACAACAACCAAAAAAAAAAAAAAAAACAAACCCGAACAATCAAACAAAGTACTGGTAGTGTGGGCAAAAGTTGTATAGATTATCTGAAAGTTAGTGGAAGAAATAGTGTCATCCACTGAGATGTTGATTTTGCAGTGATTAGATATATATACATGTAATGTATAGTTATAGAAATCATAATGATAATAATAAAAATAAGGAAGGATAAAAAGGAGAAATGAACAGCTCTCGGAGCAGAGGCAAGGCCCACATTTTAAGTATTATTAAGATAAGCTAGTAGCCGGGTCTTGAAAGTTCCGAGGGTAGGGGCTGACTTTATGTGTTTTGGCAGTGCATTCCAATGTGTTGCGCCTGAGTACGACAGGGATGACGTGAATATATCTATACGCGGCTTTGGTACAAGTAGCTCATTCCTCAGTGTTCCGTATGGCTTGTGTGTTTGTTTGAATAAATGAGAAAGATAGGCCGGTGCTTCCGAGAGGGTGATTTTACGCATGAAGACTAATTTGTTAAATAGCAAATGTTTGTGAAGGGACAAAATCTCAAATTTGGTGAGTTTTTCGTCCGTACTGATAGCAGGCATGCTGTTTGCAGCAATTAATTTTACGGACCTTCTATGGAGAGAGTTGAGTTTTTTAAAGTTAGCATCACTACAGCCATCCCAAACAGAGGAGGCATAGTCAAGATGGGGCTGTATATGGGCACTATAAAAAAGTTTTCTAGTATCCTCATCTGTAAAATATTTGATTTTGGACAATAGAAATAGGTTTTTTGATAGCGTTTTACACACTTTGTTGACATGCGCCTGCCAGCTGAGCTGATCGTCGATTGTAATGCCTAGCACACGCTGATCCCGAACTTGTTCAACATGATGGGAATTAAAGGATAACTGAAGAGGAGGTGGGTTCATCTGGTGTTTCTGTCTTGTCGTGATAAGCATACATTTTGTTTTAGATGGATTAGGAATCATGCAGTTATTATTACACCAGTGAGCAACTTCATTAAGACTCTGTTGCAATGACGTATTTATGAATGACACATCAGAAGCTGAAATGTCGAGTGTTCCATCATCAGCGAAAAGACTACATGTTACTTGCGGATTAGATATATTTAATGGTAGGTCATTTATAAAAACAGAGAAAAGGAGTGGACCGAGGATAGATCCTTGGGGCACGCCATGCAGTATCACCCCCTCGGAAGAACTTTTCCCATTGATATAAACATACTGGGTTCGTTTATCAAGATAGGAAGTGAAGAACGAAAGGCTGTGTGCACTAAGACGATACGCGGTAAGTTTTTCGAGTAGTAGCCGGTGGTTCACGAGGTCAAAAGCTTTGGTCAGGTCCAAGAAGACCGCACCTGTCATTTCACAGTTATTCATCGCATTAAGCCATCGGTCGACTAAATGCGTAAGCGCCGTGTGGCAGGAGTGCCGCGGGCGAAATCCTGATTGAAGCTGGTGGATGAGTACGTGTTTGTTTAATGGAGCTCTGCAAGTGCTTGTGAACGTGCCTTTCAATTGGTTTGGACAGTGTTGGTAGAAGGGAAATGGGTCTGAACTTGTTTGGATCTGTTAAGTTTTTGGTTTTAGGAAGGGGCACGACTTTAGCTTTTATAAGATCTGACGGAAAAGTATCTTGCTGTACACACAGGTTGTAAACATACGTCACCGACTCGACAATGTAGGACAACGCTAATTTTAAGACAGTACTGCTGATGCCGTCGTGGCCGGATGACCGTCTATTTTTCATGGAGGATATAGATCTGCCGACCTCGTGAACAGTTAAAAGGGGAATATCAAACGATACTCCGGGAGGCAGCTTGTTCTCACAGAAAGAAACTAATTTTTCTGATATAGAGGGACTATGGGTTGAACTGTGTAGCAGTGAACTGGCAGCTGAGAGAAAGTAATTATTGAAGTCATCAGCCGTAATAGACGTGCACTGCGGATTTTGTTTGGATTTTGTAAACGCGTTTACAGGGATGATGTCTTTTTTACCGTCCATAAGACGATGGAAGTGGGCCTTGTGCGCTTGTCTCACCAGATATTTCACACGATTTCTTTGCTTACGGTAAGCGACAAAATCTTTGTTTCTTTTGAGCTCATCTCTGAGAGACATAGCATCTTTTATATCTTTGTTGAGCCAGGCTGGCAACTGAGCATTCTTCACTCGTTTTTCACGAAAGGGGGCGTGCCTGTCAAGAACACTGAGGAATAACCTGTACCATTCCGACAAAGCTTCCGTGGGATCGTTGTAGTTGTAAACGGTAGTAAATGATATTTTACTGAGGTCAAAGAGAAATGCGTCTTTATCAAAATGTTTCAGCGATCTGTATTTTATTGATGTATGGATATGTTTTTTGAAAGATTTATCGGTTTTCAAGGCCCAGCTACAACACACAGGGTAGTGGTCGCTTATTCCTACTTTGGGAACGTTCGTACCTATCACTCTTGTTGTATTGGTTGTGTAGATATGGTCTATTAGGGTGGAGGACGATGGTGATACCCGTGTTGGTTCTTTGATGAGTTGTTTAAGTCCGAACAGTGATAAGGTACATTCCCAAGAGGGGTTTTTCAAAAACATATTGATGTTTAGATCACCTAAAATAAGGATTTCTGACGAACAACTTTTTGCTTTGTCCAACATTTTTTTGAATTCATCATACCACGGAAAGGTGGATGAAGGATTCCTGTATATAAAACATACTAATAATGGTGCCGATTTGTTTGCCTTTACCTCTACCCAGACACTTTCCACATAACTGGACTCTAGGTCTTTGCGTCTGCGAGTGACATGGCTAATGGAATTGTGGATATACACAGTAATGCCGGTATGACCAGGCTGTTCAGGATCGCGGCGTATGACCGAAAAATCTTGTACGGAAACTGAATCATCATCAATACGATCGTTTAGTCGGGATTCTGTGACACCGAATATGTGGAAAGGACTGGCCTGAGTCAAAAGCATACAAAGATCAGGAATCTTATTAACTAAATGATAAATATTCAAATGACCAATGTGTATGTGATTGGTACTAAAATCTGAAGAAGGCATAGTGTTTACAGACACGCGTTAGACTATGAATGACAGAATGTAAAATGATAAAACCAGAACTGAAAAAGAAGACAAGTAATGATAAGAATAAACAAGAACGAACTTATATTTCTAGGTAGTGAGTGAGTGAGCTTAAAGCCACACAAGCCACAAAGACTAATTCGCGGATAGTGGGGATAGTTAACACTGTCTATGGCTAGCACGACAATGTGAGAAGGCCACTCGTTAAGGCGCGTCTTAACTATAGCGATCAACCTCGAAGACCGAACAAAAAAACGCTTCGCCCGAAACATTTTGGGGCCTCGCGAAGCGATTTTGGGCTGTTTGGGCTTCGCTCAACATGTTATGCGAACATTCGCGATCAACCCCGAATGATTTCGCCAGACGCTATCTGATTGGCTGGTCCAGATTCGCCAGCTATCTGATTTCAAGATGGCGGAGGGTCGCGCTCGCACATGGCCGGTGTCGGTTCAAAGTTACAAGCATTAATATTTCGGCAATGAAGAAGTTTCTTGGTGCTGTTGGAATACATTGATTAGTAAGGATAGTGTACATTTGACTTACAATGTTACAGGTGAAGTAAGAATGCGAAATATCTGTAATTACAGCGTTTTTGCTTCGCATGCTAACGCCGTCTGCTCGCGTGAGGGCCGCGTCGTCACATGAGTACCGATTCAACGTTCTAGTCGCTGATATTTCAGGCATCTGTAACTTTCATGGCTCACTTGCGTCACTCTGATTACTGAGGTAGTGTAGAATTTTGATTTTGTTTGCTAAAATTGATGCAAAACCGCGACATTGTTGTTGGTATGACGTTTTTCTTCCGCCGTGTGCTGGTGACCGTCTGCTACGCCGGTGTACCGGCTCGTAACTGTCTGTCGGTTCAGTGGTTTCGTTGGTGATTATTTCGGTTTTTAATGCAATTCATGGTGCAGTTGGGTCACATTGATTAGTTCAGATAGTGCCCTTTTAAATACGTAAAGCCATGTTGTCGTGTAACCCCTTGATTTCCCTCAAAAGCTACAGTTGCTACGAGACGCACTTCACCGGTAAGCTCACAATCGGCGCCATTGCTATTTTCCTTCGGTCACATGTCACGAATGCTTGACGCCTAGTTAGTACGTGGAGGCCACGCCGAATGAAGCCGAAGAAGTTCGGTTGTCATCGCCGAGGACTTCTTCGGCTATAGTTAAGACGCGCCTTTACACACACAGCGTCCACAAAATGTAGCGTTATGCTCTAAGTACACACAGTCTGCTCTGGGTGAACTTCACCGGTCAGTGGAGGATCTCTGCTGCGTGATACCGTCACTGATTCGGGGACACGGATTTTCCGGCTGCAGCGTGTGTATAGTTGCGTAAACAAAATTCAAAATAGAAGCAGCTAAAGCAACAATAACTGAGAATAAAATATAAAAAAGAGGAAAAGAAGAAACTAGACGGAGAAAAAAAAAAATGTGTTGTCCACGTGATACTGATAGTGCGCAACAATAAAGATCACACAGCGGTCACCTTCGTAAATCAATCGAATTACACACTCGTCGGTTCCGATTCCGAAGAAACTACGTCACCACTGCGTCAGTCACCAATTGCATCAATATCAAATGTTTGTGATGACAATCACAACGAACATCAACCCCTTCCCTGAATCAAACGCCTTGCAAGCAGTCCCGAAATAGAGTAGGGGTAATCTGTAATATCATCAACTGAAACAACACAGCGCACTGTAACAGTCCATTGACCACGTTATAGTTCATACACTACATTACCAAACTCCAGCTGGACTCTGGAACTGCATCACATGCTCCATGGGCCCCCAGGGTTTGGGAAACGGGTGGAAAGCGGGTGCAGCTGAGTGATATTGTGGATATGGCTGCATCACTGTATTATAATGTTGGGGCACATAGTGCTGATCGTTTTGTACTGGGTACTGCGGTAGCACGTTATGGGTCGGTGGATGCCAGGTAGGTAGCACTGGTGGCTGGAGAGTTGGAGCAGTAGCGTCAGACTTGACCTGGGTGACGCCCTCCTCACCACGCGGGGTGTCACTTGAAGTGAGTAGTGGCCCGTGACGACGGGTTGCTAGGGAAGCCTCACGCTGCTGCCTGGCAACGACGTGGGGGTAGAGTTCTGTTCCCTGCGTGTTCCGTGCGGTTCGGCTGTGATGATCCCTGGCGGCGCCGGTGGAATGATGGCTGGGGTGAAGGAGGCCGCCGCGTTTGATGTGCAGGGCCAGGCTGATGGTGCCCTGCATGCTGGGGTGGATCCTGTCACCACTCCTGTACAGGGCTTTACGTGGCGCGCCACTGGGAGCAGTGAAGATAGGCCTGTTGTCGATGAATTGGACACCCATCTTTCTGCATACATGTTGGAGACTGGCATTAGATGCAGAAATGTGAGTGTTCATCGTATGCCGGCCCAGGGCGGGGATGATTCCTGACGCTTGCAGCTTGGCGTTGGGGAAGACACGTTTGCACTGTGAAACCACTTGCTGCCATGTCTGTAGTGACACCTCACTTCCTACTTTACAGTCGTTAACTCCAGTGTGGAAAATAACTACCCGCACGCTTGGAATTTCCGGCTGATTAATCAGCCAGTCCGCTAGATGAGCAGTGGTGAGGCCAGATACAGACACCACCTGTACATTGTCCTGTGGGCCGGTTTGCATCTTTTCTCCCTTTATATGCCGTATGATGGAGTCACCGACAAGAAGTGTTGTTGTGGTGGGGAGTACAGTCTGTTGCGTCATTACTTCCGTTGGACTGTGTCGTGTACCTTCCCGTCTACCATGGTCCTGGCTGTTGATCTCGCCGCCGTTGCTGGAGGGCGTAAGCTGCACAGCAGCTTTACGGTGCGCACGGGGGATCACCGCGCCGTCATTTCTAGGGGAGGTAATCCTTTGGTCGCTGATCGCGGTGGTGTCCCGTCTGGGTTCAGTGTAGGTCTGGCTATCGTCGGAGAGGAACCCAGAACCGGTAATCAGCACCGGAATAGGCTGACCACTGGCAGGCACTGGCTCTTGCTGGACCACGGTATGGTGGTTGCTGTCGGCGACAAGGGGCTCTTGAGCTGGCTGGCTGGGCAGTTGGGGTGTCTGTTGTTGTAGCTGCTGTTTCAATTCACGGATGACCTGCCCTTGGCTTTCTCTTGCAGACAACAGACGACCAACCTTATCCTGGAGAGCATGATGTTCTTTCACTAATCCGTTCAGTTTGTCCTGGAGGTCTGTTAGTCGGTCGTTCATACACTGCTCTGAAATCTTCACAGTGTTTGCCGCTTTGACAGCTTCATCTCGCATTCGGCTGTCCAGCTGGTCTATCCTAAGCAGGATTGCTGACAAATCTTTCTTGGCAGTGTTCATTTCATGTCTGAGAGACTTATTGAGCGTATGAGCACTTCCAAGGTAGGTTTGCACAGAGGTGTAGATGTACAAGTCTCTACCCGGAAGATTTGACAGTGCCTGCTGTCGGAGGGAACGGACGCCAGGCTTGTTCGATACTTTAGACGGATTAGTGTCCCGAGTGGGGGTGTCGGCGTCCTCATGGGTACAGGGAGTTGGCCTTGACACGTCCTTAGGATCAGGCTGAGCAGACCCGTCATTTGTAGCGGTTTGCTGTGCACATGGTGCAGGGTCGGAGGACGGGGCACCGCCGTTGGTGATCGTCTTGTACAGGGTGTGGCCAGTAAGACTGACAGTTTGTGTGTTTGCACCAGCCGCATTCACTGATTCTGTGGGTGACGATGGCTGGAGGGGGCAGGGCGGCGGTGGGGTGGAGAGGAGTATCTTCTCTTCCAATGAGCCCTCTGCTGGCTGCACCACGAGGGACAAGACCGTGTCGTCTGACACTAATCCGGCAGAGGAGCGGGTGGGTGTGACCGGGGTGTCGGCGATGGACACGTCTAATAGTGATCCAACGGATGAGCGGGGAGGGGTGGTGGGTGGAGACACAGTGGTGGTGGCCGCATCTGCAGCGGTGTCGCAAAGTTCAAGGGGGATGGGAACATTATCTGCTGGGTTGTCCGTGCCCTCCTCTATCTGCCTGACGTGTTGACACAAGGCATGAAATTCAGTCTTTACCCACTCGACTTTGTGATTGCCCTGGATTGCACATGTGCCGCCCTGACACCGTTTTTTCTTGAAGAAAAGTGTAACTGTGATCAGCTTGTCCCCATATTCATCGTGGATCTGACAGAAGGTCTTAAACAGATTGGTAGGGATGGTTGGCCTGGTGCAGTCTAGGTACGACTCATCAAGGGTCAGGGGTTGTTCGTCAAAATCCAAGTCCCTCCATGTCACTGTGTACTGGTCTTGGGTACAATGTCGCAGGAGACGTACATAGCGCGTGTACAGAGCGCTTCGCCAACTTTTCAAAATTCTCACGGCGCTGGTGCCAGTGCAGGCGAACTTACATTGTCGAATGTCTTTATAATGCTTGAGAGTGGGGTCACGGTGGGTGAGAGGGGTTTTGGACACGGGTTGTTGGACAGTGACTCCGGGAGTGTGGGTTTTATGAGCCATTGTACAAAGGGGCGAAGGAAAGCTAGGGCAGCTGTGTACGTCTAGTACAGATCAAGAACAGGACACATCTTGAGTATGGTGGATGGGGAGGGAGTACGAGGGATGGGGCAATGAAGTGGTGCCATGTTCACTAACCCGCTTGACAGACTTCGGCCGGGGTGGTGAAGCGTAGCGAAGTGGATTCCCTCTGCTGGAGACGAGGCTGGCGTTGCGCCGTCTTACGTCAGACAGGGACTTGGGTCCACGCAGGGAGGAAGGCAGGCAGTGGGCATACGTCCGGCAGGCAACACTCTGGCGCCTATTGCGTCACTGAATCAACACAGGCCAGGATATTGGCGTCTCGCGCGCGCTCGGATTGGTGGCCGGTGTCTTAGTTTCATTTGAATTCACAAACACTGGCAAAAATGTATCCCAAATTACTCACACGTTTTGGTAAATCCGTTCATGAAAATAACACCACTAAAAAGCAGGTACCGAGAACAGTTAGTACACCAAAATTTGTCCAAGTCACTTCAGCATAGCACACATAAATCCATGATGAACAGAGAGCGATGCACACCGTGACTTGCCTCTCAGAGAGAGGGAGAGAGACAGAGAGAGAGAGCTCTTTTGATGTCTGTTTGCATAGACATTTAGTTTCCTACAGAACAAAATGCATCAACTGAAGACAGTCTCTAACAGCAAGTTGGTATGACTGGGGTCAAATGCAGTTTTTTGTTTTGTGTGGGTTTGTTGTTGTTGGGTTTTTTGGTTGTTGTTTTTGTTGTTGTTGTTGTTGGTGGTGGCGTTCCTTGTTTGTTTGGGTTTTTTAAGGACCATGTCTGGCGAGTGTGTTAGTTTATAATGATTTTTGTTTTCACGAGAAAAAAAAAAAACACGTTTTTTTTTTGTTTTTTTTTTCGTGATTTTGATATTTGAAGAGCGAGGTGGATGTCAGCTGCCAGCGGAGCTTGGACTTTGCGGACACGGCAGGCATAGATGACGCGGGTGGCTTTGTATGAAGTAGCTTTCTGGATTTAGCAGATGGTATACTTCCATTACTCCAGTGAGGCCTGAGTCGAATTTTCGAATGTTTTTAAACTCCTGTTAGGTGCGTGCCCTCGAGAGGTCTGTGCATGGTAAGGTTTGTTTCTAGAAATTAGCATTTTTAGGGGTGACGACAATGCCAGTGTCAAGATCCAATTGACATATAATGTGACTGGCGTTTAACCTGTGATTATCAACAATTACAGAGCAGAAGATCTTTAACTCACCGGTTGAACTGTGTCCTGCGTGCACACATGAGCGGCACGAGTATTTGTAAGGGCATGTGTGCCTCGTGCCTGGACACTGCTCATGCAAGTAACCGCTAGTATGTGAACGCTACTCATGCAAGTTATGTTAGGCATACGGTCAGTTCAGGCGAACACTCCCTCCTGAGACGCGCCACGAAACGGAGCGGCTGGCGGAGACAGGTTCGAGTCCCACTGGTTATAGTGGTCCGGAACATGGGCAGGGGACCAGGACACGCCTGCAAGTTGGGTGTGTGGGTGAGCGCAGCGGTGTAAGGCCCAAGGCTCTCAAGCGGCAAGAGCTGGCGTCCGGCTGTGGCTCCACAACGCTACGTGAAGGAGGGTTTAGCGCTCCCTCGACTTTGGTCAAGCCCCAGGACTGTCATCCGTCATGGCCGGTTGCAAATATGTAAAGACATTGTTGGCAACAGTGTCAGGCTAGCCTGACAGCTGTTGGCGTGTCAGCCATGCACTTTATGTAGTTGTCTTGTATCTCAGTGTCCGTGCTAACTAGCCGTAAGAAACCACTTAACTTTGACAAAGGACGGCACAGGTCGACGTTTCGGCTTACGCCTTCTTCAGGACATAAACAAATGGGACATAACTTCAACAGACAAGCAAAAGGTAACTCTGCGGACGTACTGACATACACGGCGCGGGAAAAAAAAAAAAAAAAAAAAAAAGGGGTGGGCGAGAAAAGGACCAGAAAAAAATAGCAAAATCATCACAACACCCATCCTTAGGTGACAGAAGACCATGGACTGTGTGTGAAAAAAAAAAAAAAAAAAAAATGTTGGGCAGAAAAGAACAAAAAAGAATAGTGAAAATTAGCAATCACAACACCCATCCTTTGGTGACAAGGACCATGGATTGTGTGTGAAAAAAGTTCAGAGGGTTATGTTACGGCTTTTCGTTCAAACCACCCGGGGCCTGACTTCCCAGGCGCTGAATAATGTGCGACTCCATGTCGCGTCTGTCTGTGGCGTCACCGTGCATAAGCCACAGGCCAGTTACTGTCATATTTAAGATGGAGTGGCCTGCAGAATTGAAATGCACGGCAACGGGTTTTATTCTGTTGTGTCTGGTGTCGGCGATATGTTCAGCAAAGCGTGTTGCCAGGCTACGTCCAGTTTCCCCAACATACAGTTTGTGACATGCGGTACAGATGATGGCGTATATGAGGTTTGTACTGTCGCATGTGAAGTGGCGTTTGATGGTCATTTTTCCTTTGGGGCCCTTGACAGAAGTCACTGTTGAGACATGACAGCAGGTTTTGCAATTTTGTTTTTTGCATGGAGTTGTACCAGGGGGTAGGGGTTGGTGGGGCCTGACATTGGCGCGAACCAGAAGGTCTCGCAAGTTGGTGTCCCTCTTGTATGCAACAAGAGGTGGGGTGTGGAAGGTCTGTCCAACTGTGCAACTCTTCGACAGAATGTGCCAGTTGGACATGATGATACGTTGGACTGACAGATTATGGGGGTGAAATGGAATGGAGAAAACCGGACGTTCCTGGGCAACTGTATTAGAAGAGGTGTTAGGATGGTGGTGTGTTGTGACTTTCAAAAGGGCTGCATCAATGGTGGTTTGGGGATAGCCCCTCTTTATAAAGAACTGCGACATTTCAACTGAACGTTCTTGAAAATCCTCTAAATCTGAACAAAGCCTCTTAAGGCGAAGGAACTGTGAATATGGGAGGCTGTGTTTAGTGGCAGGACTGTGTGATGAATCGTAATGCAGGTATGCATGTGAGTCGACACCAGACACAACAGAATAAAACCCGTTGCCGTGCATTTCAATTCTGCAGGCCACTCCATCTTAAATATGACAGTAACTGGCCTGTGGCTTATGCACGGTGACGCCACAGACAGACGCGACATGGAGTCGCACATTATTCAGCGCCTGGGAAGTCAGGCCCCGGGTGGTTTGAACGAAAAGCCGTAACATAACCCTCTGAACTTTTTTCACACACAATCCATGGTCCTTGTCACCAAAGGATGGGTGTTGTGATTGCTAATTTTCACTATTCTTTTTTGTTCTTTTCTGCCCAACATTTTTTTTTTTTTTTTTTTTTCACACACAGTCCATGGTCTTCTGTCACCTAAGGATGGGTGTTGTGATAATTTTGCTATTTTTTTCTGGTCCTTTTCTCGCCCACCCCTTTTTTTTTTTTTTTTTTTTTTCCGCGCCGTGTATGTCAGTACGTCCGCAGAGTTACCTTTTGCTTGTCTGTTGAAGTTATGTCCCATTTGTTTATGTCCTGAAGAAGGCGTAAGCCGAAACGTCGACCTGTGCCGTCCTTTGTCAAAGTTAAGTGGTTTCTGTCCCTTTTGTGTCGCTTTTATTTGCTTAACTTGTAACCACTTCGCAGTCATTACCGTTTCCGTTTCTAACTAGCCGTAGTCAGTAAATGTGGAAAAATGTTCATTGTTCACCTTGTAAAGTTGTGCGACTGAGTGCGAGCGTCTTGCTTGTATGTGCTGCTGCGTGTACTTGCGAGTGAATGCTTGTGTATGTCAGTATTCATGAACCCGAGCACGCTAGAAGGTTCATGACAGTGAGACTAATAGGGAATACATAGGCATTCTGAAACCTCGTGCATTTTTAGTCTGAAACCTATAATGAAATGAATTATAACTCTTGAGCATTCAGGGGGTTCGGTTTAGCCAGTTTGTCACACCCGTACCATCTTTCACAGTTTGTAATCAAAGTCAAAGTCAGAATGTTTATTCCTGTAGCCCCTTCTGGGGTATGGAGGAAATACAGATCCATATACATGTAATGCCGGGAGGGAAAGTGTCGTCGTGTGTAAGTTACATTAATAACTAGAGAGGCAAAAGCCTCCATGGCTCCCTTGTGACAAGGGTCAAGGTCATTCACAAGTGTATGTTTGTAAAGCTCTTATCACTATCATCACGGCAAGTAAAGTGTGTCTGGTGTTCCAAGTTCCTGGCAATATTACAATTTTCCCCCCAAACAGTTTGCATGGCCTTGACCTTGGGTCAAGGTCATTAAAATGAGATCACATCAATGTCTATTATTATGCCAAGTTTGACGCCTCTAGTATTTGTAGTTCCTCCGAAAACGGTAATGTTAAAATTAACAACAGACAGCGTTAATGACCTTGACCTTCAGTCAAGGTCATTCAAAAAGGTAGGTCTCATTGCAGTCTATCATCATGCCCTGTTTGGTGCCTCAACTGTTTGTTGTTTCAGAGAAAATGCCAAGGTTAAAGCTTCCCCAAAACAGCTTGCATGGCTTTGACCTTGACTAAAAGTCACTGAACACAGGTATGTCAGTGAAGGTGTTGCCAATGTCTATCATCATGCAAAGTTTGATACTTCTGGTTCTTCTAGATTCCAAAAAAAATGCAAATGTAAAAATTTCCAAACAGACTGCTGTAATGACCTTGACCTTGGGTCAGGGTAATTTAAAGTGGTAAGTGTGCATAGGTTTTATCACTGTCTATCAGCACGCCAAGTTTTGCGCCTCTGCTGTTTGTTATTTCTGAGAAAATGCCAATGTTAAGGTTTCACAAAAATAGCTTGTATGGCCTTGACCTTGACACAAGGCCATTGCAGACATGTATATCTGTAAAGTTCTGATCAATGTCTATCATCATGCAAAGTTTCAAACCTCTGGTCTTTGTAGATTCCGTGAAAATGCCAATGTAAAATCTTCTGACAGCTTTAGTAACCTTGACCTTGAGTCTTACGGTTGTCTATCAGCATGCTAAGTTGGTGTCTCTGCTGTTTGTAGTTTTGAGAAGACGACAACGTTAAAGTTTTCTGGACACACACACACACACAGACAGACAGACAGACGACGGAGGGCTATTACATAGACTCCCATTGTTACACAAGGGAGCCAAAAATAAAGGTGTGCATGATTTTAGTTAGCGTATGTAATGGGCAGTGAATGTCTGGTGTGTGTCTGCGAGTCTGTAATAGAGGACACGGCCTGTGCAAGCTCTCAGAAAGTGTGAATCACGCTTGCTTTAGCACGCACTCACTTCACTCACACAACCACTCCCTAACACATGCTATCAATAACTGAGAGAAGAGAAACGTTCAAACATAGTGATTATTACAAAAATCTGTAAAGTTGATGGGGGGTTGCGTGATGTACGCAGGGTTCGTATGACCTCGGGTGAGGGGAATGATCACTAGGCAACACCAGGTTGTAGTGTATAATACAGCAGCTCTTTATTCCTGAAGTGAACAGACTGGAGTGAAAGATGTGAGCAACATCATTCAGTCAAGTTCTCAAGCAAATGTGTTCATACTACACGTAACAGTTTAGCCAACTGCTATACTCACAAATGACAGCTGCAATAAGTGCAGGTGCTCACAACGTATTTACATAAAGACTATACATGATATTCACAAGTGTATATACAGGAACCAACTTGAGAAGACGAGCAGCTGAAGAAGAAGAAGAAGAAGAAAGAGAGAGAGAGAGAGCACAACCCTAATTCAAGACTATAAACATAGAACCCGCTGACCTATGTGACTGAAAACATTATAAACACTATCACAGGGCCCAGTGCTTAGAAAGTTAGACAGAAGGAGGATCTACATGCACAGAAGGAAAAACAGACTATCACAGGTATTACTGAAATCTTCAAATACAACTAGTCTATCACTGCCTATATACAACTCAGCATACACATACCTGGAGTGAAAGATGTGAGCAACATCATTCAGTCAAGTTCTCAAGCAAATGTGGCTAGCTTGAGAATTCTGACTACAATTTCAACTACATCTTTCTCCGATTGGTCAGCCAGTAACTGTTGTTTATGGTCTGTTGCACACTGAGCTCTCACTCACCCACACAAGCACTAGTTTACACACATGTGTACTGGCCCACACACAGACACACCCCCAGATATTCACACAAACAGGCAGGCAAGCAAGAGCACACACACACACACACACACACACTATGCTACCTTACAAATCTAATAAACAAAAAGGGGGAAATCACAGTATTCACTCAGTAAATCATGGCACAAGTTAACAAAAGAAAGGAATTGCGATTGATAATGGCACAGATTGGGAGAAAAATATAATCTGGTGTACGGCTGCTATGCTGTCTGGTGGTCACTGTACGAATAGAAATCGCACTAGGAATAAAATACCCAAAACGGAGGGGAAAACGAACTAATCCTTCTCTAACAAAACAAAACACGCTGTAAACAAAGAAAAGTGATGAACTGCATAGGAAAATGCTCTCTCCACCGGAATAAAAGGCGCAATAAGTTTCGAGTGCTTTACTATGAAGTTGGAGTCTCAGTAGCTACGGCAACAATTGAAAAATCCAGAATTTCTTTCGAACTAATCACTCAAGCTGTATATAACAATAATGAAGTAGACATAGTATAATATATGGTTCGGGTAACCTGAACATTAAATAATACCACCCGAACCAATCACTCAAGCTGTATATAACAATTATAAAGTAAACATAGTATACTATTGGGTTCGTGTAAGCTGAACATTAAATAATACCACCCGAACCAATCACTCAAGCTGTATACAACAATTATAAAGTAAACATAGTATAATATTGGGTTCGTGTAAGCTGAACATTAAATAATACCACCCGAACCAATCACTCAAGCTGTATACAACAATTAGAAAGTAAACATAGTATACTATTGGGTTCGTGTAAGCTGAACATTAAATAATACCACCCGAACCAATCACTCAAGCTGTATACAACAATTATAAAGTAAACATAGTATAATATTGGGTTCGTGTAAGCTGAACATTAAATAATACCACCCGAACCAATCACTCAAGCTGTATACAACAATTATAAAGTAAACATAGTATAATATTGGGTTCGTGTAAGCTGAACATTAAATAATACCACCCGAACCAATCACTCAAGCTGTATATAACAATTATAAAGTAAACATAGTATACTATTGGGTTCGTGTAAGCTGAACATTAAATAGTAGGGAATAAACTTACATCAATGATCGTGTAAAATATGTGTATTCCGAATACTAGACACGTTCTGTAAAAAAATAAATAAATTCAGAGCTTATATATAGAGCATTACGAACGGCTCTTTCGTGTTTGTTTATTAATGACCATTCTTGCTTTTTACACGAGGAGACTGAACGTCTAGACTCCAAATCGTTATCGCACGAGATGAAAGCAGCGCTAGTTAATATTCATGGAATGTTAGCGCGTGCGCCAGCACTGGCGTTATGACGTAAATGTTTAGGTACATTTTTATTTTATCCACTTAGGAATAATACACTTGCTCCATCAAGAGAAAATCTTTTTATGTACAATTCATTGATCACGATAGGTTTACAAAACGCGAGCATATCCAACAAACGAAACCAATCAGTATGACATGGTTCATTGCCCAGCCATCCTGCAAAGCCGTGAAGGGCACACTCTGTTTCACACACACACACACGTCTGTATCTACCAGCATATCCCATTCCTTTCGTCTCTGCTAGCAGAGACCCACAAGGACAAAGCATGTGTTGTGCACCTGTACATTCATTTATAACTGCTTCGCTATTGCTGTCGATACCTAGCCGGAAAACAGGAGATGAATGCCTCTCGACGTCTATATCATGTTAGCACCTAAACACGTCTAGCGTTACCTGTAGTTTATGTACTATAGGTAGCACACTATTCGGAAAATTGATATAGCCCAAGGGAAGAAACAGGGAAGTGTAGACTAGATCTAGCAGTTCCCGGCAAAAAAAGGTAGGAGAGGGAGGGGACGAGGATGGTGTCAGAGAAGAGTGGGGAGGGGGGATTAAGAGGAGGCAAGACTGGCGAAGGGCTCTGTCATACAGCTCCATGGTGCAATGGAAATGTAAGAGGGATCCATGTTGTGTAGTGACCAGTGTGAACAACTGTTTCGGTCTTGTCGACCTTTTCTGCACACCGTCGGCCATACCTGTTGGTGGCACAGCTCGACACCCAAGCAAGTAGTGATTGCAGCAATGAGACGTGTTACTCAATGAGAACGATTAGATGCAAGGGAGAGAACTGCGCCTGTATGGGAAGAGTGACTAGCTGTTCCCAGCACAGAAACAAATGACAAGAAAGGGGTTGGGGGTGGGGGTGGGGATGGTTTTGGAAATTAACGTCCTTTTTCACCACGTGAGGGTGACATGGACAACGTGACAAAGGCCAGCACTAATAATTATTCGGTAGCAGCCGGGATTCCAGCCCACGACACGAGCATTGAGAGTCCATCGCTCTATCACTCGGCTAGCCTTTGACACGCAACCAACATACAGTCAGAATCCTCGCCAAGCCACAATGCTCCAAACACTGTGGATGTAGGATTCTGACTCAGCGGTCCTGAGTCAGATGATTCGGACTATCGGTACCGACAGCAACAGCCAAGCAATTCAACAATCCCAAAATAATCGAAGGGGAATGGTATCAGAAACGGCTATTGTCAGCTGCATGGGAAAAAATGGTCTCGGCATTTTATTCAAAATACGACTGTTTTCTGTTTGTCCGCCCACATCGGTTATTTTCTGATATGCTTTGGCGTATTTCAAATGAATTGTCGATTTCATTTGAGACAACGATAACACGACCTTCTTGGCCCGAAAGCTGTTCACGCTCTCTTGATTTGCATTTACGGATTTAATTATGACTCCTTGAATTGTTCGAAGTAAAAATACATACAACAGCGTTGTAATACATCGGTTTAGGACAACCAGTGAGTCATTCTACAAAAGATGATGTGATAAATCGTTACGATTAAATATCCGATTTCCATGAAAGAAAAATATAAGTAATCCTAAGCACGACACTTTTTCCAGAATGTAAGTCAAGTAATGTGTACCATAATGATATCCCTATGTCTGTCCCATTCTTCACGACAGACTTCTCTTTCTCTCTGTTTCTTCTCTCACACTCGACCAGAAACTGCTGTAAAAAAGCATCGTTTTCGCCGAAAGTAGTATGTGTACAGTAGCCAGGATCAGACGGTGATCATGTTAATATCGGAGTGCAGGGCGATTTTGAGATGTGCAAGATTTTTCTCGCAAGATGAGGTGTCAAGTCAGGATATTTCGACCCATGCCCGAAGATGTTTATAATTAGACCATTCTTTCGTACAACCGACAATGCATGTCTGTTTTGTTTTTAATGAGGAAGGGTGAGACTTTTCATTTGTGGTCGGTGTCGGCAATGATTGAACGTTAGGCAAATTTAAAAGGGACGTTTTCTGACAAATTAGGAGGAGAATCGAGACAAAACATTTTCGTAAACTCACAATTACAATTACAGGTGCACAAAAACCCACGAGATCGCCATTTTGTCTTCTCAGATTAATGACAACCTTACTAATCCCTGCAAGCACGGACCGCAGGCTTTTATACATGCTGGTTTAGACAGTAATGGGGTGTGCTGGTTTTTCCTTTATCAGAGACTGTGTTTCCGACGCATTGGATAATATTGACGAGGCAGACAACGAGGATGAGGATGGGGACTGCATGTCTTCGTTCTCATTCACGACACTGATACTAGGTACCGTGTCCTCTTCGCTCCCTCCATCGTCCTTCATCTCCTCTTTCCCTCTGTGTTTCTGCTGCTTTCTCCTAAAACAAAGACAAGAAGAGAAAGAAAGATAAGAAGAAGAAAGAAAAAGGGAGGAGGAGAGAAATTAGAATTGTAGGAAAATACAGAAGCACGTGCATTACAGGAGTTCGTACCTCTTTGTTTGCTATAAATTCTCAACGTTGTAACGTTGTAACTATTACTTCAAATTTGTAAGAATTGACTGTGGTTTTCAAAAAGAAAGAAAGACAAGAAGAAAAACAAGATGGCCACTGACCAGCCCAATATGTTGTTTCCATTTAATCACCTGCTGTCGTCACGGTCGTTCTTTTGTAATGCCATGTATTCGGGAGGACACACACACACACACACACACACACACACACACACACACACACACACACACACACACACACACACTACACTCTCTCTCTCTCTCTCTCTGAATGGAAACAACTGACCGGACTTGTCAGACCAATCTTGGTTTTGGAAGAGAGACGTCAAGTTGTTTTCTTTGAAATCTATGACGTTTTCCTCATTGGGATGACGCATAATACATTTGACGTAATAACTTTGACTCGGATACAATTCTTGCAATGAAAGCAGCCCCATGAAAATTGAAGTGTTGCTGCTGCGCAGTGTAAAGATCGAATTTATACCGGCTCAATGTGTTTAACAGACAAGTCTGCGCGGCGAACGTTTTTTCACTATGTGTTATGTCTGCTGGGCGCGCGCGCACACAGACACACACAGACATACGCACGCACGCACGCACGCAGACTTGCGCGAGCCGCGTTTGTGCATGTGCTCCATTGAGACCTATGTGGTGTTCTCTCACTCTACTATGCTATTGAGTGAGAGTCGGTGGGAAAAACAAAGCTCACTACATCAATGAAACTCCCGCTTTCCCCGTCTACAAATAGAGAACTTCCGAAAAGTGACGACACACCCCCACGTCAATCAAACATGACGTCGGCAAACTGACGCTGATACAGTTTTGCGTCAGTGCGCGTGTGCCTTTTCTGCGATGTTTGTGAGGCGTGTGGCTTGTGTAAAGGAAATTTTCGAGTCAACTGACGACAACGGCTGCAGTGAATTTTTCTAATTTTTTTGTATATTTTTTATGGCACCCCAGGCTCATTATCTATGTATAGTAGGAGCGATTTTGAGATCTAAAGTGTGTTCACCAGCACTTTCATCAGGTACGGCTTACGCCAAAAGTATAAAAGCGACAACCTCCAAAATTCACTCAGTTGAGAGTCCGTATTCATGCTATCTATGTCCCAAAATTGGAGTGGTTTAGGTAAATATTACGCCTTTAAACGCCAGAAATCCATTTTTTTTAAAAGGGCGATAACTCGCAAATCATGTGTGCAATCGTACCTGGATCGGGCCTTCTATTCAACAATCTTGATTCATTTAGAAACCCCAAATTTGAAATCGATCGGTTCAGTATTTTGGGAGAAGTAGGCATCTGAACTGGGTTCACATGCAATGTCAACTCAGGCTCGGTTTACATGAAAACTATAAGAGCGACCATTTTCTAGTAGTGACTCTGTTCAGAGTCCGTATTCAAGCTATCTACTGCCAAAAAATTGAGTGATTTAAATAAATATTACGCCTGTACACGAAAGACAACCAACTTGTCTCAAAAGGGCGATAACTCCCAAATCACTTAAGCAATCATCACACGCTTGAATCGTCTAATGTAACATTTTGATAAATTTGGATACCCCAAATTTGAAGCCATTCGGTTAAGTATCTTCGAAGAAACGGGCCCGGACACAATTCACACACACACATCCACACAGACGGCACTCAGTGAGGAGGAGAAGCGCGTTCGGAACAGCATACATGCCAGCATCGATGACGCAGGTTTTCTTACGTCATTGTCAGAGTTACACTTGCATAATCGTCTCTGCGGGAGATCGGCAGTGACGTGCGTTTGTACCACAGATGCTTGCCTATGAACGTGGAAATTTTAGCCCGTCCTATTATGTTGTTTCCATTACTATGGAAACAACATAAAAACGGATGTCAGAAAGTATGTTCCTTTGCTTTTACGATCACAGTGGCGTCTATATACCCCGGTATTATTCTCAATAAACTTTCAACATAATCAGTTATGAAGTAATATGTCATGTGTCTGCTGGTATTCACTCATTCAAACAGCATGAAATCTGGAACATGAGTTTGTGCCACTGAAACTAGATAAGAATTATCCTCAAGAGTTCTGGCCCTTTACCTGAAGCTAAGACTGATGTTGCACGGGAGATGTTTTAGTTCGAACAAACATCGAACACGAGCAGGGAAAAAAATGACAGCGAAGGGGTGTTGTGGCCGACCGTCACACGAGGAACGGGAAAACAAACCCGCCGTCTTCGATCGTGTTGACGTTTGTTTCAACTAAAACGTCTCCATTGCTACATTAAACTAAGGGAACCTCGGTTTCTTTAATTTTAAGCCAGGGCAAATAAGTCACACAGCGTCAGAATTAAAAAGGATTTAGTGCCCTTTCAACCTGCGAAAGACAACAATCAAAGCAGCAGCAGCAGCAGTAGCAACAACAACAGCAACTGAGACGCCAACAACCAGAGGAACTGGGACAGGGTCTTCACGTCTGGGGCTCGACTCGTGCTGTGGTTTATCTGAACAAATAGATAAAAACAATTTCAAATCTCTCTCTCTCTCTCTC
The DNA here is from genome assembly GCA_018292915.2 of Batillaria attramentaria. Taxonomy (NCBI): domain Eukaryota; kingdom Metazoa; phylum Mollusca; class Gastropoda; family Batillariidae; genus Batillaria; species Batillaria attramentaria. Next base: position 644,814 of record JACVVK020000214.1, on the reverse strand, counting down.
TCTCTCTCTCTCTCTCTCTGTGGCATGTGCTGTACCAGTGTAACTGAATGAAATTTCCTTTCTTCTTATAAATTATTTACTTATTTTTATCAGCCCCTCCCTTCCACGCACTTACCCCATGCCCTCCCCCATCCCATAGTCTACTAAACCATTTATGATGCCACAGGTTGTGCATACTGCATGAAAAGAATATACATCAAAGCGCCTTGATAAATACCCCAGATAAAATGGCTAGGACGTATTGGAATGTATAGGCGCGTGAAAGTCTGATACCTACTGTCTAGAATAAGTGTCGACCAGTAACATGCTCTATGCCTTCTATCTTTGACTCTTCAAGATTTGTATTTTTTATGTTGTTTCCATAGTAATGGAAACAACATCATAGGACGGGCTAAATTTTCCACGTCCATAGCACAGACGTATAGATCCATACGTCGATGGTTCATAGGCAAACATCTGTGGTACAAACGCACGTCACTGCCGATCTCCCGCAGAGACGATTTTGCAAGTGTAACTCTGACAGTGACGTAAGAAAACGTGCGTCATCGATGCTGACGTGTATGGTGCGCCGAACGCGCTTCTCCTCCTCAGTGAGTGCCGTCTGTGAGAAATCAGCTGGCACACAGGCTGTTCTCCTTAGGCAACTAGGAAAAACCTGCCAGTAGATTGGCTGCATACTTGGTGTGAGTGTGGCAACTGTTTGGGTGATTCCAAAGGGGGTAGGTTCAAAATACCTATTGCATATTATTATAAATATTATAAACATGGCCTGAGAGACTGTACTGGCTGATTTTGAAGATCCCAGATGATTTTGATTATGTTCAGGAACTGAAGCAGTTAGCCCGCAGCTGTGAAATGTGACTAGTTTTGAGGGGTGCTATAGGAATAAAAGCACCAAAAAATAATCAACTGCCCAAAAGTTATTTTGTTAGGTTCATTACACACAGGACATGTGTAGCTACTTGCTGTGAAAAAAATTGAGTTGATAATTTGAAAAGAACTTGTGTTTTAGTGGTCTCAATAGTTGTGCAGTCATGAAAAAAGTGTGCCTCTGCTGCTTGACTTTTCATATATATATATGGGTTGGATCAGTAAAAGTGCTGCTGTAAGAGAACCAAGATGTTTTGAGAGCTAATCTTTGGCAGTGTATCTTGAAAATGGATGAGGTGTGCAGTGGCAAATTATCTTTCTAGAAAAATGAGTTTAAGGGGTGTTTACAGGCTACGCGACGGTATTAGCTTCCGGGGCATGTAGTAAGAACTCGGCTAAATATAGTAGAAAATCTTTGCCCCTTTTAAAATTTGTGTGCATAGTAAAATATGGCAATCTGGTGCTTTTTGTTGACTTTGTAAACAAGTTTCATGCCAGGTAATAGTAAAATTTGGGAAAAATGAGGCTGGCTTGTGGACTATTTGTATTCATGCGCGGCTGGCACAGGAGCCAGCAGACGACCGTGGAATGAGGGGGTATGTGGTCGCTGCCAACATTGCCAAAAAACGGAATACTGGAATTTGTTTAAATTTCCTCTACGCATGAGTCTATGGCTGCCTGATTTTTGTGAATTTTTTGGTGAATTTTAAAGCATTTCTAGGGTGTCATCTGCAGCATTATGTGTTTAGTTTTAGTTTAGTTTAGTCCTCCCTATTCGGGGTCGGCCCGCTATTGCGCGGGTCCGTTAGTGCGCGGGTCCGCTAGTGCGCGGGTCCGCTAGTGCGCGGGGCCGCTAGTGCGCGGGTCCGGGTCCGCTAGTGCGCGGGTCCGCTAGTGCGCGGGGCCGCTATTGCGCGGCCATATCATCTATAAGAAGCAATACTTGCCAAGGTGACGGGGCCTACCGTGCACCCCCCCCCCCCCCACCCCGGGAATGTACTACGATGGTGCCAGATGTCTTCCTAGGATATCCTGATTGTATTTCAAAAATGTTCCCAAGAATCCATAGGGATGCACCAGAGTTACAGCCCTTAACTTAAAGGCGCGCTTTCACGCTTCGACGACTTACGTGATATTCACAAACAGCTGGTCTAAATCATAAACAGATTCTTGTACTACTTAAATCAATTATTATGCCACTTGCCAATGGTTTATTATCATTTAAACAAACAGAAATGAAGTATATATCAAAATGCTTATTATATACGGTGATGGTCAATGTACGCGTAGTATTATGGACGACTTGCCGGTATTGGTAAAAATCTGACAAATGAGTGTTTTCATTGGTTGTACTTCTTTATAATAAAATACATCATAAACTCTTTATTAAATGGCCAAAGTAACATTTATACATGTATATAAATTTGAAATTTGTTTTGTATCACTTTGGTGCTCGTGAGTCACAGCACATGATCTGAGATATTTTCCTCGAGCTACAAAAGTATATGACATACATTATGACAGATGAAAATAAGAGCAATGTTTTGATCTTCGAAAATGTCAGGTTCATATCACATGAAAAATCTGCAGGAGTCCGTAAATGTGACATGTCAAACACAGTGTGTATAGTGCCTAATCACGAGCCAGAATATAGCATGTCTGAATTTGTCAACATACATTCATCAAGTGAATCACCCAGCCCATCCTACACAAATATGAGTGATTTAATGCTTTAAAACTTCCACATTAGAAAAGCATGATCACAGGGCTTTCCTGTGCCACCCCCCCCCCCCACCCATCAACCCATTGATCCAACACACACACACACACACACACACACACACACACACACACACACACACACACACACACACACGTCCCTATATCTACGAGAAATTTCCATTTGAAAAAATGGGTTTCACAAAAACAGTGGGTGGAGAAACAACTTTGTAGGACGGGGCCGTTCCTCCTTGTTTTTTTTATTTTTTCACTTTTGCAGATTTGCTTGCAACTGTGAGGTTTACTGAAGCGAAGGCGAGCTTGACATAAATAAAGATACCAGACTTCTGAGAAAACAGCTCTGGTAACCTTTCCCACTGAAGTTCTGTCCACCCTGGTTAACGCTGAGCCGGTATACATACCTTTTTTTAAGTCCAGAAACCTGTAGCTACCAGTGAGATGTCAGGAGTGTGTCCTCATCAACACGTGTGTGGTGTCTTTGGCCACTGTTGGGTGAGTCTCAGTCTTGTCAGCATATAAATTTATTAAAAAATTTTATGTGTGTGTGTGTGGGGGGGGGGGGGGGGGGCTGGGCCGCTAGTGCGCGGGTCCGCTAGTGCGCGGGTCCGCTAGTGCGCGGGTCCGTTAGTGCGCGGGGCCGTTAGTGCGCGGGTTATTGTTGCCGGTTCTCCCCTCTCCAAGTTCTACCGATGACACTAGATCCTCTACGACCTCGACCGATTAGCCACGTGACTGGGGGTGGGGCCGGGTGTGGGAAGAAGGGAGAGAGAGAGGCAGAGGCAGAAGGTGGGTGGGTGGGTGTTCAGGAGTTTAACGCTCTTTTCCACCACATAAGGGTGATATCAAAGACGGGGCAACGAGAAAAAGGCCAGCACAAATATTTGGCCCCAGCGGCCTGGATTCGAACTTTCGGCACAAGCATTGAAAGTCCAACGCGCTACCATTCGGCCACCCTGGCTCCCCAGAGAGAGAGAGAGAGAGAGAGAGAGAGAGAGAGAGAGACGTCAGTTCCGTGAACTAAACATTAATTTTGACGTCAGCCTCAGGCAGGTCGTCATACAGAGAGAGAGAGAGATGACGTCAATTCCGTGAACTAAACTTTTGGCGTCAGCCTCTAGCACTGAGATCGTCTGAGGATGCTTGTTTATGTCCTGTGATTTCCCTATTGGCTTTGTGACTTCTCCGACTGAATTATTTTTCACATGAAATCTGGAAGATGTAGAGGGCTGATGAAATGTCGGAAGCAGTGACGATACTTGCAGATTTTGTCTGTGAACCAAACATTTGCCGTCAGCCTCACGCTGCTCGTCTGACAGATGATACTTCTTCATATCTTGTGATTTCCTTGTTGCTTTTGTGACTTCCGGGACTGAATTAATTTTGACATAAAATCTGGAAGATCTAGAGAGCTGATGAAACGTGGACTTAAAGTGCCTTGGATTGTACTTACGAAATTGCAAAGTTGGAACTTTTTGGACCGGCGCTTCTTGCAGAAACGTGAAAAAATGTGTTTATCTAAAAGCTCTGTTATTCTTAATACTAAAGCTATAATAGTGCAATAGTTCATGTCATATGTGCAGTTGTCACAAGTGACAAAAATACCGGAATGATGAGTAATTTGAAGGAGTCTTTTCATAGATATTTGGCCTTATATGCAAACCACCCCTACCTCGGAAATATTTTTCTTACACAAAACCTGTCAGAGCTACAGAGCTGTGCTACGAAAACAGGCAGTATAATTGGATAATCTTCCCAATTTCAGAAAAGGAAGCCATTTGAACATTTTTTTGGAAAAAATTCGTGACATGACCGATTTTTTCAAATCGGCGATAACTGTTCTCAAAATGCGGCAGGCTAAAAATCGTGAAAAATAGCTCTGGAGAATATGACTGCCCATTTTATCTCAAAGTAAAAAGCCATCCGGCGAGGTGGTTTAGCAGATAGTCATCATTACATCCGTCCACACACACACACACACACACACACGTCATTCCCGCCAAAAAGAACGCAGCAGCAAAGTGTGCACGTAAGGTGTCTATGACGCAGATTTCGTTACGTCACTGTGTGCGTGAAAGTAAGTATTGTGTGGAGAAACGTCACAGTCTTGTTTTGTATCACTAAAACTTGCTGCTGCGCGTAGCAAAATCTGCCCCGTCTCATAAAGTTGTTTCTCTATAGAGAAACAACTTAAAAAACATCAGCTTTGTACCAGTGTCTATTAGGTTGATGAATAAGCAGATGTAAGACAGTGTGTGTGTGTGTGTGTGTGGTTTGGGGGGGGGGGGGCTACCAAGAAAGCTCGATTTGATTAGGAGGGGATTTCTTGGTACCTCGATTTAATTAGGAGGGGATTTCTTAGTAGCTCGAGTTGATTAGGAGGGGATTTCCTGGTAGCTCGAGTTGATTAAGAACATAGTTGATTGAAAAACTGTTTCATCGGCATACCGGCTACGGGCTAACATCACCAACACACAACCCTGACCGTACACCCTTCATCGTCTGCTTGCCTCACAAAGGGAGGGGGAGGGAGAGCGGGAGGAGAGGTGGGGGGGGGGGACAAAGTAGACGAGCGTTTTTCCTGTGCTATGCCGCTCCAAACCATTATACCGCCAATCAGCGGGTTCTCCCGCTATACCACCGTGTTTTTTGTTGTTGTTTTTTTCAAATTCAAAAGGCCATAGCACGAGCAAAACGCTTTGAGTTATCAGTTGTCGGTTAGAACGATTAAAAGGGGATGTTCTGTTACCACCCAGAAACCGGCTTGTACTAATACGATACTTCACTCTAAAGACGTGTATAATTATGCTCATGTTTTAAAATCACGGCTTTACATGAGAGCTATCGTCGTCGACACATTTGAAGCGGTATAGGAAAGGAAAAAAAGGCGTACGTGATTTTGATTACCTTCCGTGATCACTAACCAGACGTTTCCCGCACACTAAACACCCACCCATCCGCCAACCCTGTACCGAGTCCGCGCTTCTCCCGCTCCTACGACGACGCCCAACTCGGGCTAACCGAGACAGAGCCGAGCTAAGTGATACCTAAGAAGGAAAGTGGACAGTTGCTAACAACTTTGAGGTCCCCGTGTTATTTCACAGTGTGCACAGTCGCATTCACCAGCACAGTACATTTCCAGCCTGTTTAGAGATTATTGCCTGCATTGAGTTGTCTCCCTTGCCGCAACAAGCACGCATTTTTCGTAGCAGAGCACAAAACTGCCACGAAAAAATGCATGCATCCTGCGGGTCTGTGTATGCACGGGGGTCTGTCCACTTTCCTTGTCACCGAGTATTTTTGTTTTTTTTTTTCCATCGTAGGTATCACTCAGCTCGGCTCGGTCTCGGCTAGTTCGGGCAACCCATGAGTGATCGGGGACGCCACATCCTGGATTGGAGGGGGAGCCTTGCCTAGGTCTCGGCGTCGTCGCAGGGGCCAAGAGAAGGGCGGACCCGGTACAAGGAGGCCTATCCGTCTGTTTGTTGAGGAAAAACGAGGGGAATAACTCCCAAGGTGGCAAGGTGGAAATCATAAACGTGGAAAGCATGAACTTCAGAGACATTTGTGAGGCACTGATAACAAACACACTGCTTTCTTTTTTCTTAGAATTAAAACTTGGATAAACCATCATTGTAAAGAGGCAGCCAGTGTAGATGTTTCAGTGATAGTCAGTTCTGTAGAGAAGTGGATCCTGTCTCAAAGCAGCCGAATACTATGATCATGTTTGTTTTCAGTGTCTCTTTACTGTGTGTTTGATGAACAGATCTTTCTGGAAACAAAAATTATCTGGAATGGGGAATAAGTGTCACCTGATACTGATATTTCATCGTTAAGTTCCTAACCACCCATTTTATCTTCACTGTATGACTTTACAAACTTCCATTATCATTATCAACGATGGATCTACTGCTTTGAAAATGACCTGATTGTTGGTAGCACAGATGTTATGAACACGTGTTAGAAGTTCAACAACCAGAAGAACAACGATAAAACCGGTAGAATATTGTCACACTTTCCAGTACATTGGACATGTTTTGAATGGAAGGTTCACCTAACACTAGTTCATGAATCATGCAAATCATACCCGAGCACTGTCATTATGATATCACAGCCGGAGAAATATAACACTCGACCGGTAATTACATGTTTGGCGAAGTACGTAATACGAATGAAAACAACCTCAGTTTTACCCGTTGTCTAGAGGGTTCAGGAAGTCAGAAAGGCCTGTTAATATCTAACGGCCGGTTTACACAACGACACTGCAGATTTACAACGCAATTAAGTGTTATGAACCCTCAACTCACGCCTTAATGAGTCGGCGTACAGGGGGAAGGGTACGAAAAGCGTTGGGGAAGGAGGGGGGGGAGGTTGAGGTCCGTCAGTATTGAGAGTACTGAAGGTCTTCATACCACTACACAGATAAACTAACCAACGTTCATTATGTACTTACAAGTGAGGTTGAACTTGACAGTCGCCATTGTACCATCCTTTGTGTAATCGCTATTGAACATCAACCCCGTGTCCTCCTCAGTGACGTTTTTCACGAACTCATACACACCGTCATCTGAGGTGGTCCTACACTCTCTAATTGGGTCCGGTGGGGAAAGTGTCTCATTTGTATAACGAATAATGCAGTAGTAAGATGATTCGTTTGGCTGAATGCCAAACAAGATCTTCCCGTCATACACGTCCTGGAAACAGCCGGGTGTGGCTTCTTGTATCTCAAATCTCAGTCTTACGATGCTGAATCTCGGGGCCGTGAGAACGTACGGGGAGCTGTCGAGGTCCGGAAACTCAAACCGTACACCTGCCACACAATGGACCAAACAAGTCGGGAATGTTGAAGTATCCACGATAGCTTCGAGGGGCAGTATTACATTTTAGTTTCCTCTATGAGTCTAGATTCCATTCTTCACCAAAGCATATTTCACCCTCGACTATTTCTCACATAATTATTTTTTTCTGTCCTATGAAAATGATATTTAAGATTTCATATCGGGCTTCATTTCCAGACAACGTACATGAAACAACAAACTACTTACAGTCTTCAGCGGCTCCGACAGGAGTGAGGAACAACAACAACAACAACAACAACAAAATCGTTTGCCATGTATGCATCCGGCCAGCCGCCATTTTCAATCACTTTCAAACTGTCAGGTCAGACGCACAATCTAAAACTTGTCAGTATACATATGTATCTATGCTCGATTGTGTTAATTTTCTTCTTGGTGTATTTCCTTTCCGAATGTCGACACTGAACATAGTCATGATATTAGGCTGCCCTTGGCTTTTATAGAAGTTTCAGGGACGCTGAAAACTCTGCAACTGTGACAGAGTTGACTGTGTATTTTGAGCAGTCGGAGAGATGTTTGTTTGTTTGTTCGTTTGTTTGTTGTTTACACACTGTTTCTGATCATTTGTTGAGATTGCAGACCGTTACGTTGGGAATGTTTTGGTTGTGCCTAGCATCACACCACTAACACAAATACACAGTTACAGCCCAGATTACGTAAGCCGACATTGAGCAAACACAAGTATAAACGCGCAGCGTCTGCCACAGTTATAGTCTTGCCACACGCCTTACTTGGAGAGTTTCATGTCGTTGAAATTCTCGTTCGCACATCAAGCAAACGTCAATAGTACGATGCAGACAGTCTACGTCGGCTGCCCAGCATCTGCCACAGTCATACAGTCTTGTCACACGACTGACTAGGACAGTTTCGGGCCGCTGAAATTCTCATTCGCACGGCCAGTAAACGTCAGTGTATTGCATGTAGAACTATCTGTAGGATGGAGTAGATATTACGCGTGTACAGACGAACTATCTGTAGGATGGAGTAGATATTACGCGTGTACCGACGAACTATCTGTAGGATGGAGTAGATATTACGCGTGTACAGACGAACTATCTGTAGGATGGAGTAGATATTACGCGTGTACAGACGAACTATCTGTAGGATGGAGTAGATATTACGCGTGTACCGACGAACTATCTGAAGGATGGAGTAGATATTACGCGTGTACAGACGATCTATCTGTAGGATGGAGTAGATATTACGCGTGTACAGACGATCTATCTGTAGGATGGAGTAGATATTACGCGTGTACAGACGAACTATCTGTAGGATGGAGTAGATATTACCCGTGTACAGTCGAACTATCTGTAGGATGGAGTAGATATTACGCGTGTACAGACGAACTATCTGTAGGATGGAGTAGATATTACGCGTGTACAGACGAACTATCTGTAGGATGGAGTAGATATTACGCGTGTACAGACGAACTATCTGTAGGATGGAGTAGATATTACGCGTGTACAGACGAACTATCTGTAGGATGGAGTAGATATTACGACTGTACAGACGCAGTCACAGGCACAAAACAGAAACTTTGTGGGACGGTGTGTCTGTAAGCAGGTGTACCAAATAATTAGAGTTGTACGACCTTTAGAATGTTTGCTGATTGCTTACTCTCGATGTCTGTGGAAAACAAACGGAAACACTTTGTATTTCACGTGTAGTAAGGCTCCATCCTTGTGTACGAACCATGATGCAGACTTGCCTCTCATTTCGGCTTTAACCCGGTGTGACGTGTGTGAGTCACAGGGAATGTCAGTTGTAAACGTTGCTTGGAGTTGGACACTGCTCACCCGGGGACTTGATTCACGAACAGCGACTAGACTGGTCTGAGCTTTGTTATGTAGGGACTATCATCAGCATGCTTTACTGATGAGTCTCTGAAACAAACCACTGAAACAGTCGCAGACTAATCTTTTTGTGGCAGCTTAGTGAAGCTAGTCCTGGATTATGTAACAGCCTGTTGCCGTGCATAAAGCCCAAAGTTGTTAAAGGGGCAACCAAGTAATCAACAACTGCAAATATGTGATTTTAACATCTCTGCGATCGCCTGCAGTACAAAGCCAACTCCGAGTCTTCAGCTCCTCGGTCTGTTACAATCTAAGCAGGAAATCTAAGCGGCGCTTTCGGTGTGCTCTTGGTCACTGTTGGCTCAGTACCAGAATGTGAGGGGAGCCGTTGTGGCCGAATGGTAGAGCGTTGGACTTTAAATGCTAGGGTCGTGAGTTCGAATCCCGGCTGGGGTCAAATATTTGTGCCGGCCCTTTTCCTCGTTACCCCTTCCTTGATATCACCCGTATGTGCAGGAAAAGGACGTTAAAACCCACAAATACCCACCCACCCACCATGTGAGATGCTGTCACGGTGCAGGTTTTAAGTGATACGATATTAGACACAACCAAAACAGCTCGTTTATATTACACGTATTTGTTGAAAGTCCACTAGAAGCCACTTCAAGCCACTATTACGCAATCTGCAGCGGTGTCACGCCTTGCGTAATAGTGGCTTGAAGTGGCTCCTACTGGTGTGCAGTGGCTTGTTGTTGTTGTTGTTGTTTTAACTAGTCTTATCATGACTATTTCAGACGTACAGTCTATACCCTATGGTAACTGACACAGGCATTGCGACGACCACGTCCAAGAGTTCTCTTCCGTATGCATTTCCTCCCCGGTGGGATGTAGTGAACACAGTCATGGTGTGTATCGTATTACAGCAATTACAGCAAAGGCTCAACGCCCTACATTTCCAGTTCACACTACTACTACTACTACTCCTACTCGCATTACTAAGCACATATAATATAGGCGCTTTATCCCAAATATTTGGCTCAAAGCGCCGCGAGCTAAACCCAACACGCACGCTCACGCAAATCACACGCATTCTCTCACACACTGGACATCAACACATTACAGTCACTTGGTGCGAAGGGCCAGCTCGGCAATTTAAATTTTGGAATTTTAGAATTGCATTTAATTTCTCATTTTGTGGGCTGAACATTTCCAAAGTAGAGGGGGAGGAAGCCGGAGTACCCGGAGAGAACCCCCGACGATCGGCCCGAATGAACGGTGCCACATACGAGAAACAAAAATCCTTCGCCCCGAGTGGGACTCGAACCTGACCTCTCGTACTGGTGACTAAGTCTTAACCACTAGACCACCGACCGCCCCAAATCGTTTGGAGCAGTTGAAGTGGTGACTAGCATCACTATACTTAGTCAAGTGCACAGTCACACGTACACAGGTTAGCGTTCAGCAAACAGAGGCCGAAACACACAGCGTCTGCCGCAGTAACACTCGTGTTATACGGCTGACTAGGAGAGCTTGGGGCTGTTCATTTTCTCATTCACCCAAGTTTTTAGAAACGGTGAGTTTGAAAATTGATCTGCAGACCAACAAGTTTCAAAGTTTACAAACGCGCACACACACACACACACACGCGCGCGCGCACCCACACGCGCACACACACACGTGCACACGGTTTCACACAGATGAAGCAAATTTTATTGTAAACATGCTCATATACACCTTGCCTCGCGTGTCCATCATGATGTGAATGCTCCGAATTCCCAGACCTTATTCTGCAGTACAGCAAGAAGGGATTAAACATTGTGGTGCAGTTAACAATCAAGGGGTTGGGATATTGAAGAAGGAGGGGGGGAGGGGGGGGGGGGCGGGGGAATGGGAGGTGGAGTGGCAAGTGAATGCGAGCTGAAGATTACAGTTCCTCTATTGTTGTGAAAATGGGATGACCACACCGCCGGACCACAATCCAAACTCTCTCTCTCTCTCTGTGCATAGTTACAGCATTAGGAAATAATGGTTCTGTATATTCTTTTTCAAGATGGTCCTTTGCATATCTGAACGAGCGTAGTGGAGGTCATTTATTTTTGTATGAACAGTTTCGGGGGGGGGGGGGGGGCGGTGTTTATGAATTTAACGTCCTTTTCCACCACGTAAAAACAGTTTGGAGTTTAGTCTGTGGTCTTTATAGTTCCGATAGAACTGTACACATGTTACCATATTTTTTTTATGTAACATGAGATAGTCAAAGGCAAAGAGAGAGCGGGTGAGAAAGGAGGGGGGGGAGGGGGGCGGAATATGGGCGGGGGGGGGGGGGGGGCATGCACACAGAGACAGAGACAGAGAAGAATGTCGTACATCAAACAATATCTTACATCGCACATCATCTTACATCGCACATCATCTTACATCGCACATCATCTTACATCTTACATCATCTTACATCGCACAACAACTTACCCACGAGTTGTCCCGACCATGTCTTGCGTTCCGTGTACTCACACAATCACAATCACATTCACGCACACACCATACGCAGTCGTGCACAGTTACACAGGGGCATACAAGGGTACAATCACACAAACATTTCTTAACCCATATAAGTACAAATGAGAGAGGCGCGCGGTTCCTAACCGTCTGTCACGGCTACGGAAACCCGACAAAATGAAACACTGTCAGTGCTCTCAAGAAAATAATATAAATGAAGAATTTAGTTCGTTACACAATTTCAGTCCGTGACTGTTGTCGTATGTGGCTCTTACGACAGATCGGGTATACTTATGAGTCTAGTATACAAGGCCCAAGGCGGCGAGCAGTCCCACGAAGACAGAGGTGAAGTAGTCCTTCGTGGCTGTCGACGCTTGTCATGAAGTAGAAGCTGTCGTAGCCAGTAGGAGAGTCCGACGGCAACTTCCTGGCGTTGCGGCGCTACACCGAGGCCTTCAGCAACCCAGTTCGACCTCCCGTACAGCCATTAGGGACCGGAACCCTGAACTTGTCCGGACTGGACCGCTGTGAACACAATTGACACTCATGTACACTTGACCAC